>CM043713.1:1774845-2015370 GCA_023969325.1 Oryzias curvinotus | reverse complement strand
TGAGAGGGGTGATGAGGGGTTAGATGAGGACAGAGGGGCTGCTCTGTTTGCATTTCTGTCGACAGGGGGACATCTGCTGGTGGAAGGGGGGAACTACAGCAGGCCCCCCCCTAAACGGATTTCTCTTTTTTTATTTCCATCTTTTCTTGTTGACACATTTTTTTAAATCATAAATAGATCCTGGCAAATGTTTATTTGGGGTGAAGTGATTCGAACATTGGACATTTTTGTTGTGTTGTTGTTGCTGATGTTGTGTAACGCTGCTGACCTGATGCGCATCTTGGCCAGTAGATGGCAGCAGTGCTCTGGGTTTGGTTCTCCAGGACCTCTTGGACCTGAACATGCCTTCCCATGAAGCACTTTTGAAAGAATCCACTCTGAAGAATGGGAACAGGAAGTCACTGTCAGTTTCTATTTCTCTCATCGAAAAGCTGCTTTTGCCTGGAAAAAAACACAACAACATGTATTTGATATTTCCTCACTTGACCTTATTGTTGGCCTTTAACTTGGTGATTAAACAGGCGGTAAACACAGACAAACAGGCGGTAAACACAGACAAACAGGCGGTAAACACAGACAAACAGGCGGTAAACACAGACATATGTGGGGTTTTTTTGTCCTGGAACAGGAAGCAGAACGTCTTCATCTCAGAGGAGCTGCAGCACCGACTCCATTCATGTGTATGTGTAATTGTCAGGTGTGTTGTGATGTCAGGTGTGCAGCACAGCCGCTCCCAGAAAAACCCGGGAAAGCCTCTCTGTGAACGGATCGGCGGCTCTGCCAACCGCCGAACAAACAAACAAACAAACAAACAAACAAACAGAATCAAACTCTCCGCCGCTGATTATTAAAACAGCTCTGCTAATCTTTTGCCGAGCACACGCTGGTCTGAGATAAAGAGCACCAAATTAATTACCGGTTAATTATCACTTCTCACTCTGCTCGTTCCAAAGAGGACAATGGAGTCCTTTCCCTCCTTTTTCCTGTCTCGCTCCTCCCCCCGACATGGGTTTCCCGCTCCTCCATCAAGTCTTTATTTCCTCCTCCAGTTCGTTTTGGCACACAACCTTCCCAGCTACCTCTGGAGCGTCTGCACTTGAGCATGCTGGGAGGAAATATGATTTGAATGCAAATGAGGATGTAAACACAGACGAGCAACAACATGTTTTTTTGATTATGGAATAATATTCAAATGGAGAATATTCAAGAGAGAGGGGGGGGGGGGGAATCAGGGCTGAATAATCGCTTCAGAGAAATTGTCAACGAGTAAAAAAGGGAGGAGGCAGGTTTACAGCAAACAGGGAAATGCCTGCACTTATCCACTTGTCCTCTCACAAGGCGGCGTCATTAAAAGCTAATGTTTAAATTATGGAAATGTTGGGCCTGCTGAGGCTGCTGCTGCAGCTTCCACAGGAAGTCAGGGCTTCAACCCGGAAGTTTTTCGGAAACATTTAGTGACAGAAGAACAAGCCTTTTTACCCTACTGGACGGAGAATTCCACATAAAACAAGGGGGGGAAATCACCACTTATTGTCATGCATGGAGGCTGAAGATTGGGGGGGGGTATCTTCTGGAAAAACGTTCTCATGACGTTTTTTTTCAGCTGGATTTTCAGGCGCCATGTCCTTAGTTCTTGTGTTTGTTCACTGGGAGGAATGCGTCCGTTTCTCTTTAGGTTTCAAAATAAAGATGTTGAAACTGCAACAAGTTCAGCAGCAGCAGAACAGCAGCAGCAGCAGCGACCAGAGCGGACAGGATTTCCGTCAGAAATGTAAAACCAGACCTGGGTGTTGGGATTCTGCTGCTCTCTGTGTTTGTTATTCCGTAAGTGACGACAAAGGAAAATTATTTCGGTGAGGAAAAAGTCAAGAAAAGTGAATTCCTCATGCTTAATGTGGGGTTTATTCCAGTCAGCTGGTCACTGATTCTTCAAACTGAATCATTTTTTTTACTCTAAATATTTCAAATGTTCTAAGAATTTTAGGTTTTTGCCATAAAATAAACTAAAAGGAACATACTTGAATAATTAATACTATAGAAGCAACTTAGGGACATAACGGTTTTCTTGTTATTTTGTTTAAAATCTTAAAATCCTCGACTGTATCACAGAACTGGACTGAGTGTGTGATGCCATCCGTAGAAAGTTGTTTACTTCCAGCTCCGAGCAAATGAAATCAATTCAGTCGCCTTATTTTTTTTTTTGGTCTGAGTCCTCGTTTCTACGGCAACAACTCTCACCAATCAGCAGTGAGCTTGTGGGAAGGCCACACCTCTACCAGCTGAAAGCTGGTTCTGCCTACTTTTATGGAGGCATCTGATTGGTCAGTTTATAAATAAAGTACAGAAAAAATATCCTGGAAAATAAGAGGAATATCAGGAACATGTACAAAAAAATAACAGCTGTTTATGCTGTTTAAGTCTATGGGATTTTGGCTTTTTGGAGCCACTTCCTGTTTGGAACACCAAGGGGCGGGGCCACTCAGTCCAATTGTCACATTTTAATGATAAAAATAAGATAAAAACATTTAAATGGATCTTTTAGCTATGAAATATTTGAAAAACTCCTGACTTCTTAAACAAATTTGGATTTTCTTCTGACAAAATAAAGTTTGGCAGAACGTAGTGGTGAGCATTTTCACCAGAGAAGGTGAAGGTTCAAATCCCGCCACGGGGTGTGAATGTGTGAGAGTGGCCCTGCGACAGACTTTCACCCAAAGGGGGCTGGGATTAGCCCCAGCAACCCCGTGACCCCAATAGGGATTCAGTGGATTCAGAAAACGGTTGTAAGTTACCACTTTCCACAAAGGCGTATACTTAAATATGGCTTTACTGCCTTGCTTTAAGGCCCAAAGCGCTTCACAGTCCCAGTCCCATTCACCAACAAACACGCGCTGATTGCGCCGCTGTCGAACCTATAACCACCAAGACCAGTGTGGGGTCAGTGTGGGAATCGAACCTTCAATCACCTTTGCGTTCTCTTAAGGATAATTGAGCCAAAAATCAAATTAAACTTATTGTTACCAGGATGGGAATAAGAGTTAAAATGTGCATCTATAAATGCTTTTATTTTGAAATCTCTGTATAATAATAGTATGGGAATATTTCACTTTTTTGTGTCAGAAGGCTAATTTACTTACATTATAAATATTATAATAAGGACTTTTATCAAGTGAAGAATTATTTTGATTGATTTTATGTTTCTGTAGAATCTGTGGCAGAAAAAACCTCTTCCTGTTCCTTCCGAGCGCCACTTTTTGACCAACGCCGCTATTGATCACGGCCGCCTTTAATGTCGACACACTTAGACCAATCAACATGAAACCGCACAGAAAGGACGGCGGTCGCACACTGAACCCATTGACTTCCCATGCAAGGCTGTCATGTTAACGATGTGGGCGTGGCTTACGGTGGTGGTGTTTCCTGGAGAAAATTAAAAAATTGATTCAGTCGTAAAGACACAAAAATAGCCGCAAGTGTTATGAAGCAGAGAGAATAGTCTGTTTACAAAATAAGCAAAATCCATTTTTGTTGCTTATTTATTTTTAAACTTTAAACGTTTTAAATGAATGTTTCATTAGTGTTTTTTATGAACTATTTATAATTATGTGGATTAAGATATGCTGCATATAGAAACATTATGCAGAAAATATGAGAATGTAAATAAACTGATAAATAAAACATCCCAACATGTGTCAAAACACAAAAATGAAAAAAAATATATATATGTATTTTTTTTTTGGGGGGGGCAGATTTTTTTAAGGTTTTGTGTAGAAAATGATGGTAAATGTCTTTTTGTTGAGCTCATTTATTATTTGTGGAAATAAAATCCAAAATGTCCACATCAAGGTCGTAGTTTCATCAGAGTTCATTAGAAATTCACCTCCCAGATGAGCTGTTGCTGCTGAGCAACCCCGCCCCCCCTTCCCCTCCCCATTACAGGGAGCAGAGAGCTTGTGGCTCCGCCCAGCATATTTTCTACGACCTTTTTCAATCACAATCACGATCATTTTCTGAAAAAATCGTCCGCTCCGTCATCAGAAGAACACGTTGAAAACACCACTTTCACATTTTAGTGGAATTCTATGTAAAAGAAACCGAATTCTGACGCTTTTAAGCCTGTTTTGAGTCAACCATGTTGACAGCAAGGTGAGCTTTTGCACCTGCACCACTGAAGGCGATAACTGAGCATGCTCAGAACGTCTGAGTCTGGTTTCAAACCCGCCGTCCTCCTTGGAGGCTGAACGGCGCTTTTGTCGTTTTTGCTAAACAAGAAAAAGAGTCTGAAGGAAACAAAGGGCCGCCTGCATCCCGGCGGCGTGGACCCGTGATAATATTAACGACAATGTTATTCATAATAATTAGTATAACTGCTACTGCATCCCAGAAGCTCGTCTCCCTGAACTTGGGTGATTAAAAACGTGAAATGCATCTTCGTTCTGCTCAGTCCAGGATCTTCCATCAGTTTATACTTTTTATTTCCTCATTTTTGCTTCTTCCTAACATTCTGGTGACTCTCTTTTAATCAGACGTGAAGACAGAAACCTTCCTGAGTATTTTCTGGTTTTGACGTTCCACTCTGGGGTAGATGTTCATTTGCCCCTCCCCTCCCCCCTCTTTTGCCCCTCGCCCCCCTTCCTATAGGGCAGGTCTGCAGCGGAGCAGGTGAGGGCAAAGCCGCGGCGTCCACTCTGTTCTCGGAGCACGTGGAGGATTTCTTTTCCTCGCTCTAACAGTTAATGACAAATCAGCGAGGAGGTCGGAGGTCACATCAAACACGACTGGGTTTGAGCGGCAGCTAATTGGCTTGATTTCAGAGTCCTCAGGCGGCGCCGCTGCAGTCTGGCTCCGCTCTTAATTAAGATAATCAGAGTCAGATCAGGTGGGGGGGCAAGCCGGGCCACTCTCTGTATCTACTCTGCAGGTCATTCTCATGACCCGGCCGGCCTCCATTCTGATCCGGTTCTGCTCTGAGCATCGAGACGCTGCAGATGTTTGTGTTAAGAATCAGAATCCAGATGTTTCCGTGTTTTTACTCGCTAAAAATGAAATCCTAATGATTATTAACATAACCAACCTAAAGACGTCTGGCGGCTGAGCTTTAAAAGTTTGTCTGTAATCGTCATATTTTGAGTAGGACTTAATAAAACAACTTTTATATTTATTTATAGTTCTGTAAAACATGATGATGATGTTTTAAGAAACATGATTCTGCGTCTTTTCATCCTAAACATCAAACCTCAAAAAGATCCTCTAAACTTCCTCATTGAAGCTCATTTGGAAGCCAAAGGAATCCTCTTTTGTCCCCTCTAGGTGGCCTGCTCTCTACTATCTAGCTTTAAAACCGTCTCATCCCCAATAAAGTTCACTCCAGGTTTGGTTCAAATCCATTAGGATGTTTACGCTAAATCCTTTGATTGTTTTGGTCGACATCCTAACGTGTATTTTGATGAACAAAAGCCGTCTATCTTCCAAAAGTCTCAAATTGACGCTGACCTCCAGTGAGCACAGAGTGCAGCAAGTGCGTGTTACTTTAGACGCCGGCCTCTAACAGCCAAGGAACTGATCAGGACATAATACAAAGTTCTTATCATTTCAAAAAGTCCTGAAATGTTCATGTGGTGTCGTCTCTTTCTGTGACCCAACATCACCACAAAATGTACCCGTCAGCCATCCCCGTCCTGTCTGTGATGGGAGAAGCGCCGGTTTCCTATAGACGCCGGGCTGTAGGAAACGCCGGGGCGACTATTGGAAGATTTACGTGGCGTCATTCCTTGTGAGAAAAGTGGCTTTCAGTGTGTTTAGAAAATTGGAGAGAAGAGCTGCTGCCACAGTGTACCTCTTTTGGGGAGGGCTGATTTTAGAAGGAGCCACCTAGTGAGCACCTGCTGAACTGCACTGGCTCCACTTCTGCGTAAGAACAGGAAGTGAAAGTGTTCCTCCAGGTCAGGGATGGGCCACTCCGTGTGTGACCCTACACATGACCGATGACCTGGTTCAGGTGTGTCCAGCCAATGACAAAACCTTGGAAAACATGCAGGCATGTTCTGTCCCCTGAATGTCTCTGCTCTAGGTGATACGTAGATTTTCTGTGTTGATCCAAATGGAGTGAAAAAAGTGATAGTTGGAAACTTGTATGCCTGCAGCGCCCCCTACCAACCCCAACAGGAGCTGCATGTAAAGGTTCAGGTTTTTTCCAAAGCTGGATGGAGCCTCTTCTGCCGCGGTGTCAGAATCCAGGCCGAGGAAGCTCCTGATTGGCTAAACACACCTGATCCAGGTAATCAGCAGCAGATCACGCGGGACGTCTAGAAAAACCAGCAGGAGGCCGGCCCTCCTGATCTAGTTACTCTAATTCTGCAGTTTGTTCAAAACAAATTGTTGCTTCTCCTTCACTGACATTGTTCGCATGATCGTGTGACCTTTGGGCCGCCACATCTGACTTTTGTTTTGTTTGACTTTTCTACAGAAGGAAGTTTTATTTTGAAAAACTCCTGGATTCTGCCCACCGCATTCGTCCTCTCTCTAAATGCTACTTTTGTAAAGCGGGCGCTTAAATGCAGTACCTAACTGACCAGAACGTAACGAGGACGCAGGATTTATGTCTATCCAGACACGACCATGGAGAGGTTCATGTTTGTTGACGGTTTTGTGTTTATTTTTAAAAGTCGCACCGAACAGTTTTCACTTTAATGGTTAAGGGATAAGTTAAGGGAAAATCTATTTCATAGTTGAATGTTTAAACTGTTTTCAGATGTTTTACAGAGACCAAAGAGGCAATAAAAAGAGACTGTGGTTTGTGGAAACTTGAAGATTTTTTTCTCTGTGAAGCCAAAATACAAAATCTTTAGCATAAAAAATCCTCCTCTGGGTTAAAGATAAATACACAACAGGTCAAGATTAAACAACTTAACAAACTAGGATTAATACTGTGATTAATCTACACCTGAATGGAGTTGTCCAAGTGGTAAAATGGAATTCTATTTGCCCTAAATCAAATCCCACAAACCAAAAGCAACTTTTGCAAAACGTTGTGTGATTGAATCTTCATCGTCTTAAAAACCCTACAGACGTGTTCAACACTTTCTTTTTTAGCTCTAGACTGACTGTTGGAGCATGTTATGACATGGATTTCCTGGAAAACCTAAAAGAAAGTTGGACTGGTAAAGGGGTGGATGTTAAACCGGTCCAGGCCCAGCCAGCAAGGCCAAGTGGGCCCCGTATGGTTTAAAATGTGGGCCCCCAATGGGTTTGCCCGCAGTTTCCGGGGTGACCCCACCTGTGTTTGCCCACATTGGCTTAAGTGGGCACTCAGTGGGTTGTCTCACTACCCCGGCCAGCCGCCTGGTTGACGGCGTGCTGCACGGGGGCCGGCATAGCAAACGAGCTGTGTCATTGGACCATCATGGATGGATCAGTAACGATGTCCGTTTCCTTTTGGTAACACATACGTACAGCGTTTTGTGATGGAGTTCTGCATTTTTGTGGCGCTCTTCATTGGGGGAGGAGTCATGCGTTTTATTCCAACAGGTGTTTGGCCCTCAGGAACGGCGGCTGTTGCTAAAGCAGCCCCATCAGACGCCTGATTTGTGTTTGGAAATATTGGGACAAACAATGGCACAACAATCCAGAACGGATGGCTGGGACGTTTGGCTCCCAGCTTTTTGCTGTTTTCCAGGCAGCAGAAGTCTTCAGAAATCCCAGAGAAATAAATAAAAGATCGTAACGCCATTTCCCCCCCAGAGTTCTGCAGACCTAATTTCTTTGTTTTCCTGCTTTCCAAATACCTCATTAAACGAAATGGCGGTAATTACAGAACGAAAGCTGCTCTGAAAAAAAGAATAAATAAAGCAAACTCTGCCTGAACACACTGTAACCTTATTATAGATGATCCTGGGTGGAGCATCGATAACCCCCCCCCCCATGGATGGATGCTGTTTGTTCCTCTGCTGCACGTCTGCAAACACCTTCAACAAAGCTTCTCTGTGGAAACTGTGGGAAAGTCGATGCTGACGGCTGTGGAGCAGGTGCCGGATGCAGCCGGGGGGGGGGGGGCTAAAATAAAAAAAAGGCGCAGTGAGGCGGGCGAGCGAGCGGGCGGGCGATCTTGTCATCGCATTAGGCCGGCCTGGGTGTAATTGTGAGGCTGCTGCTGCTGTCAGCCCCGCTGCAGCACAGAGCTTCAGCCCGGATAAAGTGCTCCGCCGGCCGGAGATAATTGAAAATCCAAAAAGACTCGGGCTAATTTGATTACAGCAGGCAATGGCTGAATTGTCCCCATTATTAAAGGGATTTGATTATGACATGAAGTCAAGTAATTATTGGTGCCAAATCTGCAGGAGCTGTCCGTAGTGATGAGGGCCGCCGCTGCGTGTGAACGGGATTTATGACCAGCCTGAGCCCCCAGGTGTTTTATATGCACAGGAAACGGAGAAAATCACAACCATTCTTCATTTGAGCTGCAGAGAAACCAGAGTTGGTGGTTCAAAAGCCCGTGTGCATCCTGGTGAGGGGAAGTTGCCACGCCGCTGATGTATGTTGCATGGGCGGCGGCAGCAGAAGGCTCTGCAGGCTGCTGCCCTAATGGATTCCTGAGAAACAATGAGCAGACCTGCAGTGGAACAGACTGCACGGCGCAGACTTCTCGCAGGTCTTAATGGCAGTTTCTGCCTTTCACTTTTAATTCATCACTTCCAGAGGATGTGCGACAGCGGAGCATAATTTGGGCAAATGGAGTGAAACTGCATCATCTCACTTAGGGGGACGGTGGAGGGGCTCCTGCCTCTCCTAAGTGATTCAGCCTGATGGGACTTGTGTGTGTGCGTCTGCGTGCTGCAGTGTTTGGCTCGATGGCAGCTCATCAGAGTCGAACCGTTCGCCGTGCACGTGCCTCTACCCCCCCCCCCCCCCCCCCCCCCCCCCCCCCCGTTCAGTGGTCACCGCATTCAAAGGTAGGAGCTAAAATTGGCGTTTGAGAGCTGCAGCCGCTCCCTGTGGCCAGTAGGGCGCCTGTGAGGGTGTGTGTGTGTGCAGTTCATCCACACACACACACACACAGATGGGAGCATGGAAGTATCAAAGACCGCGTTTGCCCCTTTTGTATCTCGCCCTTAGTTCTGCATGGATGAAAGTATGAAGAGTCACAGTGGGTGAGAAAAGGCCACAGCTCTTTTTAAGGCAGGCTTTACCCACTCGAGTGTCCCCATTTGAGACACAGTGCCCGGCTAATCCCCCCCCCCCATCTCACAGCACCTTTGCTAGCCTGCCCCCCCCCCCAAAATGGAGAAAGGGCTCTCCCCAACCGCTTGGCTCCTGCAGGGGAAGAGTGGGCAAAGCTGCATGGCCGCGATGACTCATTCCCCCCCCCCCCGCTTGAATAAAGCCCCCCGTATCCAGAATGAGCTTCATGTCGTGTAGATGTGATGGCCGTTTGTGCTCCGCAGCAGCAACAGAGCACAAATGGTTGGAGTTTTTATTTATTCATGCCTCTCAGGCTCTCTTTTCCTCTTCATTTTGGGGCTAAGAAACAGCAAGAAAGTGGCGCTGAGGCTGCGCGGATTAGGTTAGCATTGATCGCTTTATCGGTGTGGTTGGATTGTTTCGTATCTGGGAACGTTTGATGTAAGCACAGACATTTGTCTTGTCTTGTGCTGTCTCGGTCTTGTCGAAAGATCATTTATTTCTCTCAGAGCGTGGGATTTATTGGTAATATCGGAATGGGGGGTGGGGGGGTGGGGGTGGGGTATCTCCCCGCCTTTAGTCCGGTCTTTTGCTTCACAATTATCACTCTTATCTGAGAAAATTAGGAGTAATGCTGCAATCGTATTCAACAGCGAATTCGGCGCTGAAGCCAATCAGGCTAAGAAGAATGGATCCAGTTTGTTTACTGGGAGCTCTGCTGCCACGGACGCTCGGATGTGCTGCGGCATTGATCATAAAATCCAATCATGACACACATTATAGTAACTTTTTTATGAGAACTCTGCAACCGTATGCAATCCCTCCCCATCAGTTTGATGCCCCCTTCCTTTATTTATTGTGCTGAGCTGGTGCTATCCCCTCCAGACCTCATTGTGGATATCTTCGAGCGCATCAATACCATACTCTTTTGGCATCAACCATCAATAGTCCGCCCATTAAAATGTGGAATTGCTTAACGTAACACAGTAAGATGCATTTCTCCGTATGGAGACGCGTATTTGCAAATAGTCCTCAGATCAATGGTCTTTTACTGCCTCCTGAAACCTGCAGAACAATTGGAAATCTTTGGGAGAGCGGAGGGGGTGCAGCGCGAGAGGGGCCGGAGGAGATGAGGCGTCCCAAGCACAGCCGCAAATTAATTACCCTTTTTGAAGAATGAAGCTCAGTGAGAATTGCTTTTTTTGGGCCAAACGATGCAGATTGTCCCTCTTAGGTTCATGTAGCCCCATATCTAAAGTGATTGACGTCCAAATGAGGTCAGTTCAGTTGCCATTTTTTCCATGACATGGACGCCGCCATGTTGGAACCAGACACCGTCAGGAAGCTGGAATTGGTCCGAGTCAACTCAGGCACTAGCCTGCATTAGCCTGCTACGAATTGGAAGCAGGTTACACAAAATGTGTCAAACTTTTTGAACAATTGGGATCGCCCACTTTTTTTGAGGCATCTGATTGGTCCGTTTATAATTTGAATTACCTAAACTACAGAAAAAATATCATAAAAAAAACAATGAGGAGTTGTAAAGAAATACCAGAAAAAGAATGAGTATCCTGACCAATAGAATGAGTGAGTGACAGCTGTTTATTTCTCTATAGACGTTTTTGGATTGTGTGGGTACTTCC
Organism: Oryzias curvinotus; assembly: GCA_023969325.1. NCBI lineage: Eukaryota > Metazoa > Chordata > Actinopteri > Beloniformes > Adrianichthyidae > Oryzias > Oryzias curvinotus. The sequence goes on along the minus strand of CM043713.1, from coordinate 2,004,550 downwards.
TGTGTGGAATGCCAGGGGGCGGGGCCATTTAGTCCAGTTCTCACATACAGTCAATGTGCAGTCTGACCGTCATGAGGACCATTGGCGGCTTGCTGTTGGGACTGGTGAAGTCTCCCTTCTGGGGTTGAGTTGGTGGCTTTGGCTGGTTTGTGGGAGCGAATCCCAGCGAGCAAAAACATCCATTTGTGGAGCTCGTGAAGGCACCAGGGAGACCAAACGATGCCTTCAGGTCCAAACAGTAAACCCAAAACTCCGTCTTAGTATGGGGGTGTTGGTGTTTTATCTGGAGGAGGAATTGCAGCAGATTTGCCAGCTTCACATTTACATCCGTCATGTTTGTGATTTAGATAAATGACGGTGGTTCTTCATGATCCTTTTGTCTTCTAACCTTTGTTTTGACTTTGATTTCCCCTCAGATGAAGAAATAAAACATCTCTGTCTGCTTATTCAGAGCCCTGCTAATTAGCAGCCTCACTGCTAGCTTTCCTAACTGGGTCAAAACTGTTTTGTTGAGCTGTAAAAAAAGAAAAAGGAAAAAGGAAGCCTCTAGAAATAGGCTGTTCTAGAAAGCCAGGTCTGCTTCCGTCACACGTTGTTGGTCCTTGAGTTGCATAAACGTCTAGTCACAGAAATGTCAACATATTTAACATACTCGGTGTTACTCGTAGCTGGATTAAGTCCAACTGTTTTCTGGAAGGACAGATTTCAAACAGACTCGTTTCGTAGGGAACAGTTCATCCTCTGTCAGCGGGAAAGGTTTGATCCCCTGAACCGATTCTCCTCACAAAGCTGAGTTTAATGCCGCACAAAGATCACCAATATTCCAAAAGTACCAGATCCAGATCAGCAGCAGAACAGTAAAATCAGGAAGTCTTTCCTGCAGAAGCTGAAGCTGAAACTGCATTTCCACATTTTAGTTATCTGCTCTGAAGCAGCTGAGCTCACAAGCCTTTGGTGGTTGAACCCCCAACCCAGTTCCTGGGTCCCGTTTTCAGTTGATCCAGAGTTTCTGCTCCAGCGGTCAGAAAGAGACGCTGAAACAAACGTGGATCCATCCAGAGAACATCTGGATGATCCACAAAGCTCCTGGACTGATGTTCTGCTGAGGCACAGGAGGAACGTTCTGGACAGACTGCACAGACTTTCAGAAGAACAGTCAAACACGGAGGCGGTAGTGTGATCATCTGGGGAGAGGGTGACATTTTTGCTGACAGGCAGGTTTCTAAAACTATTTGGGTAATCTACTTTTTTTTTAAATATCTTAATCCATTAGAACTGGCAAATACAGAAAAAAAAACATTAAAAAAAGCAGAAATCTTTATTTTAAATTTCTCTCGTCTTTATTTTCTGTCTTCGTCGTAGAGATGCATGGATCCTCCCGTCTTAGCAGATTTGAAACTTGGGTCAGAAATATGAAAAAGGTGCTTGTGAACAAATGGAAAAGTGTCACCACACAGATGTTCTGATGACTCGGGTCTTGAAGCAACATCTGGAAACCAACAGCCAGACGTCCTTTCTACTTCATTATTCATATTGAAAAGATGCTGCTGTCCTGGTCCAGCCTCTCTGAAATGGCTTTTTACATTTAACTCACAAGCTGGAGCTTCTCTCTGAGATCTGAGAATACATGTTAGATGAAAGACCATTAAAAAAATGGAGATTAAAAAAAAGGTTTTTATTGGACTAAAGAGGAAACGATTTATGCTGATTATTCCAAAGTTTTTTCATAACCGGATGTTCTAAGTTTACCCAGATTTATGTTTGTGTCTCTGTGCTGATGGTTCATGTTTATGGAAAAAGAAAGGAGGCCTACCCTTGAACCCTGTGGTACACCTCATGCTACTCTTTAAAAACAGATCCAGACCCTCCAGCTTCTGCTCCGGTCTTAAGATCATTAAAACGAGGAAAGAAATGGGATGAAAATCTGCACTGAAGGTTTTTCCCTTTTTTCTGCTCACTGATTAAAAATGCCATCAGTGCCTCAAAGGTTGAATTGATTTGAAGTAAATTTAAACCGGGACAAACATTTTTCATAAAAAGGTCCTTTTGATTCGTCAAGCTAAAAATCTGGACTGTTCTGAAAGGACTGAAAGGAAGGAGCAGGCGGGTCGAGTTTGAGTTCAAAAGCTTGGAGGACAAAGGACTTCGGCTAAGAAAGGTTCAGTATCAGGAGAAAACGGAGGAAACGTTTCCAGAGCGGCGTGAAGTGATGTCAATGCTGCGTGAGGATGCCTTCAGCTCCAGCATGTTTTAGCATTTTTGTTGAGTGCACATGGACGGGTCTCATATAAAACCCATCGCCTCCATTAAGATTCTAAGTGATGAAATGGATTCGGCTAAATTAAATTTATGGATAAAAAATCCTAAACAGGAGGCACCAAACAGCTGGAGTTGGATAACAAAAGTCCTAAAAAGTGATAAAACAGATGGATTCAAATGTAAGTTTCTTTTTAGAAAATAGTGTTTATGTGTTTAAGGAATGTAGTTTAATGAAATATGTATCAATGATTTTACTTTAAACACATCAGAATGGAAAGTTTTTGAAATTATAGCCTAAAAAATGCAGCAATTAAAAGTTTATTTCATATTCTGAATCCATTTTTGTAATCAATATCAAGAAATTGAGACTTTTAGAGTTTAAGGTTGTACGTAAAGCTTTACATTTGTTGAATGACACAATGATTTACCAGCTAATAAACCAAAAAATATCCTTTCTACTTGTTCCATACACGGATTTTCGTCTTTCATAGTGTTTAAAAAAAAAATCAATGATATTTCAACGTTTTGCCCAAAAGTTTCTTTTTGTTTTAATAAATAAAATCGTGGTGTTGTTTCTGATGCTTCATAGATGAATTTGACTAAACTTGTTGGTGAGTTTGAGTCAAACATTGAACCCTTTGTTTCTCATATTTAAAATCCAACTTTTCTAAATCTTTTCCAGTTTTCGTGCTGCCAGACGTTTGCTCGCTGTGCGGTTTCAGCCGCGCAAAAACAAACCAACTAATGAAATAAAACCAACGGGTAAAGCAGTTTACCTTGAACCTTTGCTCCAATTTGTTTGTCTGCGCTGACACATAATTTAATTCCAGTGCATGTTCTCAGTGCGTGGCCAGAGAAACGCATTTCCCCCCAGTGAAATTGAAAAGAGGAAATTGGCATGGTGCTGATGGATTTTATGTACAGAGGATGCATAATGCCCCGTGTCAAAAAAGCCAAGTGAAATTCCTGTTAAATATGCAAAATCCCGCCTGTCTATTGAATGATAATGGCTCGGCACCTTGTCGCCGGGTTGCTGACTCCGTTGGCTGCGCTTCAAAGGCCTGTTGACTAACTTTGAAAAGACCTTGTGTTTCCTGACTCTGGGCTTTCTCAGATTGGACAAATGCAGCAGAAAGAGGGCTGTGCGGGTGCCAGTCACGGGGGGGGGGGTCGGCCTTTGAAGTGATAAAGTTCCACTGTGTTTCAAGACGCCGGCCTCCATGCGGCTGAGCGCTGTGATGCTCCGTGTTTTTGGTTTTTTCTTCCCAAGTGGCCGTGTTGCTTTGGTGCGGGCGGGTGGCGCTGCACCAGTCGAAGCTACGCCCGCTTTTGGTGAAGGGTTTTGTCTTCAGAGGATGCTCCGGTGGACACGACCAGCTCCTTTTCCCACGTGTGTGGAGGAATTTCTTTAAGCCCTAAAGCATACATGGCTTCTCCTCCAGGGCGCCGCGCATCGCCATCCGGTTGTTGGTCACATGACTCATTTACTTTTAAAAAAAAAGTGTTTCTATTGCATTTTTGTAAAACATGTCAATTTTGCTAACACCACCAGTTTATTTTCCCAAATTGCGCAACTTCATGGTCAGTGGGAACGCAGCTTCTATGTGAGAACTGGATTTAGTGACCCCGCCCGTAGGCGGAGCCTGCTGGCCCCCATGGACAACGTTCAAAACGTTTGACAGAGTCGGTTATGTCTGAATTCCTTTCCTTATCATTATTATCGCCATTTTCTAGTGCTGTCTGAATCTACAATTCCAAAAGTGAGTGCCCTTGAAATTTCCCAGAAGTCTTTGCAAAAAACCAGTTTGTATCGATGCTCAATAGATTGGCGAATATAGACCACAATGCATTGCGTTGGACCCATTTTTTGCCCCAAAATAGTATTTAAATGTATTTTTTTAATGAACGATCAACATTTTTATCTTCAGAAGACAAAACGCTCATATCAATTATCATGTCCGCCGTTTAAAAATAAAGTAGTCAGCGTTGTGTCCGAATTGCTTTTCAAATTCAGGGCACTACATAGTGCTGCACTATATAGTTTTTAATAGTTAGGGGTTAGGGCGGGAATTCGGACACAGCCTTTCTGTAGCCCTCTTTCAGGTAGTAGGGGTGTGGCTTTCCAACAAGCTCACTCCTGATTGGCCAGAGTGCTTGCCATAGAAACGTTGATCGATCTGGTTCCAACATGGCGGCATCTGAATTGACTTCATTTGGTTGGAGCCAGAAGTAAACCGTGTTCCATGGTTGACGTCACCCTCGCTCGGTCCAGTTCTTAGATACAGTCAATGGTTCTGGGTCTTTTTTGAAGGCAGTTGGAATCCAGCTTTCGTTCTGCTCACCTGAAACAGAGCTCCGGTTTCAGACCCGTCTGAAATGGACCGATCTCAGTCAAACGCAGACGCTAGGGGGCCGTTCGCCAAACAATGAGCTGCTGCTAATAGATGAACCGCGTCATCCACTTCCTGAAGTTAGCTCTGCTCACCACCATTGGATCAGGGGTTTCCCTGCTCAGTCCTCAGGGCCAAAGTCCCGCCTCCTCTCTTTCACCTCCCACTGCTTCTCACTGGCGGCGGCAGGGGGGGGGGGGGGGGGCTGATTCAGCAGCAGGTGGAGCAGGAACATCTGATGTAAAAATACTAGACCTCTATGCCTAAGAACGGACACCCCAGCATCAGAGGCAAAGGCAATCAGAAGATTGTCTTTGGTTTTGTCTGCATCTAATCTGTGTTTGCATGTAGGAGAGGGGGGGGTATGTTTTTCTGCCATGAAAAGCACTTTAGGCTGAATTTTACTGCATAGAAAATAGTTTATAAATAAATAATTGATTGATAGTTACTGCATCAGCATAAAGAAGCCCAAAACTAGCATTGGGATGCTGCCAACACAAAATACTGAAGGCACTTTTGTACCGACGCCGCATTGATTGGTTTATTTTTGTCAGGATATTCCAAACAATTTGTGATTTCAAAAAGTAAGTAAACATGTTTGCACCAATGTTGCATGACGTGCAAACAACTGTCAGTTTAGTTGGAATCCAAGTGAAACGTTTCTCCTCCGTCTTGTGAAGCTGCAGAGATGCGCTTCTGTTTCCTGGCAGCAGCTCACCTGCAGCCATCGCTTCCATGCTGTCGTCGGGTCCGAGTGTCGGTGGTTCTGTGGGCCTGTTAGCCAAAAAGCTCACATCTCTAATGAGAAGGAGAAGCTACTGTTGTTTTCCGGCTTTTCCTAAACTTTATTCATCGACTATTGACACCAAGAGTTCGTTAAAAGGTCAGATTTGTTTGATTAATTCATCCCTTTTAATATTGTATACCAGATAAAGGTTTCTGTATGTGTTTAAGTTTTTATTTAAGAGCAGCAGGAAAGAAAAAAAAATATTTAATTGATGTTTTAATCCCAGTTGTAGATAATAATAAATGCTTTTGTTCAATTGTTGTTTTAATTCCCATCTCAGTAGCATCAGGAGAGTTTTCAAATCCAGGGCAGAGTGAAACGTTAAAACCACAATAATGCCAGAAAGAGTTCCAGCATCCCCCCCCCCCTGTCCGTCCGGAGGGAAAACTCCAACAATCACGCAGGATTCTGCCTTTTTTTTCCAGCCGCAAGCTTCCGGCCGAGCCGCTCGTTTAGCCGGGAGTTATTTGTCACCGTCATGGACGGGCCTGGGCTGTTCGCGGCCCTGCAATCCGCCGCTTGTTATGTCACGTGTGCGAGGGCTTAATAAATGATTTGTGGAGCTCCAATTCATGAAAAATGGACCGCTGCTGGTAATCAATGCAGGAGCAACCTGAATCCGGCTGGCCATTATTTCGTCGGCCTAATCATTTGAAGAACCAGAGACAAACCAGCAGCTGTGCTGCGAGCATTGATCATGTGCAGGTATTCTATTAAATCTAATAATACACTTTCTTTTGGCTAAATCGCCGCGCACATTTCAATACCAAATGACTTCTGTTCATTCTATTAAAGTGGAACTACTCTCAATTATGTTTCATACTCCTATTGTCTGATACTAATGAAGATGAAACACTTTCATTTTTCCACTTAATTAGTTCATATTTAACAAAGGTGCTGTGCCATCAGACTCCAAGGAATTGCTTCTCCCCCCCCCCCCCCCCCTCCCTCTGTTATGTTTCTTTTTCCTGCTGTGGCATTGAAAATAATCCCTTTGCTTTCATCCTTTCTGCAGGGAAACGTGTTTGTTTGGGTGGTTTTTGTCTGTTTGTTTCGTTTTAGCCTATGTTTTAATTGAATTCTTCAAAAGCGTGAGCGCCGTTTTCCTTTCAGTGGGCTTACGTGTTCCCGTAGTCGGGGTCCCGTTGGCGGGCGGTGCCAAGGACGCCTAATTGAAGGTGAATTGATAATGCCGGAGCTGTCAGAGTGTTGCAGACTTAGCCGGTCTGCTGTGTGCCTGTTTGATAAGTAATTCATCTGTTTGGCCTGGCAGCGGTGCCTTATTGCTTTCATGTCACCCCCTCTTTGTGTGTGCACACACATGCGACTCCGTGGATGCCCCCTCCTCCCCCAGGCGTTGTGTCTGTAGTCATGGTCAACAGGGGGCGAGTCCTCTGCCGTCTCTGGCTGGCATTGGAGCACTTCATCTCTGCCTCCCAAGCTCCCTTCTAATTGGATTCACTCCCGAGTCGCCAAAAAGTGTCTCAGGGAGTCGCCCACCTTTCCGAGACGCCGCCGCAGCTTGAAGTGGGGTGAAAACGGCGACTGATGCAAGGCTGAAAGCTGCAGCTCAGCGGGGGGGCAGCTGCTCTCCTGTTGCTCCGACTCCTCTCATCTGACGCCCGCCTGTTCTTCACACTCAGACGTACTTCACCTCCTCGCATCTCCCCCCTTGCCTTTTTTTTTTTTTTTTTTTTTGCGCGGCGGGCCGCGGAGCAGCATCTGAATCAATGCCCTTGTCTCCCAATCTGCCCTTTATCATGTTAATATGATTTCCATTGATAGAACGCTTTTTCAAAATGGCATCCCTCTATGGTTTTACATATTGACTTTTTAATTCATGGCCCTCAGTGCTGCATCACTCTTGTTATGCCGGCGCTGCGAGAACGCTCCCAGATCAGAGACGGATGTTCCTCGAGTGAGGAATTGACCTCAGGGCAGTGTTTTTATTTTCTTTTCTCCCTCCTCTGTTCAATCCTTCCCTCTTACTCTGTGACGCTGAAGTGTGTCTGGCTCCGCCCCCTTTTCTCCCCACTCCAACCTTCCTGATTGTGCATGCACATTCGGGCTGGTCACACAGGAAAAACGGCGGCGTTTCATTTCACCCGGGCGATGAGTAAGTTGCCTCTTTGCTAATGTTCTCGCCAAAACACAATCTGGCCTCAATAGTAATAATGTTTACAGCTCCTCCCAATAGCCAGTGGAGAATTGCCTCAACCTGTAAGACTGCTATAACAGGAAATGAGAGTTTAATGCCCCGTAGAGTTACATTCTACCAGCAGTAAAACATGTATTTTATTATATATTATGAAGACAGAACGGTGTCTGTCTGATCGCAGCTCTTTAGCTTTTACATTTCCCCTTTCTTGGATGCTTTTAGTGTTTTTCTTACATTTTTAATTCTCGTTCTGGGCCTGGAAGGATCTAAAAGTTCTTTAAATCACTTCATTATTAAAAGAATAAGTTTGAGCTTAAAGAACACGTAGACCACAATTAATGACTTTTTTAAGCCCACTAACAGTTTTTAGCCAATAAAGAAAATTCCCACTGAGATGCCGTGAAAAATATCCTTTCACTGAGATTTCCCATTAACTGCATTTGATAGCAGCTGGTTTCAGAGCGTGGAACAATTAAATTCATTTAAATTAAGTTTAGTTATGAAGCAACAACTCATACAACAACTCATAACCGAGGTAGCCTTCGGGGCTACCTCGGTTATGAGTTGTTCTACTCAGAGAATGCAAGATTCCTTTTAAACGTTTTAAGGTTGTTTTAGTTGAGTTCGGATCAAAATGCACTTCAGGGCAGCTTGTATGACGCAGAAGCCTCAAAACATGAAACCGGGCGACTGTGTGGTGCAGGGGGGGTCAGGACCGGCGTCCTCTATGGTGTCCAACCAACCCGTCACTGAAGCTAAAAACACACCTGATGCAGGTAATCAGCAGCAGATAAGGAGGAATTCCTGGAGGAGCAGCAGGAGGCCGGCCCTCAGAGCTGGTAGTTTGTTTCTGTAGAGAACAAGAGGAAGAAACCTCCAGCAGAAGCAGAGAAACACAAGAACACCAGAAGATCTGGGGGGAAAAAGACAGAAAACAAAGCTGCGTTCACACCAAACACCAGTTGTCTTCCAGGGACGTCCAGTTTCAATGTTACGTCAAGGTACAGGTCTGAGGCGCGATTTGTTCCAGCAGCTGTGTGATTCCGGTGTTACGGCGTGTCCAGAGTTCAAAAGCCTGAACTTTGGCAAAGAAGAGCCGTCTGTCAGAGGAGGGAGTCCAAACCCAACAGGGGGAGAGTCTGATCACTCTCCTCCTGAACTTTATTCATTTTTTTCACCTTACGAATGACTGGAGGAAGGACACCGTACGGCAGCGTCGCACTTGGGAATACTTCATGACATCTCCCAATGCACTACGACCCCCCAGGGTCCTGACCCAAAAACAACCCCCCCATATGGATGCATGCAGTGACATGCACACCCATGGATGAGTTCTAAGTCCAGTCTCACAGGCAGAAGTGGTTATTCTGAGAACAACCTGGAAGAAAAGGTCCCAGTCCGGAAAAACATGGATGTACTTTTAGAAAACGCTCCGCTTCTCTATTCAAAGCTTTATTTATTCAAAGTGAAGGCGATGGGCCAAAGCAGCCAGAGATAAATACACTTTATTGCATAAAAGTACTATAGCGTTTAGGCTTTTCCGGTGACGGTTGAGCTTCATACAGATGTGCAACATCTGAATGGTTCAGGGTCAGGCAGTTCTAAAACCATGAACAACAGAAACCCAACAACTGAGTTTTAGAAAATGCTGACCAAGGACACGGCTGTGGTTGTTATCCTTCTGAGATGAATTTGCAAAAGTCCCAACATTTTTCCAGCTCCACAAACCTCAGGTCTGGGAAGTTGCCATGGCTGCACTTAGCCAGGAGCGACGTATCGATTTAAGCATAAAACATTTTTCAGCCGGCCCAACAGGTGCGCCGATGCTGATGCCCTTTTTCACATTAACGGGGTCAGATGTCCGGTTTGTTTCAGTTACACAAAACACTGAAAAAAAAAAGACGCTTCTTCAGGCTCACGTTTCAGTGAATCCAAGCCAGCAGCTCAGATGCAGAAACGCTGATGTTCTGGGAAAAGATCATAGCATGAAAACGTCTTCAGACAGAGTTTAAAGTCCCACTCTGATCAAAATGGTGTCTTTAACATGTTCTTGGAGCTTTCTTCTGATGATCACATATTGATCACCATTTCTGTTGCATTGGTAGTGTTAGGTTGGTGGTGCGAGAGGCTGTAAGCTAGCGGGAGAGCGTGTGAACAAAGGGATGATGGGAAATCCTCCTCCAACAGTCCTGCCCACAATTCAGAGGTGAATTTTGGATTTTAGGTAAAAATAGCAGAATCGTGGGTAAAAGACCAGTGGGAACGCTTTGGAAACTGATCAGAATCCTGACAAACATCTCCTTTTGGAGGTGAAACAGCGACACCAGAGAGTTCACCCTGACTCAATGAGGAGAAAAAAAACCAACAATCCAAGAGTTTTTGATTTCTGCTTTCCGTCTCTTTCTACTTCATGTTGGGCTGAGAGGCTCCTGGAGGTCGTAAATAATTCCTTTAACTTCCAGTTTTACCAGGTTGACACGCTTCCCACTTTTCCTGGAGCTTATTGAGGAAACGTGGAACGTTCAGGTACTGTTTGTGGAGAATTCAAAGAACATTCCAACTGTCTGGCCTCCTAACGGCACATAAAACATTAAGGAGAGTACTGTTGGGGTATAATTAGCTCATTTCTTCATTAAGGGAACCATTTTCGAGCTGATTACAATTAACAGTTAATAACAGAGGGTAGCATCGCTTCCCAGGTTCAGGGGGGGGCAGGAAATGTTTTACGCTGTGGGGGGGTAGTTGATAATTTGACGTTGAATCTGAATACATAAAAGGTAATTTCAAGGTTTTTTTTCTTGAAGACGAGCCGATGTAAACCCTTTCAGAGCGAGATGCTTTTAGGCAGAAGTCTGTTGCTGGGAGAGAGTGTGTAATGGTACGTGGGAAACGCTGCTGCCCATTAATAATCCCCGCAGTTCAATATCTGGCTTTTGCTTTCAACAAGGGCCGAACACTTAATGAGAGGCTCTGTTTGCAGACTGAGAGGGAGATGTAATCCCCGTGGGCTCGTCCTGAAACTGATCACTGGATCCCAGCGAGCTGATGGTGGAGATGAGTGACCATTACCCCAGATTTCAACAGCCATTTTTAGGAACTTCCTCCTGTTTTCAACATAATTGATATCTGCAGTACCAACGTGTCATGTCTGTGGATCCTAACTATTTAGAAGTGTGTCCAGCTGTAAAATCAAAGACATTAAAAAAATCATGAAACAATGATTCAAATCAGATTTAGACTTTATTTTATTAATAACCACTACTAAAAAACAAAAGGTTTCCATGAACCTTTCTCATGTGTAAATATAACAAAGTAAACAAGGTTACTAATGGGTTAAACGCTATAAATCCTTCAACCATTGTTTTCCTGTTTTTCCGTCTTTATTCTAGTATCTTCTGCCAGTTTTTGGTACTTAACTTCTGCAATTTTTCATCTATTTTAACCGTTCAACTATTCAAATGTTCAGCTCTTTCAGCTTTTTCCAGCTATGACTATTTGGTCTATTATTTATTATTGGTCTATTATTATTTGGTCTACTATTTGGACTATTATATCCTTGAACTTTTCACGATATTCCAGGATTTTTGCCTCCATTGAAATACATGGGGAATCCTTGGTGCAGAAGCTCGCTGGTTAAATTCACTTTATTTATGGTCAACTTTGATCATTTCTTTATTTTTTTTTGCCAATTATTACCCTTTAGCTTTCCCTTTCATACAGCAATATAGCATTCTACCCTGCATTTTCCTCCGGAAATGCAGCTTCTTCAAAATAAATGTTTAGTTTTCTATATTTCGCAAAATATTACATTTTGAACCTTTGAAATTTTTGCTTAAACTTGCGCGTTAGGGTTAGTGGTTAACCCTTAACCCTAACCCCAACCCTAACCATAACCCCAACCTTAACCCTTAACCCTTAACCCCTATCCCTAAACTTAACCTTAACTCTAACCCTTAACCCTAACCACCATGATATTTTGTGTGGACCCCTTGCGTGCCCCAAACAGGTGTGACCATGTTTTTGGCCCACAGACGGCCGGTACCCCCCTGGAAAGGGCAGCAGGGACTAAAGCCTAAAGGTCCATTCACATCTGCGTTTAAGCGGCCACTTTCTAGTCTATGCAGACGCATGTAAACCTTCGTTTTGGGCTTCCGCCTCTGGAGCTTTTGCATTAAAGAGTTACAACTTTTAAATGTACCAAACAGGCGTTCAGTGACCAAGCACTGGAGCTCAACCTCAACTCTGACTGCTAAATCACGAAAACGCTGAACTTTGACCAATCAGGGAGTCCGATTCGGTAGTGACATGTGGGTGTCGTCCTTTCCAAAACACGGAAGTGCCCACCGTTCTAAACACGATTATGGAGGGAAAATCAATAAGTTGTGAACTCTATCACACCAAGTCTTTCATTTATCGGAATAGAGCTGTGAAAGAAACAGCCTGGTTAGCAATGCTTTGACATTTTGCACCAAGACTCTTCCAACTGTAGGTGGCGGATATGCGAAGGTAAAAAGTCACAAAAACAGAAGAAGCCCTTCCTGCCTGGTCGCTGTGTGAACACCACCGAATGTCCATGAAACGGCGTATAGTGAGGACTGTGTCGATCAAAAACCAAATGCACAATACTCACAGAGTTACTCTGACATGTGTAAGTAAATAATCTTCTTTTCTTCTATAATCTGCTACTATTAAGTGACTGCAGGATCTGGAGTCATGGAATATAAATCTAGTACACGTTAGTAGTGTTTGATCGTAAATCAACGGTGATGAACGGAAACACATTTTTGAGTTTCTCCAAAAGTATTGATGAAGTTTAAGGTTTCTTCAGGTTCTGACAAAGACGTTGCCGTTTCCAACCCAAACTTCCAGAAGTCTGCAATGGGAGCAGTTGTTTGCATTAACTTAAATGAGACATTCCCGTCACTGCTTCAGTGCTCCTGCACAAGTAATTAGCAGCTCTGAGGGGAGGTCGGGCCCTCCGCTCTTGTACTGTAGCAGTTTGAGGATGGGGGCCTTGGTGCAGCGGCTGATCGCTCAGCAGCTCTCTGAGACAAGTAAACAGTTAATGTAGTGAGACTGCTGGACTGAGACACATTAAGTGGGTTTTTTTCCCTCTTTGTTTTGCAACAGTAAGCCAAATGAAGGCTGCACAAAGACGGGGTTTCACTGCGTTGAGTCACGCTAAACTTCACTCCAAGTCAGAGCTAAATGGGCACAAAGTACTTTGTTAGTTCTTTACATTAAAACTGCATATGTGGGTCTAATTAGCAAAAACAAACGGTGAAGCTCCTGAACGATGTTAAAACGGCTCATCTGCTAATCTGGATTTATGCAATTATGGACAAAATGAAAACTGCTCCCAGAAAACCCTAAGACTGATCAAAACGAGCCTTTGAGGGTTTCAGAAGACATTCAGCAGAATCCTATGAACTGTGAAGGAAGCTGTTCGGGTCCCACCGGGGGGGGGGGGGGGGGGGGTGGACAAAGAAACAGGTGAACAAAAGCATCAGAGGAAACACATTCATTATAAAAGGCAAGTTTATGGTTTTTTCAGAACCAAAAAAGGATGAAAGGAAGTTACATTTACAAGGAAACCTTAACCATCTTGGTCCAAAAGGACCTTTACCCCCACTGGCCTGAGCTAATGAGCGGGAAAACCAGGACGACAGGTTTTGGAGTTTTTTAGCTGAGCAGCTCCACCCTGTTTAATGTGGATTTCAAAACGCCGTGTCACACTCCACTGCGTACATTTAGAGCATTTTCCACGTACGTATGTCGGTCTATCGTGACACATGGTGATAAATGACATTCATACGGGTTTCTTGGCTTTGCCTTTCGTCTGTGTTCGCAGATTTCTGCTGGGGGTTTCAGCCGACGGGTCTTCACGTCAGTTCGGTTTTGAGCTGTTTTTGGGTGGTTGAGAATTACGCAGTTTAAATGTATTTTACGTCGTTTATTAGCCCTGCACAATTTATCGTTATCGCAATTACAAGCTGTGCATTATGCTTATCGCAAAAGTTGGCGAAAATCGCAATAAATGGTAAACCTTACATGTGCTAAAACAATCTTATGGCAACTTGACCTATTTAATGAATTGAATAAATCTCTGTATGCATTTGACCAATCAGATGGAGCCCTTCACGTTGTTGACCAATGCTCTTTTAAGAGCTTTTATGTTGGATGTTCCCCTCCTAGACGAGGGTCATTTGGAGAATAATTTCAGGTATTTTGACTCTTATTTCATTTCAACTTTTGCAGTGAAATGGAAATGTTTTTGCTGTTTTTGCTATTTGTTCATTTATCGCAAGTCATATTATCATCTCAATATTGGTCACTAATATCGCATATCACAAGTTTTCCTGATATCGTGCAGCCCTATTCGCAAGTATCACTACCGCTGTAAATTGTGCTTTTTTTTTTGCTAGAAGCACACGCAAATGTGTGTCTTTCCACGGCCGTTCCACGTATGTCTAACAGACCATTAATGCTTGAACCACCGATGTTGAACTTTTATATCACATATACGCCGCACAAATCACCTTCAAATAGCATAATTGATGCATGAATCACTAATGAATTGCGTATGAACAGCACAATAATCACACGGTTCATGTTCTATGTTGGTTTACGTGTCCTTTGTGTGGTTTATTCCTACTTCTGTGGTTTTAACGTAGTTCATTTGTGATACATTTGGGGAAATTTCAAGTAAAGACCACAACTTTTCTCACTTTTTCCACATAGATTGACGTCTGACGGCCTTTAAACTGAACGATCGACATACAAACATCCAGATCCTTCTGAGCTGTTTCTTTAGTGGAACTGGATTTTTTAAAAATGAACATTTTCCTGAAACATGGCAGCTTTGTGGAGTTTAGAACTGGAACGTCAGGGGACCGATTCTTCCCCTTGTCACGTTTCTTTCACAAACCAGGCAAAGTGGGAGTAATTTAATTCTTGCAGACTTTAGCAGGCGCCTAATATCACGGGGAAAAAGCATTAGGATTAGAGCAAGATGAATGCAAAGTTTAATAGCATAATAACCACACAGTTGCTTTTGAGAGGCTTCCAATCCACCAGACAAACTGCCGCGCGCCACCAACTGTGAGCAACAGTTGCTTGCTAAAATGAGCAATTAAAGGAAGGTAAAGTTGCTGCCAATGCACCAGCGTTTAAAGCGTTTCCCCCGTCCAATCGCATCGCCATAAAAGCTTCTTCTCCATTACAGCTGCGGCAGAAAACGGCCAATGGCGTCCGCCCGCGCGCCCGTGCGCTGGCTGTTGCCTCTGAACTTGCAGCCATGTGCGACTGGGGCTCCTCGGTGGAGAGCCGTGCAGATCTGTGTCAGGCTCAGTGATTACGCAGTGGCTCTTCTCTCCATTTCAAACGACAAGCTGCCAGGGACTTTGGTTTTAAATTGTGCAATTAGTGATCTGGCATGCTTTGCTTGGCTTCAGTCACACTCAAATCCCAGTCCAGGGCCTCGCCGAAGCGCAGTCGACAACACATACTCCAGGAGCATTTGTCAGACAAATTCATCTGAGCCTCCTCTTCCTCCCCACCACCTCAAATGTCAGCCAGAGTATTTACCGTCTCATCGCTGGGTAAACAGGGGAGATCCACATGAGGTGATTCCTCTCGATCAGAGCAGATAATAACTCACCGTTTGTTTGTTTGTTTGTTTGTTTTTTAATACAAATGCACCAAATTATGTTGAGTATGCATGGGCCCCTGCCAAAAATTGAGCTGCTCCTTACGTACACTGTATTAAACATGATCTATTCCCCTGCAGTCATAAATCATAAATAAATACATTTACATTTCCAGCTAGAACTGCTGCAATAAATCTGCAGGAACTTGTTGGGTTCACTGCAGCAAATATATGAATTAGGTTACTCATTTTTGGTTGCAAAACTGCAAAGCAGCCACCGTCTTCTGTTAGCTCAGAATGGGAAAACTGACTTATATAACATGATTATTACCATACCACATAAATAAGCCAGGCTTGGATAATATTGAGAGCAGCTTAGATAATAGCCTTAATATTTAATTTTCTCTTTGAAGCCAGGGCCGGGTACATTAAAAGTTCAAGAAAAATATGGTAAAAACTTGTCATTACCACCAAGATTTATTTGAGCATGTATTTTTAATGGACTCTTGTAGGAGGGGGATTTCCACAGCTCTGAGAGCGGCTTTCATTTCTGCTGTAGTTTGTTTCATGTCTGAAGCCGAGCATCAGGAGTGGAGAATCTGACCAGCTGGGATTTAATGTGCCTTGCTGAGAGATGAAAACTTGCTAAGTTGCAGGAAAAAAAAAAATTCTGAATTACAAGTACCTTCCTCCTCCTCCTCCTCCTCCTCTTGGTCGTGGTGAATCCAGAAGTACAGCTGGATGCTAAGGATCATTTTTCTGGTTGGTGGAAACAACAGTCATCTGCAGCATTGGAATTATGTGCAGTTTATCACTGCTGTGGTAATTAAGCTTTTAATGCTGGAATTTTGATATTTATTACAAATTAGCGCAGCTTTCTCCTGCTTCTCGTCAGGGACGCTCCCAATGCTAATTTGCCTCTGCAGATTTCCCTCCTTCGAACGGCGGATCTTCATGCTGGCTAGATCCAAGCCTCGCCGATGAGAAGACATAAAACGAGTCAAATCACTGCCTGTAGTATATGTTCCCATTTTTAGCTGGAGCATTCAAATCTATGAGGGTGATTTCACTGGTGATCACTTCTCTCCCCCGGGAACAGGAGCTGTAAATGTTAACAACACAGGCTGATACCCCATCTATCTGCCCATATACGTCTCTGCTGTTTAATATGCTTCCACCCATCATGACGAGCAGGAAGCACTTTCTATTCCTCCGTCTCTCTTCAAGGTACTTTTCACATTTTCACCACCTTGCAGTTCTGTTTCTGTCCAATTTGGACCAAACGATGGAAAACCTTCATGAAATCTGTCGCAAAAAACGTTAAAATCTGTGAGAAGTTTCAAAGTGAAATATATTTTTGGGGAAAACTCAATCTGACAACAAATAAAAAGTTACCAGAGCCGAATCGGTTTGCCAGATAACCAGCAGAGCGCTGGATCGGTCAACGGCCCGACTTCAGAACCAAAAAAGAACGCTGACTTCTGTGTCGGAAAGAAACGATGGAGTCTGTCGTGTTTTCAAGTCCCACTCCGATCATCTCTGGATGTACTACAAAAACATTCCCAGTGGTCTTTTAGTCTTAAAGATGCTGGTTTTGATCAAAACACCTGGAGAGCGGCAGGAGTTCCTCAGAAACTCATCTCAGAGTTGTGGGCGGAGCTGTCACTAATAGCTTTCCTTCTTTTTTTTTTGTCTGCTCCTGATTTAGAATAATTTGAATAAATAAAAATTCAGAAAGGACATTTTGAGCTTAAAATGAGTTTTTATTGCAGTGGGTCTTTACGCTGAGACCAACAGCGATGGAAGGGCACTTTTTTTGATTGATAGTGTTTGTCCATTTTAGGAAAGCTGGAAGTTTGATGATGTCATATCTGCTCTGGCTTCTAATTGGCTGGATAGAGGTCGTATGACCGCATGATGGTGCGTCTTGTACGTAGAATATAGGGCTGCCCTTTAGCATCATTTACAAAGATTTGTTTAAATTGTCTCTATTGAAACATTACAAACATTTTGGTTTTTTATTGTTTATATAACAGTAAAAACACTATGGTTTTTCATCAGGTTCATTTTTTGCTTATTTTATTTCAGTATTTATCACTACATCAAATATTCATTTTAGAGGAATTTTTAGTTTTATTAAATATTATCCCTCATCGGTTTTATTGCCTAACCTTTTTAAAAGTGAAAAATCATGTTTCATTTTCATAATGAGATGTCAAAAAATAGTTTAGTTCACATCGAACTAAATTCACTTTGAATCCACTTTTTGCAGACTTCGTTCAAGCGGTTTTGTCATAACTCCTGTTGTAGAAGTATTTAGTTTCAAATTTGTTTTGAAAGATCCGTTGTGGCTGGAGGGGTGAGGCGAAGTATCAGAGTAAACGTTTAGTTCCTCACATTTCATACGTTTATTATTTTAAAACCTGCATTGAACCAAAGCGCAGAAACAATCCAGACTAGCAGAGAAGCATTCCCAAACGCAGAAACAGATCAGCAGTTATTCATTCGGCGAGTACGAAGTTGGGTGAGTTTGCACAATTAGTTCTCCTACTTTTTATCCACTTTTTGCTGATTCCAATCCTCTTTCACTAAACTGCATCTTTAAACAAGGCTTGTGCTTATGTTGCATTTTGACCAAAGGTTTGTTTTTTCCGCTGCACACGTTGCATTTATGCCAAAACGCTCAGCGTTGAACAAAGAAGCCGTCCCAACTCATATGAAGTGTACAGATGAGATGGGACATAATTAGCTAATTAACTTTTTGAGTAATGAAAACAAGTGGTGGGCATCCGTTACAACACTCTGGGACTACAGCAGGTGTTTTTTTGTCGTGACGCCATCACGCCCGCCGCCGATGGAAGTGATCCCTTCCATTAGTCAAGAAGCTAACAGCACTCAAGCATTCAGGCGGGCCGTGTCCATTGTGTATGATAATGTAATATCCAGAGTTGGATTTCAAGGTAATTGAGAAATGGCAGCATGTTCCAAACCTGCGGTCCCACCACGGCTGTTTGCTCGTCTCCCAAAGCAAACACGGCAATTACAGGCTCTGTCAGTCACTGTCAGACGTGGCATCGCGGATCCGTCCAGCTCATTGGGCTCAGGACATTAGACAGGAACAAGTGTAAAGGGAGTCCCCCCCCACCCACCCACCCACCACCACAGCTACTGTTCCTTCAGCTTCCTTGGAGGAAAGCGTGCAGCCTGAGCGGATATTTTCCTCTTTAAAGTGCAGACGCTTTTAAGGTGATTAAAAAAGGAAAACAGTTTGATTCCTCTGCGGTCCTGCATTCACCTTCAGAACAGCTCCGTCTTTTAGCTAGTTAAATACTCAGCAGAGATGAGACTGTTAATGAACGTACAGCAGGCCAAATGCAGAAACCTTCTATATCTGAGGATTCAGGGACGCGTTTGTGGAAAAAGTTTCTCCATGAAGTGATTTTCAAATCCTAATCTTTATTGTTTCACCAGAGCTTTAGCTGCAGTGTCTACATTCTTTCAACTTTAGTTTAGTAAAACGATTCCACATTTTAGTTTAGTGAGGTTAGTAATGTCGTTTTAGTAAAGGTATGTCACCTTTTACGTATATCAGTAAAGTAAGCAGTTATTCCACACCTAACACTCGTAAGATTAGTCCACATTTTAGTTAAGTTCTTCCACATTTAGACACATAGTGTGTCATTGTGGTACTGTGTTGTATAGTTACATGGTAAACTGACTGACTAGTCAAGCTGGCCGTAAAGATGTCCAAACATGCCCATATCATCATACTCCCCCCTCCAGGCTGAGTGTCAGCTAACTTCCTGTGTTCAACAAGCTCATGTTCTTGTTGATGTGAGACCAAAGGATCTTTTTATGCTTTGATTTTTTTCTATTTGAACAAAACTGTAAAATAAAAAGTCAGCTAGTTAAAAGACATGAATCTCCACATGCTGGAGCATTCAGAACTGCTTATGTAACCAAATGAGGCGCAGGGCAGATTCCTGCAGAAATAGCTCTACGTTCTCAACGAGTCCCTCTGAACTGTGGCCCCCCCCCAAACAGCCATAACCCCCTCCTCTGCAGACGCGCTCTGTGCTGCAAATAACTGATGATCAGCTGTGGACGTGGACCCTCCCTCCCTCCAATGCAGATGCTCAGCAAATGAACACCGAGTGCGGCCATGTCTTAGAAGAAGACATATTAAAATGTATAAATCAGCTGAGAAGACGCGTTTCAGTCGTTTACAGGAGAACAAATGGATTCCAAGAAACAAGCCAGCATGCAGAGATCCTGACTTAAGCACAGCCTTAACAACAAACACCACCTGATATCCTCTGAGCAGCAGCCTCACCACTATGTGCCGCCAGTGGGAGCAGTTTTCAGATAGATCAGTGTTTTTCAACCTTCTTTGAGCCAAAGCACACTTTCTCCTTGACAAAAACCAGCATCCAAACACTGAAAAAGGAGAAGTCTGTATTGATGTACAGTCCCTCCATGATCTCTCGTGCATTTTTGTGATAATTTCGGCAGAAAAAGCTGGAAGTTGCAGCAGTTTTTTCTAAAAGTTGATATAAAAGTTAAGTTAGTTTTCAGTAATAACTTTCAACTAAATTATTTGATATTTGACCCTGGTAGTTGTTTTTCCTCCAGTTTATTAACATGTCATTTTATGTAACCTCACAAAAAACAAATATATTCTTTCTAAATAGTGATTTATTTTTTGAATGTTGGTGCAAAGGCAACTGTAAATTTTAAACAATTATATGTGTTTGATAAAAATGTACACAAAAAGACTAACATTATATTTATGTTTTCTGTGGCTACACAAAAAAGTGAACATGTTGAAGTTTTATTTATTTGTTGACCTCTGATTTCATCAAGAAGATTGAAAAACTGTTTGATGTGTGTTCGTTGTGGTTTAAGACGTTTAACAAGGAAAACTCATTGTGCGCTGAGACGCTTTCACTTTAACCCAATGCATCATGGGAGATGTAGTGATGCAGACAGACTCTCTTCTCTGAGCTTCATGGTTTTGTTCTCTTGTTCCACGGTCTGACACCGGATTCTGTGGAAAGCTACACCGCTAAAGACGAGCTTTAGCTGGTATTTCTGTTAGAACTGAGAGACTTTGAGCAGAATCAGAACAAGGAAGTGAAGACTTTAACCACTTCTGATTGGTCAGACTGATGACATGTGATTCAGCCCCCCAAGAATGATTGGTGGAGACAGTTATAGGGGCGGGACTTTTCCAAAAACAGTTAAAGCTACGGCTAAATCACTGTACCATCATTCTGATCAAAATGTCTTTAATAGAATCAAATAAACACAAAGAAAAAAGTATTTTATGATCTTTCATATTCCTAACTACTCATTGTTTTATCAGGGCCTGTTTGGATGAACACAGAGCTGAAATCCTGGAGATGGAAATGTTTTTAGATCAGTGAATGATTCATTTCCAATAGAGTACTTTTTTGAGCTTTTAAGTGTGTTATACAGTTCATTTTTTACAAAAAACAACCCCAAAAATCTGCTCTGTGAGCACCAGCCCCTCCCGACCCACAACAACCAGTGGGTTCTCACATTGAGACATCACAAAGTGAGGAACCGCCCCTTCCAGGAAGAGTCTGCGCTGCCAGCTCCGCCCCCAGACTAACAGACACACCCACTTCCTCAGTGGAGCTAGCGTTGATCGGATTAACGGTTTCATTTTATATACACAGTATTCACAGAAGTTCAGATGTTGTTTGTTTTCGGGGGCTAAACGCAGACACGCTGCCGGGGACGGCTTTTAGGATGACATCATGAAATGGGCGGCACCCACACGAAGCCAAAGGCGGGGCCTCAGAGATCGAGTCATTTGACTTGCGGGTAAAAATAAGGGGCTGTGAAAAGAACTCTTACGTCGTACAAGAGCGGCTGCATCTACAGCGGAGCACAGGAGTGTCATGCAGTTCCCTTGTTATGAAAATGGAACGTACCATTTTGTGAACAGCTTGCAACCCACACGTGCTGTAAATGCATGCCTGTGGACCAAAATGAAGCTTTTCTCTGAGCGGTCTACCTCGTTTATGGTGTGGGTCACCTGAGCGCCCCGCCAAGTTTGACCCTTTATCACCCGCAGACAGTCCAAACCCACCTGTGAGGGGGCTAAGATTCAGGATAAACTCATTGAAGTCATTCCTCCTTAAATGCTTCTGTCATCCAGTGTTTTATGGCGTTAGGATGGCGTTGGTAGACGTTTTCCACTGCAGAGACGGAATCTGCATCTTCATGCATGAATAGAAATCGCATGAATACAACCGTAGAATGAAGTGAATGATTACCTTTACTGCTGTTCTGAAATAATGTGGAGATGTTACGGCTAAAAGCTTTTATTCATCTATCGGGTGATTTTGTATTTAATGAAGCAGATCTACTATTATTAATACTAACATTGTTTGGTTTTCTCCTGCTGTTTGGATTGTGTCAGCTATTCTAGCATATGGCTTTTTATGAGTGTTTTAGAAAGTCCTTTTGAGCGTTTCCTTACATTAGTTTATTAATTTACATCCGAATTTGTACATAATTATTGTGATTTTCTTCTTTGTTGGGTTTATTATCCTCAGCAGGTTTACCAACAACTTTAATGATATTTTGATGTATAGAAAGACGTTCCTCTATCTTATCGTAGTCCAACATCAATTCTTTAACAGAATTTTTACTTTGATCCAGTTCCTCCTTCATAGAATGAACCCGGAAACAAACTATCAGACTATTTACTGTCATGTTTGCCACCTTCAACTAATAATCAGTTTAGATTTTTTTGCAGCAAATGTTTGAGCATTTTCAATATTTGTATTTTTATGTTCTTAATTTTAAGGCCGTGTCACACAGCCACTGCATGCAATCTGTGCATTTTCCACATGTAAAGTTCCCGTCTCTCGTGATCCGTGCGTGATAAACGTACTTCATGCGTGTTTCTTGCGTTCGTTGATGTGTACAGATGTCGTCGAGGCTTTGGGTTGGTGATTTTTACGTTAATTTAAGTTTTAAACTGTTCAACATTTTGGATCGGTTGAGAATTACGCAGTTTATGCATGTTTTACATAGTTTTTATGCAATTCTTATGTAAATCTGAATTTCACTTGTGTGTTTTTTGTGAGGTACATACACAAATTTGTGTCTTTCTACGACCGGTCCACGTTTGTCTAATAGGTTTTTCACACATACATGGCGTATACGGCGCACGTATCCCGTTTAAATCGCGTAAATGATGCATGAATCACTAATGAACATAAACAATAATCACACACAGTTCATGTTTGCGTAGAGTTGTGTGCTCTTTGCAGGGTTTTCTGTTCACCTTTGACCATCCTAAATTCCCTGCATGTCTTTTTGCGTTTGTGATTTTTTTGACATTTTAGCTTGTGAAGCATTTTTTTAATGATTTTTAACTCTTTTAAGCATTTACATGTTATCAATGTTTTTCTTCAGTATTCATTGTTTTTTAGGGTTTTTTGTATTCTCTTCAGAAATGATCCTCAGCATATATTTCTGTTACGATCATCCCTTTTCCTGCCGTCTTCTCAGTCATTTTGCACATTAGATGCCAGTTTTTTGTTTCTCTTTGTTTGGGAATTCCAGATGAAGATGATAGTTTCTGTTGCAGATGGATTTAGATTATTGACTGCTTGGCATCATGCCAGTGAATGCAGCAACACGTTTCTACTGTGTCCAGCACCGCAGCAGGGATTCTGGTGCACTAACACACATTTTAGGATGAGACTGGGTTGCTAACCAGCAAGTCTGAGCCAAAACCCCCCAGTGTCTGATCTGGGTTATGATCCCTCTCTGGGCTGGGTTTGGTCTCCACTCATCCTCAGTTGTTTTCCGAGCATCCGGCTGCCTTAAATGAGCGGTTTGTTTGGCCGGTCGGCGTGCATGTGGACCGCTGCGTGCTGGAGTCTGCACAGGAAGTGAAAAGCGGTGCAGGAGAGCAGCGAGGGATGAACGCGCGCTCCACAGCAGCTCCTGGAACAGCGTGAGCTCCACAGATGGATGGATACCAGAGGGTCTGAGTGTAGAGTTTTTCCTCTAAGTGCAGCAGTTATCACAGTCTCAAACCACACAGGAAAACAGCCGTAATGACCCCATTCTTAACTTTAGCTCATTGTAGCCTCTGTGCCGGCGCATTATTTCCCTCTGCCCTTGTCACGCTCGCCAACAGATACAGATGTATAACTGCGATTGCCAGTCTGGAGGGAACAAAGGGGGGGAGAGCTTTGTTAAGGAGCCGGGCCGAGCCGGGCCGGGCCGGGCCGGGCCTGCGCTGCTGCGCTCCTGCAGGGGTAAAGACGCCGCTTCCTGCCTGACCTCAGAGCTGTTGTTTAATCACCAGGGCATTTTAATGGCTTGTCAGAGTAATGAAATATGGTTGGAGGCTACCTGGAGCAAACATTACGATAAATCCCTCTCACATAAGCCTACGCAGGGCTTAATGGTTATAAATCATCACTTTGGGGGGAGAAAAATGACAGCTATTAAAATAATGAATGGGATGATTAATTTTTCACATTAAAGATTAAAAGCTATGAGAGGTATCATCAGATATTTGAGCCGCCGTAAACGTCTGAAAGTGAGAGCTTATTTTCTGCACTTTACGACGCCCTCCGTTTCTTCATTGTCACCCGGGTTTCTTTATCTTTCTTCTGCCCCCCCCTCACACACACACTGGGGGGGGCAGCAGGTGACGCTGCAGCTCCTTACGGCTAATTTGTTCCCGTGTACAGAACCTTGAAGAGCAGCGATTGCTGGAGGCAGAGCAGGACCCTCTCAGCCTCTCTGCAGGATGTCATTTCCCGCTTCCGGCACCCAGTCAGCCTCTCAGCGCGGGGGGGGGGGGTTCGGACATCTTTTCATCCTTTGAAAGTTTGAAAGGCGGCACAGAGGGTGGACGTCCAGGCGTGAAGACGAACCGTGACCAGGTTTTCCCCCTCTCCATCAGGGAGGAGCAGCGCCGCCGCCACCGCGCTCGGCGTGCCGTTCGAACATACATCACCCAAACCAAAGTCATAGCGAGCATTCACTTTTTGTTTCAACCTGTCCAACAGCTGAGCAAACAGATGAAAGCTGAAGGCCAGATTTTACTGTTACTACACTCTACTGACACACGAGGAGTATATTTGAGTAAACCGCTTCTGTAATTTAGACTAAACTTTATTCATATTAATTATATTCGTAACCGTTTTTGGTTGGTGGGGGTAGCAGGGTGACTATGGGGGGAGTAGGGGGTAAAGTCATTAAGCATGATAAAGCAACAAGTTGCTGGATGTTAATAATCATTACGGTCAGGTTCAGATGTATAATGGACCTAAAGGGGCGGAGCCTGTCCACACACACTCAGATGTTACTAACATACCTGTTGGCTCCAATAATGGTCACACACAAACACGGACATAAAGCATTAATAACCATACATGTTAGACAGCATGCTGGCGATGGTTCATGGTGACACGTCCCGGGCTCCCCGGCTGGACTCTGCGGCCTTCAAACCTGCAACCGCCTTATTGTGCTCCCATCGCCGCAGAGGGGAGCCATGGCCGCCAGCTCCTCCTCCTCCAGGTTCTCCTGCTAATGATCCGGGGACGCGGCTGAGACGAAACGGCCACCTCAGCTGCCCGCTCACATCCGCAGCCTCGAATCAATTCTGACATTTCATTGGGCCCTTATAGAAGGCGATGGTGCATTCAGGGGTCGTTACCGTTAGCGTTGAAGCGGTGTCGTCGGGATTCGGCGCCGTAACCTCTGCTGGGGCGACGACTCCTTCCTTCCTCCCTCCCCGCTTCCTCTCGGGCTCATGCGCCGCTTTTTACCGACTCAAACGCCTCGTTTTTTTCCAAACAAGCAGGCGAGTCGGGTTTGTATTCTTCCTCCCACACTTGTTCACACAACATGAAGTGAAAACAGCCTTTTAAGTCGGCCAGTCAATATGCTGTTTCTAATATATTATTTACCGCCTATGAGCTGTATATCAGAATGCGGCGTGCAACTGTTCGGGCTTTGCAGCCATAATCATGCGGAGGGAAATCACAGAGCCAGATGTCTGGCCCTGGTTTTACAGCATTTATGGTTTCCTCTGAGTTGATGTAAAATTCATCTTCGCCTGTTTTATTTATTCCCCCGTTTTCACCGACTCAACAATTAGTCAATTCCCAATCAACAAGAGAAAAGAAATTGCTTTTAATTACTTTTGATAAATGACAAATTGTGTTGGCACGGTTCCCTGCGAATGCTTAATCAGGTGCAGGGCGGGGTAAGGAGGCGGGAACCGGGAGCAGGGATTTCTGCTGGGATGAAATCAATGCGCTCTCTCTGCAGTTCACCGGCTGGGCTTCTGGGCAACAGCCAACCTGAGGCCCGCGAAGATACACAAGTCAGCAGAAAAGCTCCTGCTTTATGGGAACAGTCACACAGCCGGGCGAAAACACGCCGTAGCACCCCAGATATATGTGCCTTATATAAGGGCTGTGGAGCTGGCAATTATGGGCCGCGATGTTGGAGATAAAAACTCAAACCCATTGAATGCACACAAGCAGGCTCATTAATACCAGAGCCTTAAAGGGAACAATGAATTTTTAGAAGCTTAAATGCGAGCTTCTCTTTTAGTTACTCCTGGCAGCAGCTGCAGCGGCGGCGACACGGCGTCTTTCTGCGCCACGTGGTCATGATTCACCTTAACCATGCGGCGCTGCGGCGGGCGCACTTCTGATGGATTTGGACGTTTAAAAAGACGACTGTCCGCATCCTCACAACCGCAGCAGAGCAAAGACGGCCGCCTCGGCGTTTTTAGGCTCTTAATGTTTTTTATCTGTGATCACGTGATAGAAGATGGAAGAAAACATGCAGCGATTTGTTGTTTGAAGGGCAGAAAATGCATGAATAGATGTTTGAAATGGTGGAAAAAGCTGGAGTCAAAGACAAACCCCAGTTTTTTTAAAGCCCACTGCAACAAAGCATCGACAGAGATTTTTGTCATGAAATCCACAAAAAATATCGTTTTTTATGACATATAGATGACTTTAACGTGGTTGACTAGTATCATTAAGAATTTATTTAAAAATAGATGAGTTATACTCATCATAACATAAACTTTTCCCGCCAAAAGTAAGTTGGTGGAAGCAGCCATTTTGAAAAGAGCAGGAAAAGCCCTTCTACTGCCCCTGGTGGACTGATGATGAACTGCAGGGCAGAGAACATGGACCAAAGTTAATCCATTTTAAGGAAAGTTTAGATCATACTAATGAGATATCAGACATGTGTTTATGAGTGGTTATACAGGGTTAAAGGTTTTAAACATAGAGCTGTGGGCGGAGCCTAAGCACAGACTATTTGAACTCCGCCTCCATGTTTTCTAAAGCATCACGTCTGTAAATCCGTCTGCTCCATTTAGGACGGTCCAAACCCTTTGAAGCTTCATGAAGCCTTGGCTTTAAACTGCAAAAACAGAATCTGAAGAAAGTAAAACCGACAAGAACACAAGAGAAGTCTTATTTTGTTTTTCTGCAAGAAAAAAACCTTTTCTTAACGTAAAAAGTAAATCTTAATTTCAGAAAACATGTCTTAGTGTCAACTTTTTTTTTCTTAAAATAGTAATTTTTGGTAAGACTAGTTTTCTAACACCACAGACAAATTAATTTGCCGATTTCAAGATATTTTTGAAATTTTAAGAATGTTTGACTTATTTTTAGGAGGCCTGTTTTTACACCTGGATCCACCAGAACCATCTGCACACGATTTCACACCTGAAACGAGAAAAACGGCGAGCGTTTTCCCACCAGAAGGAATTCTGGTTTCAGTGGCGGACTGAGTGAAAAAGGTGTCATTTATACAAAATACAGAATATCTGTTTTAAAGGGTGTGTTCATGTAAAAATGAACACATGTAAAAACATTTCAGTCACTATTTTGAATATCTGACCTGAATCATCTGTTTGATGTTTGGGGAGGAGAAGTGTCTTTTTTTAAAGTAAAAATCTCTATTTATGATTCTGAGACACAGTTATTTTCTTCTTACATTAAGTTATTTTGTTGGAGTTTTGGTTTCTTAATCGATGCATTTCATTATTTCTGTTACGAGTTTGATATGTCTGTGGGTTTTTTTTATTGTGTGCAATCAGGCCGATCGATAAATCAGTCAATCAATGTTCCAGAAACCACACAAGTGACTCAAAGCACAAGTCTGAGCAGGAATCTCCTGAATGTGGGCCTGGCTCTTTCTGAATACAAATGGAGAAATGTTTCTGCTTTTTCGTCATTATTCCTCTAAAACCAACATAAAAATTGCTGAGCGTGTTTTTTAAGTTGTGTTGCCGTTGTTTTTTGTTGCCTTTTTTCCATAGTCATCATGAACGTCGTCCTCTTGTGTCATGAAAAAGCGGATTTGTGGGTCAGCAGGGCTGAAAGGATGTTTCTGCCCTCCGTGTCTGCAGGGTTCACCTGCAGCAGCGGCGGCGGCGGCGGCGGCAGCGGCAGCGGACGCAGCAGCGAGTCGAGTGACCCAGCTTCAAGCCCACCCGCTTCACCCGTACATGGAGACCCCCAGCTGGGCAGGTCAGCCTCCTTCCCCTCACTCAGTCCCCCGCCTCGCCGCGTTGCACCAAACATCAGACGAGCTGTTTCTGAAAGTGCAGGATGATGGTTTGCTTCTGCCAAACGCAACAGATCGTGAACCAGGATGTGATGGTGGAGCGGTTCTGCTTTACGCCGCTCCACCACCTCTGAGTGGTGAAGGTTGCAGGTGGAGAAGATAGATGTCAGTGTTGCACAGTTTTCAGGGAGGGCGTCCATCTGCAGCACACGCATGCATGCAGGCACTTCCCACCCATCCGCGGCGGCTTAGTGGAGGGGAGTCCAGGGGTGGTCAGAGTTGTGCTTTCAGACCAGCTGCACGCGTGTGACCCGCTCCTGCACAGCAGCATTGCCAGTGTGTGGAAGGAAAGAGCCATCTCTGCAAAGGAGCATGAATTTTGCATGAGTCCTGTAGATGTTTGTGGCTGAACGGAGGCGTCCTGTGGCGCCTCTTCACTCCTGGAGGGAACTTTCAGGAATTATACCGTACCGTCTGATCTGGCCTCATTCTTCTCCAGAATGCAAACAAGATGTGTTTGCTTATTGACACTTTGGTGGCTTTTTGTTTTCTTTTTTTGTCACCTGCCCGCCCCCAGAGGGGCTGTGCCTGCAGAGTGTGAGTTAACGGCGTGGAAGAGCTCTCGCTGCGATAAAGGCGGCGTGTTTGCACGCCTTACTCCCCCCTATCCACCCATATTGTGCTAATGTGTGCTGGTTAAGTATCTGAAGACCAGAAAAAAACTCTTATCCAGATGCCAGAGAGCCGGGGTGTCGCCGTCATCCCTCCCCAGACGGAGGCCTCTGCCTCCCCGCCCATCCTCAGCGGAGCCATAGAGCAGGTGGCAGCCAGGATCAATGGGCATCCGCCATTACCTCCTCTGCACGCCACATCCCCTGCCTGGTCTCTGGGGGGGGGCACACGTGTGTCTCGCTGCAGCACGCCAGGAGAGGGAGAGGCGTTTTCCATTAGTCTAATTGCGCGGTTATAGTTCCATATTACCGCCGCAGATCCATAACGGCAGACCTCCTGCGACCCGGAGGATCGCCAGTGGGCGTTATTCGTCCCATGATGCCGCCCGCCAAAACTGCAGAAGGGTGTAGGTGGGGAGGAAGACCTCAAATCTCAACAGGTGCAGCGTTTTTCTGATTGACGGGGTCAACGTCCCGACTCTTCTCAGCTCAGCTGGAACCGTCGACGGTAACGGAGAACTGGAGCGAGCGGCATCAACCACGGGAAATGAAGTCAATTCTGTCCCCATTATTCATATATGGACGACGCCATGTTGGAGCCAGACATCATCAGTAAGCAGCGATTGGTTTCAGTCGATCTGAGTCATTGTTTCCATGGCAACCACTCTCTCCAATCAGGAGTCTTGTAAGGCAACACCCCTGCCATTCAAAGCAGACGACACAAAATCTGTCAATCAAAACAATTTGAACGTTGGACCAGCAGGCTCCACCTACTTTGAATTGAGGCATCTGATTGGTCACTTTAGAACTTGAATAAATTAAACTACAGAAAAAACTACAGAGTCTGATGCATCTGTATTCCGCCAGGCCACCCGTCTGGCTGCGGCGATCCACCGTTTTCTGTCTTCGACCCGCAGAAATCAGTAAAATGTGGCGGTTGAATTTTGAATTTTTCTGCTTCGAGAGCCAGCAGTGACACGCGCGCACGCACCGCCATCCTGAGATTTGGTGGCTGTTTCTGGACTCCAAAGCCTCCATCTTACCCGTCGGATGTATTTAACACAGCATGTGCTTGACTCCCAAAACGGCGCACACGGCGTCACTGCGACCTATCTAAACACTTCCTGTTTAGAACGCCAGGGGGGAGGGGTCACTCAGTCCAGTTCTTGTATATAGTCAATGGCTGAACCTGACAGTGAGTGTGGAGCGACGTCCCCCAAGGCCAAAGAACAAGGATGTTGTTCGGTTGGTGAGGTGATCTCGCTCCCGGGCCTCTTGGAGGTCCTGCAGACATCAAAGCTTTGTTCCGAACCGGTAAAAGCCGCTTCCTGTTTTGGGTTTCCTCTCTCGGGCCACAGCCGCTCCCGACTCCCCGGCTCCTCAGTTTCCCCGCAGAAGGAGAAAATCTTTGATTCCTCCTTTAATTATTATTTTTTTTTACAGGTGTGGGTATTGATCTCCCCTCTTTGCTGCGGGGGAGCGTGTTCACTTAAAAGGCCCACTGATGGTATCAGAGCTTATTAAACAAATAGGGCAGAGAACAAGGCCGCCGCGGCTTTGAATCATGAAGGAGGCCGCCCGTCTTCAAATATGAAACGCTCTGCTAACAAGGTGTGTAATCTATTTCTAATCACATCATATTTTATGGAACAAGGAGAATGTTGAACTGAAGGAAGAGAGAAAGGTGGGGGCTGTATTTTGAAATTGGATGTGACGGCCGGGGACCACGGCTGGATTTTACATGCATGGCTTTCTAATGAAGCCACGCCAAATGGTCAGTAATGGTTAACTTTGGAGCGAGCCGCAGTCTCGGTGTAATGGGAGGCTAATTTGGGGCCTGACAGGCTGCAGAGCACAGCTGGAATGTGGAGAAGGATGGAGGTCGGAGACGCCGTTTGTCTGATACCAGCAAGTGTGGCGTAAGGCGTTGTGGCACAAACGCGGCAGTAGTCTGTGCCACAACGCCAAGACATACTCAAACACGGAGACGAGTTAAGCGAGCGGACCGGAGAGTCTTGGTGTTACCATCCTTTTATGTATCTTCATGGTGGCTGGCTCCTCTTCTCCGACGCTTGTGCCATAAAAGTTTCAGATCCTGTGACACAAGACTTGCTTATGAATACATGAATATATTTGCAGTCAGAAGGTCTCACACAAGGTGATGGATGGAGGGACACGATGATGGCGTCTAATGATTCCACCTTAAATCTCTGTTTTCAAGCAGAATCTGCAGATCCTCATGAAAAAGTCAAAGCCCTCGGCTTTGATGGTGAATATTCAGAGCCAGTTATCATCCTCATCGAGGACGCGGCTCTTGTTAAAAAGTGCAGACCTTAATGATAACGCATTTTTACCAATTTAGCCCCAGCAGAATTCGTTATGCACACAAATTGCCAAAACAACACAATAAAAAAGGCATTAAAAGTAAAAGCAAATAACAATCATGGGTATTTTGTTGCTCGTGCTTCGACACAAAGCGCCTTTATTCTCACATTGAACCATTACCATCGCTGAGAAACCACTTCAAGGGATGCGCTTCTTCTCTGTGAACTCCACTTTTTCTTTCTTAAGGATCTGCAGATCTGAAAATGAAGCTACCCTCTGCGTTTAACCTGAGGTACGGTGGCCCTGAAGGGCAAATCACATCACTCAAGGCACAAACATATAGAGAGAAATCACAACCACTATAAAAAAAAGCAAAAAGAACAGAAAGAAATTCCAGAATCCAAAACATAAGAAATCAACTAAAATGAGAAACCGGTAAAGGAAGGTGTTTAAGGACGTCAGCAATTAAATGATGACGTTTGGCTCAAATTAAAGCAATTTCAGCAATAAACCAAAATAGTCAACAAAAGATCAATAAATCAACCCTATTTGAGATATTAACCCCTGCTGCCATCTGTCACTAATTTGCAATGTTATTCAGGCTCTTAATTCAACCTCACTTTAAATGGAAAAAACATGGAAAAATACATTTTTAGATTCAATTCAGTTCAATTTTATTCCAATAGCCCAATATTACAACAATAGTCGTCTCTATGGGCTTCTTACCGGTAAGGAAAAACTCCTAAAAAAACAAACTGATTCTTAAAAAAACTAGAAGAAACCTCAGGGGTTTCCACATGAGGGAGGGATCCTCCCCCAGGACGGACAGGCGATGAACCAGACGTAGGATTGTGAATAAGTGTAGGCATGAAGGGGTTAATCCTTGAATTGATTAGAAAATCCATTTAGGGAAATGATGTCATGTTCTGGTCAGGAGCTCTTTATCATAAATAGACATATTGCACTTATTTGTACAGCAAACGCACACATGACACATTAAAAACAACAAATTAATCAAATAAGAGTTTATTTTGATACAATCCAGTTATTAATATCTATAATATGTTTTTTGTCCAAGTACAGATAAGCTTTTTGCAGTTAGTAAAGTCTTTTTGGCGACATCTAGTGGTGAAGCTCCAGATAACAACCAACACAACCATGTTTTTTTTTTCTCCACAGTTGTTGCATCTGATGAAATCCATAAATTCACACAAATGTAATTTGAGTTAAAAAACACACAAAGATGCTTCTTCTTCTGTGAGATTCTGTTATCAAGATGACAGATACACAATAAAGCGTCAAAATATTGTAACAAAACAGTTTCAGGCGTTGTAGTATCAGTACACCTTCAGCAACTCCACACAAGGCCACACAACCAGGAGGAGTGAAACCGAATCATTTTTCTGCCTCTTTTCTAAATGTACTTTGAGCTAAAGAGGCTTTAAAAAGCTGCTTTCATGTTGGCGTTCCTGACGAAGGCGTCCAGCGCTGTTTGGTTCTGAGAGAAAACCGCCGGTCCTGCTGTTGTAGGCTGGATGGAGGAATTGGAACCTAATTCTTTAGGAGACACTTTCTGAGTCACTCTGGCCTCTGGCGTCTTTTCTTTTCTTCTTAAACCTTTTATTTTTCTTCATTTCCCTCTTAAACTGAACTTGTGAAACACTTTGTGGTACTTTTGTCACTTAAGTTTGTTGTTGCACCTATGGGGGAAACACAAAGAAAGTAACTAAATCCAGGAGTAACGGCACTATTTAAGAGCGTCTGGGAATACTTTTTTTTTTACTTAAATGTACAAATGTACATGAAATCAAACAAAATAAGCCTTACAAAGGAACAAAGAAAAAACAAAGTAAGACACGACAGCAGGCGTTCCAGAAGTGTCAACAGAAAGATCATGCAGTGACCAGAGAGTTTCTATATTGAGTCCTTGTCTTGAATTTTCCTTCTCTCAATCTTAAAGCAAACGTCGTCTTTTCCATGATGGTGATTGGTGGTTCTGGCGTAAGCCGTCGTCCAGTTATTGCCTTCCCTGCTGCCGTTAACAATGTTTTCACCAGATACTGATCTGTGACCACGACCATTTCACACGTTTTTACCCAGGTGTAACACTAACTGAGTGGACGGGGTTGCATAGAGCTGAATATTTGTTAAAACACGATGGATGGAATGCCAAAACGGCCCTATTTGCCAGCAGCTCCAGAAGATCTGGGAATGATTTGTCACTTTGTCTCCAACACGTCTGTGGATCTGCTGATTGTTTGCTTTTAATTGAAGGTGTAATAAAGAAGCACTTGAGATTTTTCCAGTTCAATTCCCTGCGTTTCAGTGACGTGGTAGAAGACTGAGTGAACGCACACATTGAGTAGCATCCTTCCTCTCAAACACTGATGCACATTTCCTTTTCCCGCTTTCCTCTAGCATATAAAGTTGTGTTTTTCTGACATGAAATGAGGCTGTTGTACAGTTTTAAAATACTTTTAGATGTACTTTGCTGGTACACTCCAATTATTGCCTCTCAGACTGGATTTTGTTCACTCTTTTGTTCTGATCTAATTTCTTGGTTAAAGTATTCCCTCATCTGGAGGTATGAGTCCAAATTCCAGCTTTAAGTCCTGGAAGCCCCTCATCTTGTTCTTGTTTATGATTGTGGCAAATGCTGTAAGCCCCTCGTTACTCCACTGCTTCAACGTGGAATCATCTTTTGCTGGTTGTCGAGATAAATCCATGTAAGTATTTTCCTTTCCTTTGCCAGTTTTATTGCCGCGCTAGTTTTTGCCAAAGTTCATCAGTAAATGTTGTTACTGGATTTAATAATGTGGTAATGTCCTTGGATAAATCATTCTCTCCTAAAAGGGTCTGAATTGGTCGGGAATACTTTAAGTGAGAGTAACAAGTAAACGGGAAAGTATTAGACTCTGGAAGTAACAACAGTTTGACGTGTTGAACTTTGGTGGGTTTGCTTTGTTTTTCTGATGTTGTTTTTTTTTTGCCACTCTCGGCTTTGGTTACTGTGAGGAGAGAATGGAAGAAACACACTAAAGAAATCCCAAACTGAGCAGGAATGAAGGCTCTGAGTGAAGTCATGAAGAGGTTTGACTGGCCGATGAAAACGACTCATCCAGGTGGTCATGGAGGAAGATAAGGCAGGTCAGGCCTCACAGCTGACTTCAGGTCAGAGTTCACGATGCAGCGGTCAGGGAGAGACGTTTGGTCAAACCGCTGGAGACACAGCTGGGCAACAAGAACACAGAGGAGCATCTGGACGATCCACTATCTGGAAGCGTCTCCAACGCAGAGCAACAGTCAAACATGGCGGTGGTAGTGTGATAGTGTGGAGGATATTTCATGATCAGAGTTCCTTCCATCTGTTCCTCGGCTGTTCTGGACAAAGTCTGGACGTGGAGCGGACTTAAACGGTGTAAAAGCCTCCCGTGTGTCTGAATCCAAACAGTGCTGGAGAGAAGAGGTCTCACATGGTAACAGATGTTGCTGCTTTTGGACGTCCAGCTGCTTTTGGACACATTTGTTCTCCTGAAGTCAGCAGAGAAGGAGGCATCCGTCTCGTCGTGAAAATGCACCCAACCTTTGGTTAGTCTGGGTTAGCAGATGGATGAATTCCTGAGAGATCCATGTTTACAGAAAGGCGACATCAGAAACCTAAAAAGAGCCTCTTAGAGCTGCTGGTCGGACGGTTCGCCGCTCTGCTAAAGCGCCACATTATTAGGCCCATCACCTCCATGGCGGCAGCAGAGGGCTGATGAAGGAGGAGGAGGAGGAGGGTAAGGATGCCTGCATCTTTAAAAGCTGGATGGAGTGGTGGAGCGGGGTGGACGGGTGGCTGGCAGGATTGTGCTGACGGCAGGGCTTTGGTTCAGAGCATGCCCATTAGAGGGAGCCATAAATCCTGGGCTCTCTGGGCCGGGCTGTGTCAGCAGTCCACTGAATGAATTGATTTTAAACGCCACTGGAAAAAAAAAAAAGAGGAGTGCAAGAGAGGGAGAGCGAGAAAAAGGAGGGAGAGTGACTATTTAATTCACCCCCCGCCAGAAGCCCACACCCCGTTCCACCCCGCTTCTCATTTCAGGACTGTCGTTGGAAAAAAAGGAAAAAAAGAGGTGGGGGGGGGGTCTAGAAACACTGAAACTGTCACCAGCAACAAGCCCTGGGCTAGGCGGCCCCCACGCCTTTGATTTAAACGGGGGGGGGGGGGCGCACAAGCCAAATACATAATCTCAAATTCCATACAGCATTTGTTCCCCCACCTCTCTAATTTCTGCTGCCTCTCTTTTATATCTCCATGAGAGAAATGAGACATATCGTAAAAAAAAGGGGGGGGGAAAGGCGCAACTGCATTTGAAATTCAAATGCGTTGGATTTTGAAATTGATGTATGTGTTTATTCATTTACGAGCAGCATCCATGTGTGCATGCATTTCTATATGATCAGCAGCAATGAAAGCCCCCCCCCCCCCCCCCCCCCCCCTCGTCCTCAGCTTTCCTGCTGCTGCAGAGGAAGAGCGTCTGGACACTTTTATCCTCCACAGACGTCCACGCTCCCGCCTGCATGCATGCACTGACCTGTTGGAGCGCCGCCGGGGGGGGGGGGGGGGACCTGGCGGCTGCTGCAGAGCCATGCACGGGGGGGACGTATTGATCAGGGAGCGAAAACCCGATCCATTCTGGGAGGGGAGGCAGCGACATGATAGTGACAAACCTCTGAAGCTGCACTTTTTGGATGTTTCTGCAGAATTTTTGCATTAGGCTGCGGAAACGCTAACCTCTGATATGAGGGTCAGTTGAAAGCTCAAACCCGGCCTTCTTAAAGATCCACAGCGATCAAAAGGAAGTCTTTAACGCGTGGCGTTTCCCTGACGGTGAAGGACAAACTTAAAACTGCATTTCTGAGGATGTCTTGATTCAAATCGTGGTGAATCAGGAGCAGATGAAGAAAATGACTCGTATTTGTGACACGTAGACGATGAGACCATGAACGTCTCTGTTTTCCTCACCTGAGCCGGCATACGGTATCGCTCGCCATTTTTGTTCCAGCGCTAATGTTGTTTTTAAATTTTGGCTAAAGGGACATCACCATAGTTTAAAAAACACCTGAAAAAGAGATCAGGGGATGACCGGTGTGGGGCTTTTGCTATCGTCAGACATTTGTCCTGTGAAAAGATCCAAAATGGAAAAGTCCCTTTTTTCTGCGTTTATAGTCTCAATGGTGGATGAGAAAGGGGCCTCCCAAGGATGTGATGAATAAACACCCAGAAACGCTGTTTTGGGCTGCAGTTTCTTTATATATGTTCAATATACATGTTGCATTTTCCTCAGCGTGGCTCTTTGAGCAGCCGCTGACAGATTCAGCTGCAAGAGACTAACGAGCTTTATCAAATATGTGCAGCGACGTTAATAAATCTGCGCATAAATGCCATTTTTGTGACAATCTCCCCCACATTCCTTTGCCGTGGAGCGGGTGGGGGCTCTGGTTTTGGGGTTGGTGGCGTCCTCTCTGGCTCATTACGCTGTTTAAAGAGCCGGCGCCTCCGAATCACCTGCCCGGCTCCGTGCTTCAAACAAGCTCAGCCACCAGGGATCATACATCAACTTCTCCATCAGGCCCCCTCCGGCTCACCTTTTTTCACCAGCGGGGGCCCCCCCCACCACCACCACCACCACCACCCGACACACGAGCCCCACACCGCCGACGAGGAAAACAGATAGCATCGGCAGCTGAATACTGATGTCACCCCTGCAACAACAGGAATAACAAATGAGTCACAGAGCAGCCTTATGTTGTTATGAATGCGATCATGAAGTTAATTGAATGCTGCTGGAGGACCCGCAGCATCGGGGGCCCGCGCCGTGGCTCCACCGCACCGAATGCATGGCTCCTGTATGTAGACGCTCCACTCTCTCATGCCTAATTACCCACAGGCTAAGGCGCGAGGAGGGCCCGCTGCGGATTACTATAAAGATTGTGGAGATATTTCACTTTGAAAAATGGTGAAGCACACAGGACTAAGGGTTTGATTACAAGGAGTGGGGCACACAGCCTCTACATCTTCCTTCCCTCATTTCAATTATGGCTGACTGGAGGCGCGGTGCTGCCACCGTCCTCAAATAAAACTAAAATATGATAAAGCTGAAATATCAGGCCCGGGACCGCTCCCCGCCTCCGGCCATGTACGCCGCAGACACTCGCCGCGTAATTACAACATTTGCCAATATTTTTTTGACGGGAGGTTCGACATGAATGACGGAGGGGGGATGAGGGGGGGGGGTGATGGCACGTGATAAAAAGTGCATTTCATAACGGGAGGTTCTCCTGCAGGAGCTGCATGGAGTCTCCTCTTTGCACTGGACTTTTGTTAATGGAGGACAGAGAATTCAGCACAAAGAAAACTGTGTTCAACCCCCCCCCCCCCCCCCCCCCCCTCTGCAATGCCCCCCCTCCCAAGACCCAACCAGGTGGATCTCCTCTGGACTCCTCGGAGCCTCCCGTGTTAATAACA
Organism: Oryzias curvinotus; assembly: GCA_023969325.1. Classification (NCBI taxonomy): domain Eukaryota; kingdom Metazoa; phylum Chordata; class Actinopteri; order Beloniformes; family Adrianichthyidae; genus Oryzias; species Oryzias curvinotus. Next base: position 1,967,195 of record CM043713.1, on the reverse strand, counting down.
GTCTGGCATGCTGGCCACGTCACCAGCGCCACTCGGGGTCAGAGCTCCAAAGATTCGGGGCTTTGCGAGGAAATCCCAGCCAGCCTGCCCCCCCGCCCGCCGCCCGCCTGCCGCGCCGTCTCCTGACACGCCAGATGCATCACAATGACTGGGAATTTCAAGAGGATTTGCAGAGAATGTGATCTATTTTAGCACGTTTTTAAAATTAAACATTATTTTCTTTGGGGGATAAGTCCTGGTTCAAGAACTGTTTGTAAAGCTGCAGATTACAACGTCAGGAATTTAGCAATTAAACTGAGCAAAAGCACATGTTTATGATACATGTGATTTGGGAGCTGACATGTGGGCTCTCTGCAGAGTCATGTTGGTTTAATCTCTTTATAAATCCTCTCTTATGGTTACGAGACGCTGCAAATGAAAAACTCCAGCGTGGCTCATAAACAAAGTACGACTTTCCCAGCTTCCTCTTTTCTTCTTTTTTTATGACTCAGAACAAGAAAGAAACAGAGGAATTACTGCAAATGCTTGTAATTTACTGCTTCCTTCCCTTAAATTAATTCATCTAAATGTTGTCCTCTAATTCATAAACCAGTAAATCCTATATAAAGAACAAATCTGTGACAGGTGCACACAATTTTAGAATTTAACCTCTGCTAAAAAAATTTGTTTCACATATTTTATATACAGAGAAAACCTTTAATGGACGTGACCTCAGAGCTTCATAAAAGTCTCTGACTGAAGCCAAACCTTAGGGGGAAAAAAAATGACTTTTATGAACCCATCTCTAGTAGAAATAGGAGGCAAGTTTCAGTGAGTGCCCCAAACCGAGCGAAGTTACTGTTTGATTTGATCATATGAGTCAGAAATGATTTACCAATGGTTGCTAAGGAAATTTCTCTCAGAAAAAAATCATAAAAGCTTGACACACGAATGACTCAGCCCCAGACGTACATAAAATGCTATGGTTGCTATGGACCTTCACCTTCAGAGAGGCCACCATTTTGAATTCAAACAGGACTTCACCGATACTTCAGAGTGTTGTAACGGCCTCACATGTAAAAGAGAGTCCAAAACTGGTCAAAGTGATGCAAATACTAAAGAAAAAGGGGGCGTGTTTCAGAGAGTGCCCTAAACCAAAATCAGGTTTTTATGGTTTGATCAACATTAATAATAAAAGTGAGGCAAGATTTACCAATGGTTGCTAAGGAAGTTTCTCTCACATACAAACATAAAAACCTGATACAAGAATTCAGCAGGCCCAGATGTACATAAAATGCTGTGGTTGCTATGGACCTTCACCTTTAGAGAGGCCTCCATTTTGAATTTAAATGGGGCTTTATTGATACTTTGGAGTGTGGTAAAGGCCTCATTGAAGCATATGTAATAAGCCATGAAACTGTTCTGACAAAAGAAAATAAATGTATGAGAAATGTAGGAGCAAGAGGAATATATGATATATTTAATATTTTGAGACTATTTTAAAAAACTATGATCACAGGGTTTTTCGAATACGGGGCTGTTCCGAAAAAGGTGGATCAGACTCGTTAGCGCTTTTTCCGTAAAGACTCCCAACATCTCCGCCTTGTTTTTGTTCTGCAGATGTTGAAGTTGCTCCATCACCTGCCTTTTTTTTTTTTTTTTTGTTATGAAGTGAAGAAGAAATATTTTGCAGAGGGAAGAGCTTCTGCAGCAAAATGGAGAACTATTCCACCCCCCTGCCCCCCTCCACTCGTCACAGTGTGGGGGATTCAATCAAAAGTCTGCCCTGTGACCTGTTCTCAGAGAAACAAACAGCCAGCAGAGTCTCCGAAGACCAAAGCCATCAGAGGAGGGCGGCCCGGCGCCAGCCAAATCGCGGCACCTTTGTGAAAGCCTCCATCACAGAGAAATTGTGAGTTGTCGCAGTGGAGAGTGACTAGCATGGCGGTACGTTGATACATTGATGCAGTGAATGCCTTGGACAGTGCAGTAAAAGTGCTGAGGTTGAAATTAAGCTGTTATCTCTCGCATGTATCACCAGGGAGGCTAGGAGCAGCGGAGCAGAGGCAGTAGCCTGTTTGCTTTACTGTTATTGCCTCCGCGTGTCCATCCTCATCTGACTCGCCTCGTGTTCGACACTTGAAATGCAACGCTGCATTTGTTCACCTTTTATGTGTAGAAATGATCTGTCCCGTTGCAAAGAAATCATTTCGCTCCGAATTTATTTTTTTCCCAAACTCCATTAACGGCACCGCATGAAGCATTTTAACATCAATGTAAATTACAACCTTAATGTCTTAGAAATAATTATAATTACCAGAAGCACACAAGACCATCACTGGGAAAATGGGTAGGCTCATCCAAGCTGGGAGCGACATGCATCATTATTTTTTGGTTTTATCTTCCCAACCAGAATTGTGGAGGTTTATCACTGAAATGAGCTTCAAATTGTTTCAAAATATTACATTTGGTGAAATATCGATTTGTTTATTTATTGTTTGTTTGTTGCATTTAAAGAACACTGCTTTGTCTTCGCTAATTGTGTAATCGTGTCTTTTTGTGTCCATGTCTGGATCTTTTGTCTTTGTGGAAACCAGAGATGGAAACATGTGCAGTCATTTATCTGTTTTTTTTTAGAGAAGAATGAGATGCAAAAGAAAGCAAACAAAAGTGGAACACGTGAACAGGTTGAGTTTAGGAAAAACCCAAACAAAAGGTGACGGATGAATGAGTGAATCTGTTTAAAGCTGATCTATGGGAAAATGATTGGCGTCTTTGGCCCTGCAGCAGAGACTCAGCTGGTTTCACAGTCATGTCAGAAGCCAATGAGCAAACACCTTTTCATGTATTTATTCGTAAAAATAAACATCGTCTGTTCCATTGGGGAAATGTGAGGAACCTTTGGAGCTACAGCGCCTTCGGTTGCCGTTTTAATTTACTGCAGTTTTTTTAGAGATTTTTCTCATTAAATTGAGACCTATTATGATTTAAAAATGTTCTAATTCCATGACCCCGTCAGAAAGCATAATGTTTATTGAGAATCTGAGCCCCCCCTTAAAGTGTTTATATGCAGTAACTTGCAGAGTTGTCGAGCTCTACATCCTTCATGTGGAAACTTTCCAGGACTCTTTTTTTTTTTTTTTTGGAGTTATTGGATTATCGGTTCCTTATTTACCAATTTCTTCAGTTTGTTCAGGTATGGAGACACTTCCTGCTCTCAGGTCCCGTTTGTTCACGACTGCAGTAAACAGATGTATCACAATTCTGTTGACAATGATGCATTAGCGTTGAAAACGCTGCCCGCAGCACCTTTAAAAGATCCGTTTGAGCGCAAATAATCATAAAGCAGACAGTGAGTAATGTCCGAGTCGCACAACAATCGGTTGATGAGACGAAAATCAACGGATCGCTCTTTAAGAAGGAAACGCCATCTTTCAAATACTGCCCCCCCCCCCTGACCTGAGGCTGCCTCGCCCCATGAAGGGCGTCGCGCTCCTCGGGTCCTGGGAGAAGTTCGACAGCCCAAAAGTTTCTGACGCTCGTATGTCATATCCTCCGGAGCGGAGAGTGAGGGAACATAGGTGGAGGTGCTGGTTCTGTCACGTCCAACTGACACCCCCATGAGTAATCTGGGGCGTGATAAACAGAGGGTCGAGGTGTCATGGGAACACCTCAGCGTCTGGCACAAGGGTAATTACTCTTCCTGTGTGGGTGCAACTCAAAATTTTTGAACCCTTTCTTTCTCCAATCATAGTTGATGGATTGAGTGGAGGAAGGCGATCATCTGGTTCTTAGCAGGCTCACTGAGCGTGGTGGGTTTCTGTTGATTAATGATATCTGCTGCAAGTCACCAAAAGCGGAAATTAAGTATTTCTGTTTAAATGTAACATTTGTCTCCTTTGCTGGTGTTGAGAAAGGCATTTGTCAAAATCCCTGGGCTTTGGCGAAAGGTGGATTTCCTCTGGGAACAGGCTGGGAATTACTCCCTACTTTCACATTAATGGCATTCACTGTTGCTGTTTTACACCTTGAATCTACTCTTCACCCTTTCACCTTTTCAGACGTCTTTTGAATGTGGAAGCATTCACAGATGTGAGCGAAGGCAGAGGAGGACGTGGCAGGTTGTGGCTTCTTCCGGCGAGAGGAAGGACGACCTTTGGTTCTGGTGGTTTTCCTGGTGGAGTCGGGTTACGGCTTTTCGTCCTGCCGCGCCGGAGCGGAGCTCCTGCAAAGAGTAATGGTTCCAAGGCCTGGCCGTCGTCCAGTGCGGCCCTGCCACAGCCGCTCGCGTGGCCGGGATATCATTACCTCCAGTGTGTTACATCAGACTCGCTTGGTCAGGCTCTGAAACAGTCAATACTCCACAATTTAGAAAATCAGCCAAGTTTGCAGAAACAAAGAGGCAATATCGGAAATAAAGACGGATATATAATCTGACGCCAGCCATTTTTTCATGGTGAATTATTTGTTGTCTGAAAGGTGGAGGGGCAGCAGGGAGGGAGCCAGGGATCTGTCAGAGGTTAGGGGAGGTGGCCAGAGCGCCCGAATAAACGTGCAAATCACAGTGCCCAACCACTGACCCTCCCCGTCTCATACAAGCAGCCTCCACTTTTTCCATCAATGGAAATCTAATTGCTTGAAAAGCGATCAATGGAAACTAAATTGGTTTTGTGTGGAAGCGCGCATGGAATAAGCTCTGAGCTGTTTTAATGTGTGTTGGTTTTGCATCTTAAATCAGGGTTAAAAAAAAAAAAATTGGAAAAATTTGGAACCCCCCCCCTTTGCTCTCTGGAGGGGGTAAACTTGGGGAGTGTCAAGACGCCACGGAGGAGGTACTCCATCAAGCTCCTTATAAAAATCACCGGCTTAATTGTTTTCCCAAAGTCATAAATGGCAGAGCTTAATGGGTTAATGTGGAGGTTTGTGAGGCTCTTGTTCCAAAGTGGCCAGGAGCTCCTCATGGTGGAGCTGCGACCACCGATAACCCTCTAGTGATCTGATATGACTAATCCCCTGTAATCCTAATACACTCTTTAACATGCGCCTAACTGACAGCAGTCGATGCGGGTGCACTTCTCTGTCTTATCGCTGATCTCTTTGTCTTCGTCAGTGCGCTGCGTCTCTGCAGAGAAAGCCGCTCATCCCTGCGACGGCGGACGCACGGATCAGCGGCATCCGCATCCGTGTCCAGCACTTCCGCTGCGGGCGCTTCCAGATAAGCCCCAGACTCAGAGTTCTGACATACCGCCTCGCGTGTAGAAGCGGGGAGGGCGGCGTCTTGTCCCGCGCCCCCTTCGGTCCCCCCCTCGCTGGATGGACGACCCCCAGGCAGCGGGGTAATTTATGGCCAGCATGGATGGAGATGCGGCTGTGGTCAGGTGCTTATCTGTCACTTATCAGTGCAGACAGAGCAGGCCGGCCTGTATTTCTGTCTGCTATTGTAATTACATTGGAATTGATCTGGGGGGGGTCGTCCGGGGCTGTTTCAGGTTTTCCAAAGCTCCGCCTGGACCCTCTCCACCCTACAGCTGTGTGTGTTGTTGTTGTTTGTGTTCATTTTCTGTGTCGTCACCCGCACAACAACAACAACAACGAGCGGCCTCGCGCCTCATTCCAATCACGCATGTTAACCCGCCGGCGCCACGCATCAATCCTCCCGCCACCGTCTGGTAACTGATGCCGGAATGATGTTATAAATGATGTTGAAAAACGTCCCCCCCCCCCCCGCATCAGCATTCTGAGGGCGGATCAGATGTTCCGTGAGTCACCCGGCCTCACCTCTGGGAAATTAGCAATCAACCTTTAGCAGCCAACACCTGTACAAAGCCCCCCCCCCCTTCCAAAAAAAAGGTCGGGTCACGCGGCCTGCTCTCCTGCTGCCTTAAAGATGCTGTTCTCTATGCTGATGGGAATTTCACTTTGCTAATCAGTGTCGCGGCGTGCCGTTTGCGTGCTCCTGAGCGCGTGCGAGCGGCGGCGGCGGCTGGCAGAGCCCGCCAACCCCCCCCCCCCGCTCTTGTGCAGTCTAATGTAAGTATGCACGCTCCCCCTCATGATCCCTCATTTATCATTTTGACACTGGCTACTTTTTTGAAGTGGAGAAAAATGTTGCAGTCAGCTCTTCCTTTGGTCTGGGAAAAAATATGTGTGAATGAGAGCGTGTGCGCGCGTGCACGTGCTTTCAACTGCTGCCTGGAGATAGAGGGGGGAGGCTGTGCGTGCGTGCGTGTGTGTGTGTGTGTGTACATGCATCAGAATGATTAAGGAGCACCGGAACATGGCACTGGCTATTTACTGCTGATAAACCAGAGTGTGCAGTTGCTGGGTTGCGTTGCCATTTCCCGCCTGCTTGTTATTCCCTAATTTGGATCTTTCCCGCTTTATGGAAGACGGATCGTCTTCTATTTTAAGGGCTTGTTGACCCGGCGCTGGGGAGAATCCGGGCCCGCTGGCCTGCGTGGAACTGTTTCATGTCAGTTTGCGGGCGCTCGGCTCAATTTTGACCTGTTTAGCAGAACTCCTGACATTTACCTGAGCGCCCACTAATATCCCTGTTAAATTGTATCAATAGATTTCTGAATAGGTATCTGCATCGATCGCGCTGCAGTCGATGGCTGACATTATGATCCTTCTCACTGTGTGCTGGTGGAAAGCCTCTGATAAACAGGCTGGTCCATCGAGCTGCACAGATGGATAGTGTTACTTCTCTACTGTGTGTGTGCGTGTGTGTGTGTGTGTGTGTGTGAGAGAGAGAGAGTGTGTGTCATGGCAGGTTACAAATGAGTTTGTTTGTGTTCTGGCCGCAGAAACCTTTTATGCCCCGGGCTGTGTGTGTTGTGTGGGTGGGTCCTGGAGGATGTGCTACTGCATGTGTGTGTGTGTGTGTGCGCCTCCATATAGCTTCATACCAGTATTTTAGTATTTTGCCTCTTGTTACCACCTTAAGCCATATAGCTTCCTGTCCACTCGGTTTCGATCTCGGCGCTGGCTCCGAGGTCAAGCAGGTGACCTATTGGTAAAAGTGCCTTGCGTGCCAATAAATGCCTAGCAGTATTAATCACACAGGAGCCCTCACTCTGCGAAGAGGTCAATGCTTTAAAGGGCACCCAGAGAGCTGCCTAAGACTGAAATACAGCCGGGGCATCTTTCCGGTTGAATGTACCAAAAGTTTTATGAGTTCCCCCAATGAGGTCAGTCCACCCTGCCTAAATGAAATCTGTCGATATCCCATTATAGGCTGTTGGAACTTGATTGTTAGGCATCTGTCAGATGCATATTTCATTCTAAATTTAGTTAGCTGGCTGTAAGTAATGCATACATTACCAGCGGCTTATTTCCCAGTGTACACGGCTGCAGAACATCTGTTTTTCTATTAAGCCGGAGATGAAATATTAATCTGAAAGCAAATCTGGTGCGTGTGGACTGGCTGACAGGCCGCGGTGACAGCTGCTGGTGAAAGTTACACCAGCATGTCAGGTGTCTGGCTCCGTACGTCTGATCACAACACGCGCCGCATCAAATGGACTGTTTTATCAGCCGCGCCGATCCCAGCTGCTAATTGCACAGCGGCGACCGAGGGTCTGCAAACCCACCTCAGAGCTGCAGCGCCGCACGAACGCACGGCTGACGGGGGGGCGGTGAGGAGCGCCACGCTCCAGAGGCAGAAGTTCCAAAAAAGTCCCAAGACTCTGGGGGCTGGGGGGGGGCGGATGGGATGGATTTTACATTAATCACTAAATACACCATCCACTCATTGAATGTATCAATCCACTCAATGAATTCATTGAACACAAAGAGATCCATACTATGTAATTATTGCCCTCTAAATAGCCCCTGTGAATACTTGAAAAGCTAACTGTATGTCGATACTGCTCAAAGGCGAGCTTTATTGACCCGCGGCATTTGAAGAATTTAGTATTTGGTTTGGTTGCCAGGTGACGGACTCTAGACCTTGGCTGGAGGCGCCTGTATTGAATGTTTTCCATCATGCAAACTTCGGCCCTTTGCACAAGGATTTTAACATTGTCTTGTTTGTTGCCGCAGAGTCAGAAGGAATCCAGGATTGGTCCACACGGTAACATCTTTCCAGTCTTTGCAGCATCCGCGTTGCCTCCTGGCTCCCCTTCCCAGCCTGGATGTTTACAGCAGGGATGATGCATGCGCCCAGCGTTAAATCAGAATCCTGCAAGTTGTCGTTAGCTTTTCTGCGATGAAAACTAGTCTCTCAGTCGTAAAACACATGAAAAGTACTTTGACAGGGAGACGTGGAAGCACAGACATGAACCAAACGGGCCAAAACACAACTGAGCTGCAAATACTGGAAACCTTTTAGTCAGATTCACATCAGCTGAGCTGCTTTTTCAAACGAAGACTCTAAATCAAACAAAAATTAAAGACCCACTCAGCAGAAAGTGGTGTTCTTTAGTGTTTTTAACATGTTCTTGTGGCATTTGACATGCATAAAGAGAAAATGAACAGCTCAGTGGCCTTGTGGTAGAGTGTCCACCCTGAGATAGGAAGGTCATGGGTTCAAATTCATGGCCATACCAACGCCTTCCTGCTTGACACTCAGCATTAAGGGGTTGGATTGGGGGTGCTGCAGCTCACAGCTCCCCCAGGGGATGGGTCAAAAACACCTACATGCATCGCAACTAATGGGACTTGACCTTTAGAATTAAGCTCAAAAGAAAATTTCTGAGTTTATTTAATTGAAATAGTTGTGAATCAGGAGCAGACGGAAAAACGTTGGTCGGCGGACCACGAGCTCCCTGCTCCGCCCCTTTGTGAAGCATCCAGTTGCACGTGTAAGTATCCCCCACTCCGGGTCCCGCTTCACAGTCCGCTATTGTCAGAAAATCTGCGGTTTCGGGCATCCTGGGATGTGTGCAGCATAGAAGGATTCCCAGACCAGTCCTTGAAATCGGAAAGAAGAAGGCCGTCATTTGAAGGATTTGTTGAATTCGGACGGCACTTGTGGCGGCGCTGTGACGTAAATTTGGTCATAGCCACTGTCTAGTTCCAACATGGCGGCGTACGTCACACCCGCTCACTTCAGCTCTCACATACAGTCATCTGAAGATGACGGCCATCGTAAATGTCAAAGGTCAAGTCCTTAATGGAGTCTGACTAGGTAAAAACGTCATTTACGACACTGAACCAAAGATTTAATGACCACTTTTCTCTTCATTAAGATGTCTTTTTAAATATTTAAAGGCCTATTTTTACAGTTGAAATGCAGGCAGAGACTTGAAGAAATCTTTCTCCTCTGAGTTCGAGTCAAGTGTGTGTTTCATGAATGAAAAACATCGGCAACCTTTGATTCAATGCTAACTGCTAACGGATGCTAACGGGAAGCTCCAGCTTGACGGTCGGACATCCCAGAGTCAGAAACCGTGGAGGGATGAGGGCAGCATTTCATGGAAAATAAAGTCCAAGTGTGAACATTGAGTGAACACAGATAAGTTTTTAACCTTTAAATCAATACTCGGGGAGGGAAGAGGAGATGCGGCGAGCCAGGCCCCCTCCCTCCTGCAGAAAACAAGTCCCCAGCCCTAAAGGTCACAAACTCCACTTGCTTGAATTAGCACTTTTTTGCTAACATCCTTCCCTTCCTCCAGCAAACAAGATAAAAAGACAAAAAGGCCTGAAAACAGAGACAATAAAAGTAAAAGAAAGAGAAATTAAATGCAACGCTGCCTCAGCGATTATGCGCCGCGCTCTGTAAAAATCCTGATGCCGTGCAGTTTAGCAATGCAACATACATTACTATGATGACCCCTACGCTGCATCAGCGTCTTCCATTGTTCCCGGACCGGACTGCGCCGCTGCACATCCCCCTGCAGGCCGCCATCACGACTGTCCCCCCTCTTGAGCTAAAGACACTTGGACATTAGCATACACAGGTTGTCAGTGGTAAATGAATGACAAGACTTTCATCTCCCGGCGTGTCAGCCCCGCTTAGCGGTGACACGGCTCAACGTGCCCGCAAAGTGCCACTGTGGAAGCCCGCGCGATTGAAACGCCGCTTTGCAGGGATTATTTAATAAATAGAATAATTTCACCATCAATATAATACCAGCTTTGTGACAATGTCAAAGGACAGCAAGAAAACATCCAATCTATATTTGTTATGAAAGTTCGCCTTCCCCTCAGAGCTCCTGTGTGCCGCCACTTAGGCCCTAATGAAACATGGAGATATGTTTTTGCACGCAGAGGAAACCTGATTGCGAGTTTCTGTTCTTCTCTTTTTGCGTTTTGCAGCGGCGCGGATGGCGGCGGGGATCGCAGGTGAACCCTACCGCTGTGCATTACTCAAGCCTGGCAGTTAAAGGGGTGTCAGTTAGTTTTAGTTGGGGATATTTAATCCTCATTAAAAATTTAATGAATGATGGCTCACTCTGCAGCAGGAGAAAAAAAAAATTAAAACATGCATATTTTATGAGAGTCTTTTTGTCTGTCTTGATGGCTGCTGCTCCAGATTCTCCTGAATCCGGCCCAGACTCTGTGACGTGCCGCTCCTCAAGAATGGATGACATCTCGATTCCCGGCTAATGAAATCATCAGCGGGGTATTGGAGAAGGTTTTAATTCTGATGAAGTCATTTTTTAAAGAGATGACCTCAAACATCGCGCTCCTCTAATCTCCGCTCTGATTCCTCATTTTCCCCTCGCTCCGAGCCCAAGCTCCTTAGTTTGCAAAATTCCGCCGGTGAATGGAAAACGTTTGTCAAACTTCTCCGTTAATGTGATGTGCGGGGCCCCCACACGGGCGGCGCAGATGCTCCGGGAGCGGCCCTTACAGATGTGAGGCTGCGACTCGGAGGGCGGCGGCGGCGGGGGATCGATAAAAGGGAACGCCGCGGGATCGAGGGGGTCGGCTTTTGTCTTCCCTGTTTATCCTGACTCAGCACTAAGTCAAAAAGGCAGCATGTGACCGGAGGGAAGACTGATGCCCCCCCTCCCCCCCCCTCCCAATCACTGCCCCCTCGTCTCCTCGCTATCGGACCGTCAGGGATCCCACGGAGCGAGCAAAGATTGATTCTCTCCCCACCCAGAGATAGAGGCTTGTTTTCTCACATATGAGACTTTCAGAAAGAGTCTGCCGGCTGGAATGGGTGGGGGGCGGATTGGGGGGGTCGGCAGGGATTGGTATGGGTGGAAATGACAGCGCTGTGATGTGGGGATAGGCAGGGCTGAGTGGAAAACTGAGATGGAAAAGCAGAGGCCCCTTCAGACAGGAGGAATTGGACCGCTGCCTCATTTGAGCGGCGAGCCTGTGCTGGGCCCCGGCGGCGGCGGCGGCGGCGGGCGCTGCCTCTGCTTCTGGACAAGCTGTCCTCCAGCGTATAGATCTGCTGTCTTCTAATGCTGATTGATATTAATCAAATTGTCTTTGACTGACACGGCAGCCAAGAGCCGCGATTTCTTAACCCAAAAGGCAATTTTCTAAAATGGACCTGGGTGGAAGTCTGCAGGCGTTCTCGCCGACTGCTCCTGCCAGGGCCGCTGACCCCTGGAAAGCACATGTAATGGATGAGTACATATGCCTCGTGCTGTCTCCCCCTTTCTGAACGGAGGAGACATGAACTAATTAATTACGGGGGATGTTGGCCGGGCTGGACGCTGACACGATCGTTGTGGCTGTGTGGTTATTGACTACTCCGCAGAGGAAAGTTGCTCATTTAGCACTGTGTTGCGAAGCCTGGGAGGTCACTGATCATTGTGGAAGGAGCATATGCTCTGTGTTTGCTCCTGTCACATGCAATGTGCATACACGAGCACTCGCCACCTGGTTTGCATCTTTGACCTGGGGAAAGGGTTTGGTGGGCATCCGCGGACCACGCGGCGGACTTCAACGCCGTGGCGATATGGAAATGTAGCTTACAGGAGCAGAGCGCCGTCTCCTCGTGAGCGATGTGGAAAAGCCCTCAATCAGGACGGCCTTTTTCTGTAATGGCGGAGGCCTGACGGGGTCGGGGTGGATAGTGTTTCAGCGTTAAATGGCGCACCTCTGGGAGCGTGTTGCGGATCAGCCTCACTCTATGGGAGGGCGGAGCCACTCGTCTAATTGCATGTGTACCGGGGACCGGGGCGGGGAGCTGAGGAGGAGAGGCCTTCTGGGAGACAGGGGGGTTTGAGTTGCAGATTTGGTCAATGGGAGAGGTTGAGTCGGGGTCTGCGGTTTTCTGTTGTTTTATTTACGAGGCAGAGATCCATGGTGGGAATATCATGTGGCACATGTATGACAGGCTTTATCTCTCACAGCTGGAGATGGGGATTAATGGGTGCAGAGCTCAGATGGAGGCTCCCTTATGTGTTGTGATTAATTACATTCTCTGCATTGATCTCTTTCATGAAAATACGCCAATGATCCCAAAGCTGGACCATTCACGCCGTCGGATATCGTTTTATTCCCGACACTGAAATCATAAAAACATTTGCAGTCTGAGCTGATCGCTAAAAGACTTTTTCTAAAAAAAAAAAAGCCGGGATAGACATTGGAAGTTAATTAAAGTCATAACTCAAACATCTGCCTCCGACTTCTTCAGCCTCACTTTTCTGATGCTGCTCAGGACAAACAGATACGGTCAACTCGCTAAATCCTTTTTATTTATATGGCACCTTAACAGGACTGTAATCAAACAAGTACAGTCAAACTTTAAAACAACGTCTAAAATGTTAAAACAAATAACATTGAAATCTAAAATAAGTGACGGAGTACAATAAAAAAACGGATTTAAGCAAAGCAAACCCTCACTTGTGTTCTTCAGCACTAGAGAACTTCATCTGCAGGGTGGAAGCTGTGGGCCTGAAGTCCAGACGAGAGGCTGACATGGTTTTGGGATTCCTGTGGGATGGGAGTCACCTCTGCCATTAATCACGGGACCGAGACTGACAGTAGCGGGACGGGAACCAATCAATTAGAGCGACAAAATAAGTAAAGGCGGAGCCCTTTTGTAGTTCATTGATAATATGCCCGCAGTTTAACTCAATTGAAAACATACCTACGTTACCCAGACGTCATTCTATTCCATTTTATTTTATTGATAAAGCTCCATTTTTACAACAACAGTCGTCTAAATGGGCTTCATACGGGTATTGCATAATAAACACAAATCATAAAGAGCATAAAGTTATAGAGTTCAATCAGTAATGGCTAAACTAAACAGACTAAACTGAACCGAACGTTCCTGCCCTTAGACCCTCCTTATCGTTGAGGAAAAACTCCTAAAAAAAAAAAACAGATTCCATTAAAGAAAAAGGAGAAACCTCAGGGGTGCCCAAGGATCCTCCCCCAGGACTGACAGGCCATGTACCAGAACTCTTAGATTGATTTAGCTTATCAAACTCTACAACTACATGTTTGAATAGTCCAGCAGATGAGCTTCATCCAGATGGGCGGGGGGACGGCGGGGGGCGTGAGAGGAGCTAGAGGTAGGGCCCACAGCCACCAGTGTTCAAAGTCACGGTTTCTAAAGTGCAGCAATCATACATCGATGGAGGAGTCCAACCTGATGACAGAAAAAAACCACATCCAGCGTAGAGTCAGGCCGAAAGACTTTTCTGTTCAGTTTGAAAATCCACTACTGTTTCATCATTCAAAACAAAATACGCAAAGACTTCCAATGTAACGTTGAACCCTTCAACACCGGAGATGTCGCCGGTGACGCTCAAGCAACAAACATTACGGTAGTTGACAAAACGTGAACCCTGGAGCTAAAGCTCTGGTGTTCATGTCTGACACGCCAGAGTGGATTTCCTAAATGACCGCCCAGCTTCAGCTCTTCCTCGTGGTCATTTTCTGAACAGGACCAGAATTTTTCCAGGTCGAGGCAGCGGTGAGGTTCTCTGTTACTCAGCATGTCCAGATTACCACATCTGTGGACCCGAAAAGCTCCTTCCTCCACGTATTTATAACATTTTGGAATCAATAAATCACTAATGCCATTATTTGCCTCAAAGACATGACTTTAACATTTGAGTTTAGTGTTTTCTCCCAGAGAGAAATGATTCTGTTTTTATTTGCTCTACTGTCTCGGTAAATAATTAAAAGCCTCCTTTGATATAATTTGGGGAACTTTTTTTCACGACCTTTTTGTTTGACATTTTTACAGTCGCACGATTCAGAGGAGAACAAAATTCAACCAAGAAGTTGGCGTTTTGGGTCAAACTTTGACTCCGTGTGCCGTTAAACCGCTGCTTCTCTTTTTTTATGCATTTTATTTTATGAAAGCCAACGCCGCCTAAAAGCAGTTAAAACATTATTATGAAAGCAGGGCTGTGAAGGCTTTCCAGCTCCCTGTACGCCGCCAACGTCTTTTCCTTAAAGGCTCTCAGGGTTCGCCGTATACATTTCTCATTTCCCTTCAGAAATCTTTATTTGGTTGAAATGATAATTGAGTTGGAAGAAAAAACTCCTGAAACATTTTTAATTCCACTGATATTTAGATGAACAGACCACAGGAAAAGTATACATGGAGGAAGCATGGCTGGGACTCAGGGGGGGGCCTGTAATTTATCAACATAATTGGTGAACTGTCATTCTGAATATTTCTGGTGTTTGTTTTCTGTGGAGACCCTCGGAATGACTCCGGATGCCTCTCCGCAGGAATAAGAAAGCTCAAAGAGGCCGCTTCAGTCCACAGCTCAATTAAAAAAGCTCTTAATAAATTATACCTTCAGTATGTTTTCTCTCTCTGCTGTCATAAATCTAATAAAGCTAAGGTCTTGTGGGTCTCTTCATAAACGATGAAGACAAAACTCCTCCTGAGACCAATTAGACCATCAGGAAATGACTATCTGTTGGATTGTGGACGATTTTTTAAAAAGTCATCGTTGGGGGGAGTTTCCGATCAACAGGTAAACCGGTGGCCGGCGTCAGGCCTGAGCGGCCTGTCAAGGTCGCCGCAGGTGCGTCTCGGTCCCGGCCGTGGTGGAGGCGGCCCTCATCCGAACGCCTCAATAATTTACTTTGTGTATTTACAGAAGTCAAGCGTGCCGGAACCGTATACATCCCCGGATGAATAATATATGTTTGAAGAAGTGGTATGGAATTTCAGATCCACCACACATAAGCAGAGTAAATGTCCTGACATTTCAAATATCCACTGAAATGTGCTGAACGCACAGAAGTGCTCTCTGCGAGGAGGCGGAGTGGCCTGGGAGGTGGTGCTGACGCTATGGCGGGGGGGGGGGTCGTTCTCCCTCTGAACAATGGCCTGCACGGCCAGCGGCTGCTTCAGGAGGCGTTTGATCCCCTCCTCTGGTGTGTGGGGGCGATCAGGCGGGTGGGACTGTTCTTATTTCATTCAAGTCCCACTCTCATCATTTATTGATCTGTTTTCAAAGCTTTCCCAGTCGTATTTTGATGATGCTGATGCTGTTTTAAGCTAAAAACCTGTCGCTGTCTAGGACATAGTTTCTGCAGAGCAGCAGGGGTTCATTAGAAATTCCCCTCTGAGGTGTGGCGGGACTGTCATTATTCATGACAAGCATTTAGCAGCTTCTGATATCCTTTCTTTTTTTAACCTCTTAAGACATGACATTTTGGGTTTTGGGTCAATTTCTTAACTGGGGGTCTGTCAGAAAGCATATCAACGAAGAGCTCAGGTCTTAAATCCTCTCTTCTCAGAGCTAGCACTTTGCCACTGATTGTAGAATATAACTGGACGGGTCATGTGTGACGTCACCCACAGGAAGTTCCTTTCTTCTGGTTCCAACCAAACTAAGTGAACTCAGTCACCATAATTCTGTGATATGTCCATCGCCATGTTGGAGCCAGACACCCCCAGTAAGCCGTGATTGATCCGTCTACCTTTTTATGGCAACCACTATCTCCAACTGGGAGAGAGCAGGTTAGAAGGCCACGCCCCTTCCACTAAAGGCAGGCTCAGGAGAATCTGTCAATCAAACGGCTTGTCCGTTCGACACGAGGCCACCTACTTTTATTGGACCATCTGATTGGTCAGTTTATGACTTAAATAACCTGAACTACAGAAGAAATATTATCAAGAAGGTGTGAAAAAAAGATATCTGACCCAGATGGTTCTTCTCACCAATAGAATGACTAAGTAGCAACTGTTCATTTCTCAATAGCACTCAATGGGATTTTTACTTCTTGGAGCCACTCCCTGTTCAAAATGCCGGGGGGGGGGGGTGTTCAGTCCAGTTCTCATTTACTGTCATCGCAATTAGTCTCTCTGTCAGCAGCAGGGAAGCGCCCTTCTCATATAAAAGATACAAAAACTTGATTTCTTTTGTTCAAATCCCTTTGCAGGTTCTTGTTTGCATTCAGACATACCAGTACAGATGTCTGCTGTCAGTTTTTAACGTTTCATATAAAAGTTATCGATCCTGGAAGTCTGCGCTTTCCGGCAAGAAAATGTTGTGATCCCTTCATGACATGTAATAGAGTGTTTATCTGGAATAATAAGCTGGAAAAATAAAGGGCTCATCATAATAAAAATAAATAAAAAATCTGACCACTGATCAGGAGACAAAATCCAAATTCAATCGAGTCATCGGCCACGTGATGGAGCCCGACATCCCGACATCCAACCTAACGTTAGCGGAGCAGCAAAAGGCGAACAATATTGGATCTGTCCAGCCGTACAGCATAGATCCAGATTCCAGCTCAGATGAGGAGAACAAAGACTTTCATGGATCTGTTTGTCTGCAGGTGGATGGGATTGGGGTGGAGCTGGGAGCTTGTGCCCCCCCCCCCCGTGTATTTTCTAAGTCACATTTACGATCTATTTAGGCATTTTTTTCATTTGTTCCTGATTTAACACGATTTAAATTAAAAAAAAAAAAAATCAAAATTACAATTTTTATGTTGATTATCTTTACATATGTCCTCCATAATAAAGAAAAATGCATCAAGAACATGTTAAAAACACCAAAAGCCCCATTTTTACCGCAGTGGGTCTTTAAAGCACTAAACTGTGATCTGAGCGAGAGCGGAGGAGGACTTAAAGAGCTGCAGAAATGAGGATATCTACACCTCCTTTTTTACACTCCTCTCCCTTTAAATGAAGTGTTGGAATCTCATCAGGAGGAAAACGATGAATAATCAATTTTTACCTCCCCCCTCTCCCCCTTCCCTGGGTGCAGCGGTGCAGGACATGCCTCTGGATTCTCTCGCTCCTGCCGGGGATTGTTTGAAATGACACAAACATCATGACTGACGCCTCTGAAGCACTTCCTTTCTCTCCTAAAACCAACAAAGAGCAATTACAGCCATGTGAGCCGCCGCTCACAGATCCACTCCGCCCCCCCCCATCGGTGATTCTTATGCGGGCCGTGACATGTGTGCAATGCAGTGGATCACATTTCAGATGGAGTTATTCCAAAGCAAGACGTTGTACAATATTGTGTTAGGCCTTTGTACACTACATAGGCAAATACAAACAGACATGGCTGGCGTTTTGTTTTCCCCCCGGTGACACTGTTGTCTCTGAAATGAAGCAGACAGCAAACATTTCCTGTTTGTTCCATTGTAGGTGTTGCGCTGTCTCTGCTGGAGGCACACAAAAGATACACAACGCTGTAATCCAAACCCCTGCTTCCTGCTGGATTACTTTCTCACACTTAATTCTGAGCTGTGCTGAATAAAAACACAAACAATCAAATGATTCGCCGCCTGATGACAGGACGGATCGCAAGCCTCCGAGAGTGACACGTTAAATTTGTTTGAGCCACATCTGAACAAAAAGAGGAGCCCAGCGCTGCTCATCAAACGATCTCCATTAGAAAAAAGCAAAGGTAGAAAAAAGTATTTTATTATAAAAGTTTTGTCAGTTTGCCGCTCCGGAGGATTCAGGTGTGAGTTAACACAATGCCAAACACGTCAGCAAAGACCCGGGAAAAGAAACTTTCTGCAAGGCCATTTCCCAAAGATTTTACAGTCCTGCTTTCAGAAAAAAAAAAGAAAAGATAGAATCAAAATCACTTTTCATAAAATCCTGAACTAAGTCAAACCTGAGCAGAGACCCAGTGGAGGATCTGCTTCACCTGTGTTCCTCCAAAGTTAGCATCTCCACCCTGACCCTGGTCCAGGCTGGAGGAGGGGACCTCCGACTCAGACTGGACACACAGAGTTGGGAGCAGAAAAACTGAACCAAAACGGCCACTGTAGCTCAACAGAGTAAGGAAGTATCAGCTGAGCCGCGGACAAATGTACAGCAACGACTGTCGTGTTATCAGACGAAAGGGTCCACCCGCGTAGTTCCTGGCCAATGACTGAAGAGATCTGTAGTCACATGGTTTTGTTTACAAGCTTTGGTCCAGAACAGAATGATCTGCTTGATGCCGTTTGAATGGAGACCAAACGCACAGTTCAAGACTCGATCCAGGACAAATTAAGCGGACTCGGCCCGGAACAAAGGCTGTTTCCAGTCTGAAGACACCCTCAGTGTCTGTCTGTTTGCCCGTCTGCTGGCCCAACTGGATTCAAGCCTTTCAGCCTGAGGGCAGACGCTTGTCCACTGAGCCGCTTTGACGGCAGAAACCTTTGGATTTCCGGATGGGTCTTCTGGACTCAGACTGGGCGAACTCTGGTTTCCTCCAACGGGTCCGCTGTTGTTCTATTTTAGGCAGAAGTGAAGATATTTCCAAACACAGGCATTAAAACAAGGACTTTTTCCATTTATTTTAGTTTTTATGTTCATTCCATTGATTAAAAACCTTCCTAACAGGTAAATAGTCGATTGAGTGATAGTCATTCCTTCGTTTACAGATGTTTCAAGGCCGTAAAAAACTCCTCGCTACAAACTTTCTACACTTTTCTCAGACAGACGTGAACATTTTCACACTTTAGTCTTTCGTTTTCTGATCATGGTGGAACATTTATGTAAATTTGGCAAACTGAATGAATACTGTACAGGAGACGCAGCATTGAGGACAATGATTGACAATTGTCTACAGCCAATCAGGACGCTGAACATAATGTAGTGAAAAAATCGAGCAAAATTGCACCAAAAGAAATCTTCGAAACAGCGACAATTGAACTGCGATACAGTGAGGGAACACTTTGTTATGAATGAAATGGAGCGAAAAGAAAAATAAATGTATCTTTCTGTCCGTTTTTAACACTGAAACCTGTCTGATCCAATAAAAAAAGCTGCTCATTTTCTATTTCATTACATATAATACAACAGAAGCTACTGGGGCGCTGATTCAGACATTTTCTACATAATTTGACACATTTTTAAAGCAATTCTTAAATTTCTTGATTTTATTGTCATAAATGCTCCATAAACCTTTGATAGAAACTTTTTTTATGCGTCTCTGTTCTGATTCTGGGAGCTGGAAAAACCTCATTTCCTATTTTTTAGTATAAAAACGTTGTCTTTACCTAAAACTGTTTTGAAGGTTGGTCTTCTACTGTGCTTCATACATCATTTTCGGAATATTAAATTCACTAATCCATCAATTTTTACTAAGTTTACAAAGTTGTAGGATCCCTAATCTCTTGTGTTTTACAAGGACTTTGTTCCAGTAGATCAGGTATGAAACAATCTGTGAAATAAACAAAATGCACAATTTATTTTAGTTTAACATACGAGAAGATAACACAGCTATAATCTATACATATTTAATCTAATAATGCATTCAGGACTCAGTAGATTTTCTCAGATACAGCCATGTGCAGGGGGGGGGGGTTAAGGATGATAAATAGTTGAGGCTTTTCTCCTGCCGCTCCTCTTCACTTTTACATGAACTACGTTTTTCTCAGAACGTCTTTCTCGTTACCTTTCACAAACCTGAACAGTCTTCTTAGAAGACCGTAGATCTTGCAGAAACTGAAGTACAAATGTTTGTGGAAATATTTTAGATATCTGAGAGAAATCGTGAGGCGTTCAGTGGAGCGACCACGAACACGGCGGATGTCTCCAGAAAACGCCGCGTCTGCGTTTCATTTGACAAACAGGCGTGGAAGTGATCTGCGGCGGCTTTCCCTCCGTTGAGTTTGCAGAGTTGCGTTTGCTGCTGCGTCCTCTCCGAAGGAGGCTGTAAAAACCGAAGAGCCTTCCTCGTGAAGAAGAGGATTAACCCGCTCTGCTCTCTGAAGAGGAGCGGGCCTTCGTCTCATATAGATCTGCTGTGCCTTCTGGGACGTCTGCAGCTTTGTAATTTAGAGAGAATGACATGTGATGCCAATAAAATGTCAGTGTTAATACAGTACAGCCCCCCCAGTGAGAGTCTGGCTATCCATAAACACACAGGTGAGGCCTGCCTCCACCTGAGGGGGTACACACTGATGGAGGGGCTGCCCCCCCCCCTCTCTCTCTATGCAGGTTTATGACGGAGGCGTCCAGGTGAGGTTCAGGCACCTCCGGGTGACTTTTCCTCTGTGGGTTGATGTCCAAGAACAGATTTGGGGGGGGGGGGTCTCCATCTAAGACTTTGCTTGACCCACCCCCCACCCCCCAACACATCAGTCTATGCTAAACGTCCTGCTTTTTGTCTCTTTCTGTCTGCTTTTTGGTGCCGGATTTCTCGCCACGACCATTTTTTTTTTACCACATTATTTTAAAGTCAGCATGATTTATGGGGGCCAGACTCCAGACGTGATGATCGTAATTAATCTGAACCGTTGTGAGAGGAAAAGGCCAACCGCTGATCTATACGCAGCATATGGCTGAGGGATCCTATTCTCTCTGCACCAAAATCGCACCGCTTTCACCTGAATCAGCAGGTTTGGCGGCTCCACGCACGGCTGCTCCGCCAGACTCCAGCCATCACTCTTTATCGCACATGCCTCCTCAGACGGGTGCCTAAACGGCTATGATCCCCGAAGCTCCACGCCTTTAACCCTTTAGGATGAAAACAGTCATCCGCTGCCTGGAAAGTCTGTAACCACGCGTGTTGACCTTTTCCTGCCGAGCACATTTACAGAAAGAAGAGAAAAAATCCCGCTCGCCTCAGAGAGGCAGACAAAAGAGAGTCGAGGAGCTGGAGAGCTGAAAGACAGAGAAAATTCTGAGTAATATTGATCTTAGTTAATTAGATTCCTATCTGATCTCTGGGGACTGCTGTTCCGGCAACACATCTTAGAGTGAAGAAAGTGGCTGAGAGATATACCAGTATATGAACTCTGTTAATTTAATTTCAAAGCCCCAAGTACAAAATGTGATTTGATTATTGGGAATATTTTTCATGTCTAATTACAATTTCATTTTTTTCCTCCCGCTAAAGTTTATCTAAACTTTTCCCTTTTTTGTTTTTTTTCCTGATGAATCCTGATGAGCTTCCATTCGGGTTCGCCACTAATGACCCGAGCGTTCGTCTCCACCTCCTAACCCCCCCGCCGCCACGCAGCTGGGTAATTCAATACGTAGTGAGAAAAATGAGATTTGAAATTGAGCCTTGATTTTGTTAGTTTCTCCTCTCATTGAAACTAAATGAATTTGCAGCTTGAATCACTAATTAGAAGGTATTTTATTTCCCTTTTCATCCAGTTGACGCCTGTGCAATCAGATAAAACGATGGCTGAAAGTCCAATTCCTCTCTCTGGGATACGTGGACAGCGCTTTTCCTTTTTGTCTGAATGTTGGGGCTCTTCTGCCTGGAACAGGGGCCGGGGGGGCCCACACAGCAGGTCCCTGGATTTCATGGCTGATCTGTTTGCCATAATGGCTTTTAAAAGGTCATGTGTGTTGATTAAAATGACTGATCATTAAACGCATCGACTGAATTGAATTGGATCCGGCGTGATGCCCCGTGCTGGTGCACACGCCCGCTGGGCAGCGACGAGTGCCGCCGCCGCCGCCGCCGTTTGTCAGATGCGAGGATTGGTTCTTTGGGTTTTGAGTTTCAAAGGTGGAGATGAAGAGACGCGGCGCCTCGGCGTTTGCCGGGAAGGATTATCCCCGTGTTCTCCTCGTTTGTCATCATTTATCTCTCACATATTATTTTTGCGGCGCTCAGGCTGCGGCACATCCAGCTTGCTGCAAGGCGCTCGCTCTCATGCATGGCGGGGAGGGGGGGGGGGATTTATTGCTCTGCTCTGCTAGAGATCCAAATGTATTACTATGAGGCTGGCGGCTGTATGGGGGACGTACCTGCGTCTCGCTCAAACCCTTTAGCTCCCCACCCCCAGGCATCTGGTTGTATGGGGGCTATAATTGTTGCTGTAAATTCTGCCGCACCCCTACGCCCCTGTCTTAACCGCCCATTACGCATGGTTCACTACGGCCCTTGTTGATTGCAACTGTCAGGGGGGGCAGATTTATACACTGTGGCTTGGAGATGAAGGGGAGGGGCAAAGCTGGTTTATTGGGGTAGCCCGTTCTTGACCCCCTGCCGTAGACGGGCTCAGGTCCACCTCCTGGAGGTGAAGGGAGGCTCTAAAGTGGGCTGTGATGAGATCTCCTCTGCTCCTCGGAGCCCCCCCCATCCTCTGAAAACACACACTCATGTAAGTCAGGCTGCTAATCTAATCAACGGTAGGGGGGGGGCTTCCCCAGCCCGTCACAGAGTCCGCTGTGGTCAGACTCTGGTCCACTGATCCATCATAGCACTAAAAGAAACCTCCATGCTCTGATTGGATGACGTGATGCTCGCCAGTCAAGATCCTGAAGAACCAAAGCCGGGGGGCTCCCACGGAGGCTCCCAGGGGGGCTCCCACGGAGGCTCCCAGGGGGCACGGCGTGAATCCACCTGTTCATCTGCCTTCACGCCACATGTGAACATGTTTCATTTCCTGCAGCATTAAAGGCTTTTTTTTTCAATCAATCACTGAATTAATGAGTCAATTGGTCCCAAATTGGTCACAGAGGAAGCTGCTGCTTCATCACTTTGTTTGCAAGAAAACACAGAAACTTCAGAAAACTATTCTCCGCTTCGGTGGTTTTCGGTTTAGTAGTTTTATGTAATGTCACGAAACTTCCAAATCAAATGATTGGATTTGATTAGAAACATGTTTAATGATTTGATGGCTTCATTCTGATCCTTTTCTGGCCCAGAAAGGTGGAATTCAAACAGTTAAAGGAGAATCAGCTGATCACCTCTTGAACATCCTGTGGGTGGGGCCACTTTTTATTTCTGGTTTGTTTTTACGGTTGACTTTTTAATTGAACCAAAATCAAGTTGTTAGCTGGTTTTCTGTGAAACCGCTAACAGGCAGATGTTGGTGTGTCGCAGGGAGACGGGGAGCAACACTCGCTCTTCAAACCACCGCAACTCTTCAACCATTCACACAATTATTGAAATTCCATTAGATTTTGACAAAGAGAAAAGCAGCTTTGAGCTGATACACAACAACCTACGTGAGGTCATAAAATGGTTACTAAACAGTGCAATATGCACCATTTTACTATCCTAAAGTGTTTCATTAAAGATGCTTTTTCTCACACCAGAATCAGCTTGTTAACATTTATTGCATAATCACTACAATATTGATTTTCATATCATCTTAGAATCTGGTGAACTTACGTTAATTGTGTAAACGGTTGAAGAGTTACAGTAGATTAGCCGTTGTCTACACTGCGTCTAAAGCTTCAGTGTTAAAGACCCACTTTGATGAAAACTGTGTTTTTATCATTTTCTTTTTACAATTTTCTGATGATGGAGGACATGTATAAAGAAAATCAGAATCAAAACTGCATTTCTGAGTATTTATTTGTTCCACGTTGTCCTTTATGTCATGCAGAAAATGCACTGGGCGGGGCCACAGGCTCCCTGCTCCGCCCCTTTTTGATGCATCCACTGTCAGACAAACGGATCCATGAACGGCTTTATTTTTAGCTGGAATCTGGATCTAGACTGTACGGCTGGATAGCTCTGATAATGTTGGCCATTTTTGTGTTAGGTTGGGGGTCTGAGGGGCTGTAAGCTAGCAGGAGAGAATGTCACAGGTGAATTTCCACTGAACTCCTGCCGCTCTGCAGAAGCCATGTCCTGGAAAACCACACAGGCTTTTAGATTGTGGCTAAAAACAGCATCGTTGTCGTGAATCAAAGACCAGTGGCTTTGAGAATAGATCAGAGGATCAGAGTGGATATAAGGGAGGGATGCCCAGTTTAGTTTAGTCTGTTTAGTTAGTTAAGTTTAGTATTCTCCTATTGAATCCATGTATTCATGATCCTTTTGATTGTATGTTCACTTTACAATACGAAGCCCATTGGGATGACGGTTGCTGTGAATTTAGGCTATACAAATACAATTGAATTGAATTTAAAGCAGCTTGACTGTCAGTAAGTGTTTGAATATGATTTCCATTTCTGCTTGATTTTGCATTTGTTTTCTATTGTGTATTTTATTTTGAAACAGTGTGATTTCCTGTTCTGTCTCTTGTCCAGGTGAGATAGGTGCATGGATATGGGTGTGTCTGCATGAACGTGGCCATCACTCCCAGCTGGTGAGTGAAGTCAGGGAAAAAGGAATTGTTAGCGAGTGTGACAGCAGAAGCCATGGAGATGGACACCGTGTTCCAGGTACCACGTAGTGCAGTTACCAACCTGTCAGCAGTAAGAGTCCGTGTTGATTTTTATTTTATTTTTGACCTAAATTATTCCAACAGAAACATTTAGGACCACATAAAAGTTATCTCCTCAAACAGCCTGTAATGGTTCGTATCTTTCGTATCTTTTTTTTCCAGCTTTATTCATCAACACCAGTGATGTTTGGTAACAACATGCTGGTTTGTCGCTTTATTTTGAAGGGTTAATGGAGTTTTAGGTCAAAGTCTCCTAAAGGTTTGTGGGCTGAAACCCACTTACAAACTTTTCTCTCTGCAGTAGAAGCATGGCTGATGAGCACCTTGATGTTTTGATGTGTTTCTAATGTTTTGGATCTAATCTTGTCCATCTGAACTAACTTCATAAAAAGAAAAAGAGCCCTCTTTTTGAAAGGTTTGCGGTTGGAAGTGCTCGTTCCACATACTTTTATCCTCCTCTTTGGCTCTCCTCAGCCTTGATGTATTTTCCTCTCCACTTTGTCCCACTAGTGTCTTTTAAACTGATCCATCTACACTCCGGAGCAGAAGCTGCCGTTTGTTAGATTGTGATAGATAGTGCTTGTAGCCCAGTTGGCAGCATTACTGTAACGCAGCTTAACGTGCACAAGTCTCTAAGTGGTCCCTAAGTTGTCCTGCGGGATGATGGGATGCCATAGTAGCAGCAGTAATGGAATTACAGGAAAGACCCTGCCCTGGTCGCACTGACGAAAAGCACAAATGGACGATGAGATGGAGTGAGGAGGAGCTGCAGCGCCAGAGCTAACAGACCAATCTACACTATGGCACTTATGGAATTACCCCGCTCACCTTCTCCAGACCAAGCAATCGATGGCTCTCATTAATAATTCACAGTCTCTGCAGGGCGCCATAACTGTCATAAATGGTCATTCTGTTTGATCATTACTGTCCTTTCATTGGGATAAACAGAAATTATTCACCAGCAGACGGGACAAACATTCCCGCTGAGCAGAGCAAACGCGCAGGAACACATATATCTGGACTGTATTGATGGGATTTCCCCAGAATGATGAAATCATTTACAGAATGGATTAAGATGAAGGATAATCTTTACCAGCCATATATGGCTGAACGTGTCATGCTGCAGATGGATGGTTTGCCGGTGTTTCCTTGAGCGAAGCGTGGTGGAAACATCGGGAATTCTGCGGCGCGTTCAGGAGCGCTGCTCCCGCTCATGCATCTTACCGTCATTTCATTATCTTCCACGAATATCAACTCTGATCCCCTTTAAATTTGTATTTATGGCTCCGTTGCTTTTCTAGAGTCACGCCATCGCAGCTTGGATCCACGTCTCTCGGTAGAGTCTGAGCTAAGTGCTGTGATATTAGAGCGCCGCGATGCCAGTTTGCTTATGAGCGGGATGAAACAGATGGGCTATTACAGCAACAGACTCAAGCAAATTGAGGTCATGGAGCAGGCCGCGGGAAGACGTCACGCCAGCCGCGCTTTCTTTGGTTAGATGAGGCGGCGCCTTCACCTGACGTGGTCAAACTCCACGTTGGAGCGCTCACATCCTCGGAATCCAGGCGGCGCTCGGCATTTCGATGATGAGCTTTCAATGGGTTTCCTGGAAAAGGCTGCGGGCCCCCATCTCAGCTCTGCTTGGCTTCTCCTCTCAGAGTGTGGGAGCAGCCGCCGCGTATAAGCCGGTCACCACCGGGGAGCGATTTAAGGGCCTTTTATAGAGATAGATCCGTCCGCTTTACTGAGCTGAAGCTGGCTACCAAGAATTGTGACAGACATGTGCCCAGCAGACCTCATACATAAACCACAGGGGCGTCTGTGTGTGTGTGTGTGTGTGTGTGTGTGTGTGTGTGTGTGTTGCTGGAGGAGGCGATGGCTGTTGTATCTCCCCTCACGTGTTTTGCTTTCAATTGGCCAATCAGTCAGTGCAACCCTTCAGACAGTCTCCTCTTAATAAGGAAGCTTCCAGCCCAATTCCCACAGATAGGCTAAGTAAATCAAACTGGTGAGGAGGAGAGGCTCTTCAATCAGGCTCTGGAGAATGGAGCCCGGGCAACTCTGCCACTCCAGACAATAAGGAAGAATGGAAGTAAGTGGTGGTCGCCCTCTCAAAATTGTAATTCACATTATACGACCAGAACGCTGTCTTTGGGGCAGATTTGAAGCAAACACGCCGGATCTGCAGCCGTTTTGTGTTGGGCCTCACATGGACGTACGTGTGGGTGGGGGGGATCGTTCAGGCGGCTCCCAAGCTGGCAAATCGGAGGCCAAAACAGTCCAAGAAGCCACATGCCAGCCCTCTGTCCACGGCAGGTGAGGGGGGGGAGGCCAGGCCAGCAGATGTGGCGATCCTGGTCTATTTGAGCTAAAGTGATGATTAAGGGATCATGGCCCTTAAATAGACAATCCTGTTTACCCAGTTTAGGGCTGCAATCAATCCGCCACTCGCCAGATTAATTGAGATGCTTCCGATTGATTTTCTTTTTTTTTTCTCCCCTCCTCCTCTTCCTCCTCCGGTCCTGCCCAGCCTTCCTATCAATGACTCCTCAAACTGCAGGACCATAACTCATGGGGGGGGGGGGGGGCTGCAGGCCGTAATGCATGCATGAGGCCCGCTGACAGCGGTTTACATCACTGCAGCCCTGACGGAGAGACAAAGCCTTTGCATGAAACTCTCTCTTCTTTGCATCAAGCGAAGGCCTTTACTCTTTCATGTGCGCCCCCCCCCCCTCCACCCCCGCCCCGCCTCTCCATTCCTTCACTCTACCCCCCTGCAGGAAATGTCATAAGATGTATCAGGGTGAGGAAATCTCTCCATCGTCTCACCTGTAATGATCCTCATTAACGCCTGTTCTCCTGCAAGCTGACAAAGGAGGAATCAGTTAATTAGGCCACAAGGATGAACTTTATTCACACATCAAGAAGTGCACCCCCCACCCCCTACACTCACACGTTTCACTGAAAGATCAACCCAATCTACGCAATGGGGAGCCTCTTGAAGACCCACTCCACTGAAATGGGGCTTTGACTTGTATTTGCAGCATTTATCTGACGATGGAGGACATGTGTGAAGATGATTTAGATTAAAACTGCTTTTCTGAGTGTTTCTTTGCTCCAATCCTGGTGAATCAGGAGCAGATGAAAAAAAGCTCGTAGCAGCGACGTAGGAGCTACAGTTGGCGGCCCGCGTCATGGACGTCTCGGTTTTCCTCGTCTGAGCTAGCACCTGGCTCTGAACTGTACGATATTGCTCACTATAATGCCAGTTTGGGGCTGTAAGCTAGCTGGAGGGCATGTAAACAGATGGATTATGGGATATGGGGGGAGGCTCTGAGGTGAATTTCTGAAGATCTGCTGCCGCTCTGCAGAAACTACGTTCTAGAAAACCGCAGAGAGTTTTGGATTTGGTCTAAAAACGGCCTCATCGAGCATCATCAAAAGCTCTGGGAACGCTTTGAAGAACGATCAAACGCCGATGGGAGTGGGACTTAACGCCTGTTCCTGTGTCTGTGTGTGAGGAAGGCGCTCAGCCTGGCCGGCTGTGTGCGTCCGCCGTTTCATTTGCCTGGAAAACATTCACTTATTTATTTTCCGTGGATGAGGACGTGATCGCGGCTGAACTCGTCTCCAGCTGATCCGCCTCGTGTGAGACGTTGTCTGTCAGCCGTCACCGCCATCTGTCAGCACAAAGAATCTTTAAAGACTCTTGCCTGCACTTTGCCTTCGGGGCAAACGCATTCCTCATGTTACTACCCCTTCCATTCTCCACCCCCCCATCACAAACAGCCCCCGCCCCACACACACACAGCCCCAGACAATCTTCCAATGAGCAGAAAAAACACAAAAGCGGGGAAACAAGGCAATGGGGGTGTGGGTTTTGGCAGCACCGTGCGAGCGTTCTCTCACGGAGGCAGATTTGTCAGGCTTTGATGGGCTGCTCCTTGACAGCTTAAGCACAGCAGCTACCTCCCTGTGAATTTCCTGAAACCTGGTGTGCAAAGTAGCCATAGATCATCCCCACCTCCCCCACTTGTTTTTTTTTTTCTTCTTTCCGGTCAGCTTGATTAAGCAACGCGGAAGATTGCATGCGAATGTTAATCACGCCGCTAATGCAGTTTGTGTGTTGGCGATGCTTTATCGAAGGTGACATCTGACATCAACCAGGACAAGATGACACGTAGTTAACCGCGCGAAACAAAAGGAGCCGTCTGTCTATCGATTTGCTTTTTGTTTAAAGTCCTGAATAAAACCGGCGCCGCTCATAAACAAGCGCCGGTTTGCTCTGAGCCGCGCGGCCTGTCGTGGAGGCCCCGCCTGCAAAGGCGGTTATCTCCCGCCGCCTCCGAAGGAATCTGCCTGCATTCAAATCTGGCTTTAAAATGCTCTTAAACTCAAACGATACCTGCAGGTGCACCAGCAAGGTGCTTTGTGGAAGCGTGGCACTTCCTCCTTCTGTCTTACGCTCTAATTTGATTACAGACTGATTAAACCCTCCCTAATGCAGTCAGAGCTACGGCATGCTAATGTAATAAAATCACTTACAGCTAAAACAGGTTAGCTTAATTGGCAGGAGGCACGATGCTGGGATTTGCATTAAATTATTTATTTGCTTAGCAGACGCCCTTATGCAGGGCAACTCCCAATTCCATTATACACATTAGCCATTTGCGCAGCCAATTTCACCGGAGCGCCTCCTTCAAGGATAGCGGCCCCGTCTAGCAGCGCCTCCCCTCCGCTCCGGGAAGCTTCCTGTGGAGCAGCTGGAGAACAGGAAGTTGCGCCGGTGCCTCTATGCCAGCTCTCCAACAGCTTTTTGGATGCTCTTTTTATGGCTTTCCAGCGACTCTGAACGAGCTGCAGTTGGACATAAAAGTCCGGCGCCGACATGAGGCCCGGTCAGTCCAGTGAAAGTCAAAGCATAATTGAGCTGCTCCATTAGCACCGGGATCAACCAGATGGTGCCCCCAATCTTTGATTTACCCATTTATGTGGGCATGTCATTCTTCCAAGTATGAAAAACACAAGATGGGGTTTGTCTCCGGCCCCCCCACCTGGTAACTAATCTTTCCTGTGGGTGAATCAGCACGACCACCTCCTCCTCCTCCTCCTCCTGCTCCCTAATGGCTAACCCAGTTATCAGACACCTCTAACGGGCGGGCAAACTTAGCGCTCAGACTTGTGCAAGTTTTGCTGATAGTTTCTGTTCTGGATTGGGTTTCATGGGTACGGTGGCCTTGAAGTGCCAGAAACATTTTTTCGAAAAGGGAAACATTGTGGCAAACCAAGGCAATTTCCAGAATCTCGTGAGACGTGAGAAAGACCTACTCGATGAAAATTCAGATGAAAACTGCATTTTTCAGTATTTCTATTTTTAAATTGTTGTAATTCAGGAGCAGAAGATAAAAAAAAGCCGTGTGAGTATTTGTGACGTAAAAAATACGCTGGGCGGGGCTACAAGCTCCCTGCTCCGCCCCTTTCTGATGCATCCTCCCGCAGACAGACAGATCCGTGATCGCCTGAGCTGGAATCTGGATCTAAGCTGGACTGCCGTACCGGTAATGCTATAGGTTGGGAGTGTGACGGGCTGTAAGCCGGCGGCAGAACATGTAAACAAAGAGCTCTCAGTTATGGGCTACAGGAAAAGGTCCTGCCCAGAACTCAGAGGGGGATTTGTAGTTTCTGCAGAAGTGATGTCCTAGAAAGCGACACAGGTTTTAATGTGGCTAAAAGCCGCATCACCATAATAAAATGACCAATGGGAACGCTTTGAGATGACTTTGATCTGTTGGCCACAGCCTCTGTAAAACGAGTTCTTATTTCTAAAATGTTCCGTTGGTTTTATTCGTCTGCTTTATTACTTGTGGTTGTGATCTCTAATATGTCTTTGCAGTAAAGATTGGTTGAGGTGATTTGCACCTCTGGGCCACCGTACTCGGGCGCTCCCCCTGTTTTTGCGTGACACAAACAAAAGTGGAGCAAACGACTTCCTCCCGCCTCCTTTCCACATGATGAAAACCCCTCTGACGTTCTCCACTTAGGAGCTTTTTTGGGAAGAATCCATTTCTGATGGAGGCGCTGGAGCCAATATTTATATTTGGCCGCGTGCATTCAATTTGCCATACATTTAATCCAGTGTCTTTCAGCCGGTAACAGAACTGGCTGCCTGCCACAGAGGCTTTTGATTGGAATTGAATGCTCAGTCATTTTCTTTAATATAAATCAATACTCTCCAAACCTGCCGCCGTTTTGATGCAGCAGTCCGGCGGCTGACACGTTTGGATTTGTTCCTCCTCCTCCTGATCTCCTCGCTGTGCCGCACAGCCGTGTCTGAACTAAGATGGGGAGCGCATTACAAAGTAAAACATTTGACCAAATTATCAGACGGCGGATCCCAGACTTCTTCCGTTTCTTTTCTCTTTGTTTTTTTCGCTGCAACAACAGTATTGTTTGCATTAAGGGCCTGGCTGGAGTAAATGGAGCTGTTTTCAATTAGTTTTCAAAGTGCTTATCCCATTAAAGGTAATGACTTATTGATTTAACGACAGTGGCGCTTTTGGTGTGAAACGCGGTGCTATTATGACTCTCTCCTCTGTTGTTTGAAGGGAGCCGGCGAGCGGCGGCTGGACGCCTTCCTTCCCCGCCGCCGTTGTTGTTTTTTGCCGCGGTCCCGGGGTCATTACTGAGCAGCATAAGTAACTCTTTGCTTGCGGGGCGAGGCGGGGTTTTCTTTTTTTTTTGCCGCCGCTGGCCCTGTGCCAGCTGTGTCGTGTGGGATCCAGGAGCCGTCACAGAGGTGGGGGAGCCTGATGTCATTGTCAATGTTCCTGCGTGTCCCACAAACCGCAGTGCAGAGGAAGAGATGGAGGGCCCCATGCAAGCTAATGTGCCCGCTGCCTCCCCGTGGGTTCCACTTTGCCATGCAGCCATATGGCCCTGCTCCTCCCCTCAGTAATCCCTCACCGGTGTCAGCATCCAACCCAGGAGGGCCACACTTTTGTGTTCCCTCACCCTCCCTGTCTGTCTGCGGCTCTCCCTCCCTCTTCTATCTCTTGTTTTTCCCCTTTCCACACCGCTCTTTGCTCCGTCTTTGGCATTGTGCGCGTCCCCGTTGGGCCCCTTTTGTTTTCTGCCTCATTTTCTCAACACACTAAAGGTTGTTTTTGACCTTGATGGAGCAGAAATGTGATCCTCGTACATCCTAACGAACAGAAAGTGGTTTGAGAGGACCTGATTTGGGGTGTGACGTTAGCATATGGGACGTGGCTACAAACATTCCCACACCAGTAGAAAGTATTTCCGTAGAACTTTTGCTTTTGTGTTTGAGCAGCTGACTCACGATAGTTACCTAACGAATCACTAAGAACAGCAATACGATTAATTCATTTATTCACCTGGTCCAGAGAAACCTGGAAATAAGTATTTAATGTAGAGTAAAGGGTTATGGTAGATATGCTAATGCGCCTAACGTGGCTAAAGTGTAGCTTGTCACAAACAACTTCTAGCGTTACTGTTAATAAAGTCGGACTGACTGACAGACTTATCCCTGACTCTCTTGTCTCGCTTAAGTGCCGTTCAAAGACAGACCATTCATTGACAGTGGGCGTCAAACACGGCAATCGGAAAACACAGTTCTGCTGTTGAAACGCCATGCTTTGGGATAATTGATCAGACCAAACAAGCTCTTCAGACTTTGAGCGGCTCTTAGGATGGATAAAACTCCGCCCGAAGGAGCCTCCATCCTCATTGATCAGCTGGTCACCAACAGGAGATTTGTTCTGAAGAAGCATCTTGTTTTGCTGGATTTAACACTCAAGTTCATATTTCAGAGGTCCATCCGTTTGTTTGTTTGTTTGTTTGTTTGAAGGGGGTTGCATGCTGCTGACTTTCAAAATATAAAAAGGAAGTTTGCAAAGTTCCAAATAAACTCCATGAAATCCTGTTGTGGACGGTACCTCTTCCACTTCGTTGTCAGATTTTTGCTCCTGTACAACATGAACCGTCGGGTCATTCGAGTTCACACCTGGAGGGAATCCAGTACTTTCTAAATAAAAGCACCCCTTCAAATTATTTGTCTGTGAAAGAACAATCCACAACCGTATGTTATCTTTAGAAAACACACCGCTATTGTTCTTTGTTTGAGTTTCTTCTTAACGTAACGACCACCACATCCCCGTCTTCCTGTTTAAGCTGTGGTTTTCTGTCAGCTCACAATTAATAATAGTCTTTTTCAATTATTAGATTATTCATAGACTTTGTATTTTTCTCTTTTGAGTTTTCACCCCTTTTAGCTCATGTTGCAGTCAGTACCTCTACCCCTCCCACTGCAGAATCATAACTTTCACCAGTTTATTATTGTATGAATGACACTACTGCATTTTAACAAAAGAGTAACAAAAAACACCCGCAGCATTACCTTTGTGCCCCAATGCTGCAGATATGTAATGCAGACCTCAGAATGACGCCACATTCAGTGGTTGTGTGATTCATAAAATAAATCAATATATTGCAGAAGGAAAAGCACAACATTATGCTAAACTCCATTGGTAAATGTGTGGAAAACTGCTAAAGAGTTCTAAACTAAAAGTGCGTGCACTCCAGACGCCGTGGAGTTTTGATGTGAACTCGATGTAAAACATCATCCAATTTCAGCGTCGAGCATGGCATGGCGGTTTCGTGTGTCGTGGCGCGAAGTTTCTAGAGTTCAAATATGGGAATTTTGAGGACAGATTTGAGTAAGCCGATCAGGATTCCGTCTTTGGGTCGTGTTGATCAGTGGGTGGAGTCCAAAATCAACATGGAGGAGAATTTGATCGTTCTCCGCCTGAACTTTGTGATCATTTTCTTGTTTGTACAACAATAATATAAAAAATCCGTCTGGTTTTTTTTTTGTTTTCCTCATCGCACTAATACGGGACACAAAGTCATCAAACTGGGTCACAGAGAGACGGAAGCTCTGAAACCGCCGTCATTCAGAACCTAGACATGGAGACGGACATGGAGAAATAAATATACCTAATCTCTAAAAATCATCCGTCTTCCATGAGTAGCAATGAAGCCAACAACTGTCGATCGTAGCTCCTCCCCACACTCTGGACGAGTCTCCATCAGCAAACGGGACGTACGTCTAAAGATAGAAGAGGTTCTCTTTTGATTGTTTTGAGGAATTCTGAGGTTCCTCGCTAAAATCAGAGGTTTGACTTGAAAAACCGGAAATGGTGACATGAGAGAAGACGTTAACCCTTTAACTTATTTGTATTACTGTAACATAACTCTAAAGCAAAGAAAAATAGCTTTGTTGAAGAGTTACGGCAGTTCGGAGAGCGGAGGTTATTTGCCGCCTGCTGGCCACAGCTCCTGTATTAAAGGGTTAACTGGATCCGTTGGTCGGATCTTTGCTGTTCCAACACTAAGAAGCAAACACGAGCGGTTCTACCTCTCCAAGAGGTGGGACACAAAAAAAAGCCCATCTGGAGGAAATCTTTGGTCAATCAGCAAACATTTAGCTCGGAGAACATGGCTGGTGTTTAACTTCACCAGCGATAACAGCCCAGCACATCAGCAGAGAGAGCCTTAATCGACGGCTCATCTCACAGCAAACACCATGTGATTGCACATCTGTGGGTGCAAAATCACCACAGAAATGACCTCTTAGCACCAAAGACGGGGACAAAATCAATAAAACAATGAGCCTCCTCCGTGACATCTGAATGTAATGGCGACTTTTACGGCTCAGAGGAAGTTTGGCGTCCTCCGCCTTTGTCTGATTGTCATCTCCACGCGCCTCCGGTGGCTTTCAGAGTCCACAGAAGTGGCTATGAAACCCTGCAGCCTGTCGAGCTCCTGCACACTTATTGAACAGCTTGAGTCAGTGCTCTCTGCCAGCAAGCAACTTGATTTCTGTTTCCCTCAGGAATGGAAATGAAATTATTTCTGCGCTCAGTAAGCTGTGTGACTGACGCCGCCTTTGGTATGCACGTGTTTTGTGGTTCTGGCAAGCTTTAGCTCAACCACAAGAGACGCCTTTCTTCCTATAGAAGTCATTTACTTTTATGACAATGGTAGTTTTATTTCACAATCTTTCTCTGCTTTGATATTGAATAATGCCTTACATGTTATCTTCTCTGCCTGGTGGCTTTTCTGTGAGACACGATGGTTGTGCCGCGGCAAAGAGCGTCATTTGTTCTTGATCGGACTGGCAGTGAACCCGAACCAAAGTTGGAGGCTGTGTGTCGCGCAGTGTGCTCCTCACGCCAAGCTGTGCCAAGCTGCTGCAACTCTACACCAACATCATTGGGGGAGGAGACCATGAGGTCATCCTAGAAACAGACACAATGTCAAGGTCCTCCTCTGAAGGATTCCCAGGAATGCTGTGTGCACGAAAAAAAAAAAAACACAGGTTTTATGCCGACAGTAGTTTACACACAAATATGAGAAGCAGAGAAGAAAAGCGGTGATTTGAATGCACCGCGTACCAATCCCTTCATGTGTGACAGTATAAATACACACATATGTCAGTTATTATGACAAGCTAGAACACGTCTAATATTATACGAAGATTTGAATACGTTTTCATTTCTCCACATAGAATAGAAATAAATGTAAATACATTTTTTCAGCAGGATTCATGTAAAATCCTGATTTAAAGACCATAAATAACATGAAGAATAAGTCTGTCAGGAGAAAAAAACAACTGAGTTCCCATAAAATGTTGTATTATTATTATGGCATGAGACTCTTCTCATGACAACACAGGTCGGTTTACAACGGCATTTATTCGCACTTCTGCAGGTCATTGCGTGTCGTCGCTTTCAGTACGCTGTGACAACTATAACAACACATTATATACGTTTGAGGAGAAAAAACAATACAAAATAATACAAAAACAGGCATAACAAATACCTCGTTTGTTTCCGCTTGTCAAGAAAAAGAGTCGTAGTTATTTTATGCAGCTCTTTCTCCCAGCTTGAACTTCTAATTGCTGCAACCACGTGAGCAAAAAACGTGACCACCAACATAAAAGGCTCAAATTATCACGAGAATAATAATATTCTTCTGAGCATGTGTCAAACAATATTCACTCCAAAGAAATAAAAATGAAATCACCAAGTTTTAAACATTTCACAACCCATAAACTACAATAAAATATATCATTTTAAGCTGCATTTACATGGTATAATATATATATATATTATATTATAATATATATATATAATATTTTTCTCTATTTAGCCATTTAGCGTATCCCAATAATCGTACACATTTCTTAGAAAGTGTTGGGGGCCACATGTTACTGATTTTATGACAGAATCCTGTTGGTCAGTAGAAACATGAATGTGGGCCGCGTTTGGCCCCCAGGCCGGACTTTGGACATGCTGCTCCATAACATTCTTTTCATTTCTGCAATATATCCTTGTTTGAAACCAGCTTTGAATAACTTATGAGTCCAGGTGAAGTCAGTGGATGTAATCCTGTAGAACCGGTTTTTGAATGCTACCAGTCACAGAAGTAAGTCTCAATTAGATTGTTTGTTGTTTTTCATTTTTTTAACATTTATTTATCATTTCTTTTTCTCCAAATCAGTAGAATTAGAACAAATGGTCTTTTAAAAATGGTCTATGTAAAAGAAAAAGGTCATTTTGTAGGATTGTCAGAGTTTTCTCCTGGTGCAGTCCACAGGATTCGGGATGAAACCAAATAAAACTGCATACGACGCGCCCGCGGCCCACCTACCTCCCCCTTACTTACCCTTTTGTGTTGTAGAAGTGTTCACTGTCGCCGGCAGCATGACTGTACTAAAAATGTGCGTGAACATTTTCTTTCCACGGATGCCCTGTGCGGTATACCACTGTCGTATTTGTGAGGGTCACCTGCGTGCCCCGGACAGGTTTGACCATTTTTTTGCCCGTAGTTATGACAAAGACTTGAATGGGTTTCGGTGTCGGTGCAGGTGTCAGAGTCCATCCGCCTGGTTTATTTTAGGACCGGGTGAAGCAAAGCGGTGGCGTTTCCTGCAGATATTCATGGTCATCCTAGCATCTCCACTTTTTTGTCAGTTCCTGTTGTTTTTTTTTGTGGTTTTGTTCTTGTGACAGCTTTTTTTTCCAGGCTTTTCTTGTGCAAAAGCAGCTGCTTTCCTACAAGTGAAGCCCTAAACTGGCACATAAAGGCTCGTCTTTACCAACGTGCATTCAGATGTGAGGGAAATGCTCATTTTAATGCAGCGCACGCTGAAAACTCTTCTGAAACACCCAGAAACTCCTGTCGGTGAGCTGGGAGATGTAGAAATGATATGCCTCAACGTTTTATCAGATCATGTCATCGATAAAATGGCTGGAATAATCCTTAAAGGTGTTTCTTCTGGGTTAGCAGAGATGAAGAAATGAACTCTGTCACCAAACTGTCCCCGCTGACGACCTCTGACTGAACTTCTGCTGAAGGGCAGCCTGAAAAAAGTTTGGATGGATGGATCGAGTTGCCTTCCAGCGCGTGAATTAGTCCTACCTTTGCTGAATTTAAGAAGGTGTGCAAATGCAAATGTGAGACAGTGGGATGCGTGGGGGTGTGCTCTGTTGTCTGTCTGCCGCGGTGCGATGATGGATAGGGCTGCCAGCAGACTGGGGTTTCACTTGGAAGAGAAAGAGACGCATTAATGCACGTGTGCGTGTTGAGCTGGAACGCGCCTGCAGCCGGCGGCGCATCGGTGAAACTGGGCGTCCCGCCTTTTTACGCAGCTTTACTGCTTTAAACTGTTAATTCCATCATAATAGTCAATGGGGTTGATAAAACTGCTGTGTTCAATTCAATCCGGGCTTCTGCTAAGTGAGTTAGTGATGTACATCCTGAGGTTTAATATTAAGAAGATGCTTTAGTGTTGTCCATTTCTCCTCACATGACTGGCTCCGCCTCCTGACACCAGGAGTCATTTGCTCCGGTTCTAATGCACTGCTGCTCTGCAGAGTTAAAGGACCTTCAAGCCTGCTTACCATAAGTTTTCCTAGTCAAACTTGTAGTTTTCAGGAGAGACTAAAAATAAGATTTCTATAAATATTACAGCAGTCCATATAAATAAATGCATGGGAGGTTAAAATTGGCCGACCTGCATAGAAACGCTCTGCTGGTTTGTGTTTCTGG
This sequence comes from Oryzias curvinotus, assembly GCA_023969325.1. Taxonomy (NCBI): domain Eukaryota; kingdom Metazoa; phylum Chordata; class Actinopteri; order Beloniformes; family Adrianichthyidae; genus Oryzias; species Oryzias curvinotus. Next base: position 1,929,644 of record CM043713.1, on the reverse strand, counting down.
ACTTTAGCAGCATGTTAGCATGACAGGTGAGACTAAACCTGTAGGGGATTGTAAAAATTACACTCTTTTTTACTTTATTTACTGCTTTTAGCTACTTAAGCCCAACTTAAACTCTTACATTTAATAAAAACATGAAGACGTAACTCTTCATGAAAACGATGCAAAAGTTGTCAAACGCAGACGGGGGGGTCTGCAACGTTAAAGGATTCGGAATCATTCATAAACCAGGAAGCATCAAACGGAGCAGTACCTCTAATGACCACTGGAGGGCGGGGAAAATTGTGTTTTTTTTTTTTTTAACCATTTTCATGTTGCTTTTTCTGTAGGTGGAAAACTTGGAAGGCAAGATTAAAATTGTATTTCAGAGTGTTTCTTAACTCAAATCGTTGTGAATCAGGAGCAGACGAAAAAATGCAGTTTGAAAAAGATCGCAGAAAATACGCTCTCTGTGACGGCAAGTGGAAAGGGGGCGGGGTTGCTTCATGACAACTCAGGGGTGAATTTCTAATGACCTCCAGCCAATTTGCAGAAACTACGTCCTAATAAAAACAATGCAGGTTTTTGATGATTTTTGCTAAAAACATCACATCATCATCATAACTAAAAGAGGCATGTTTTTTGAGTAGCAGGAGAATGGAAAGACTTTTTAAATCCCGCCCAAATGCGGGATTTTTAATGAGGTGGGCGGAGCTAACCCTGATTCAACATGTTTCTTTGTCTTCATGCTTCATTTTTGGCATTGATTGACATTGGTGATTATGAATCTAGTGCGGATAGGTCTATGGTCCAGTGTTTGAATTTGAACATGGTGCCATTAGCTGTGGTGAGCGACTGGTTTTCTGGAACGACTGGTTTCTGTCTTTCCTGACTTTTGTGTTAGCTTCAATTTGAACGTGACTGGTTTCACTGTTCCACAGAGACTGCTTTTATTTTCTGCTGAAAGGGTCGCTTTGTGCTGAACCAGAGAAACTTTTTTATCTGACACCTGACCGCCTCGGTCTAAGAACCTGGCAAACTGGACCTCATCTGAGATGCTCCTGAAGCACCTCTGAGGTGACGGAGTCGCTGGTTGCCGCCAAACACCTCGAGCTGCTCCTAAATCGCGGCTGCACGTCAGAAATGTCCGCAGCAGCTTGATGGAGCTCTGACGCGGCGCTCAGCGAGCCTCCTGCATCACGGTGGTCAGCCTCACATTTACAGCACGGCCCATTCTGCTCAACATTGCAGTTGAAATCAGCAGAACTGACAGCCAGCTTATATTTCTCCACTGATGTTCAGCCGCAGTCATAAAAGTTTAATTTTACTGACTGAAAAATGCTTAACAGTGTAAGTCTACAGCATCCGAGCTGGAGATGGCCAATCTGGGCAGCTGCTACATCAGGAGTGGTTGCGTTATGGCTCTGCAGAGTGTAAACAACAGCATCTATCGGCGCTGGCGTGATTGAAAGGCTCGGCAGCACACCTGCTCGGCTTGGACAGGCGCTGTCTCTGGACCTCATCTCCCTTTCCTGAGTGGAACTGGAGCATATGGTGTAAAGAAAAGCAGTTCTTCCTTTGTGCCACTGTGTTACAGAGGCCTCTTTCACTCCCTGGGAAGCTGTTCCTTGTTCTTCTTACCTGCAGCTCTTTGCCCCCGTCGGCCTCTTCCCGAGTTTATCATCTGACATGTGAAGGCAGAGCCGCTCCAGGAGGCAAAGTGAGCAGCTGAGGGAACTCTGACTAGAATGAAGGATTCCTCTCCGACATGTAGATTCACTTTGTGGATTTGCCGTCCGTCACCGACGGTTATTCCTGGACGGGAAGCAGCTCTTCTCAGTGGATGAGCTTCCTGCTGGATGCAGAGATCGGGTTCGGGGAGCACCCCCACGCCGCAGGAACACCTGTTCCAGGCGCCGTCCAGATGGTTAGCAAATCCAAATGCATTTTATATGATGTCACACTAATCTGAATATCGCGCGGTAAGCACATCAAAACCCCCGCCTTCAGTGAAGATGGCCGCGTCCATATGCCTTCATACGTGAAACATGCAACCATCATGTGGTTTCTGCTTTGTGGAGCTTTTGAAGCCGTTCATGCAGATTACATCGTGTTTTACCTCCTCGTGTCGAAGACTCTGCAGTCTCCATATCACTTTTACAGCTTTAGCATTTATTCTAGGTAAAATGGAAACCAGTTTCTGTCCAGGTTCAGATAGAAACCAGTTTCTGTTCAGGTTCAGATAGAAACCAGTTTCTGTTCAGGTTCAGATAGAAACCAGTTTCTGTTCAGGTTCAGATATAAACCAGTTTCTGTTCAGGTTCAGATATAAACCAGTTTCTGTTCAGGTTCAGATAGAAACCAGTTTCTGTTCAGGTTCAGATAGAAACCAGTTTCTGTTCAGGTTCAGATAGAAACCAGTTTCTGTTCAGGTTCAGATAGAAACCAGTTTCTGTTCAGGTTCAGATAGAAACCAGTTTCTGTTCAGGTTCAGATAGAAACCAATTTCTCTTCAGGTTCAGATAGAAACCAGTTCTGTCAGGTTCAGATAGAATAGAAACCAGTTTCTCTTCAGGTTCAGATAGAAACCAGTTTCTGTTCAGGTTCAGATAGAAACCAGTTTCTGTCCAGGTTCAGATAGAAAGCAGTTTATCTTCAGGTTCAGATAGAAACCAGTTTCTGTTCAGGTTCAGATAGAAACCAGTTTCTGTTCAGGTTCAGATAGAAACCAGTTTCTCTTCAGGTTCAGATAGAAACCAGTTTCAAATAAAAAACGTGTTCCTTTGAGTTTAGAATCTTGTTTCTTTTTTTTTTCTTTCAGACAGTAACTTGTGTCGTTTCGGTTTAAAAACCTGTTTCCTTTCCAGTTCCGATAGAAACCAGTTTCCTTTCGGTTGTGATTGATGCCTGTGCGCTCGCTGGGGCCTGCGCACGCCATCAGCACTCAGGCCCAGAAATCAATCTGCTGTTTTAGACATGGATGTGTCCCAAAGCGCTTCAGGGACTAAAAAGATGCAAAAGCAACAAAAAGTCTGACATTACAAAGGAAATCAATAGAACAACAGTAGTGATGTCTGCATTACACCAAAGCTTTTACCCTGCAGGAGGAAGAGTTGCAGCTGTTTCCACAAGAAAGGAAGCAGAAAAAGAGTCACTTTCAGTGATCCACCGTGTTTGTTCAGATCTGGATCTGATTGCCCCAAAACGAGCTTCAGGAGCCGTAGCTTCATCAGCCACGACAACAGAAATGCAGTAATGCTACTTGATGTTGATGAAATCAGAAAGGGGCGGAGCAGGGAGCTTGTGGCCCCGCCCAGATATTTTTAAGCTTATTTGTCTTAATGTATGTCCTTCATCATAAAAAAATGCCACAAGAACAAGTTAAAAAAACTAAAAGCAGGATTTTCATCTAATGACATGAAAGGTCTCTGGAGGGGTGGGGCTGCCTGTCTCTGTGTGGACGTTTTGGTTCTTCTGTTGGCCCTGTTCTGACCCGATATCTGGGCCAGAAGTGCTGATGTGCCTCTGTTTGTTTTATCCCGCTGCTGCTCCCTGTTGAGGCAAAACACTTTCATCGGAAGAATCTTGTTTCCTGCCTTACACAAAGGACTGACGGATTTGGAGGAGCTCTGTCCTTTAGGGAGGGAGGGGGCCCAAGAAGAAGACCTGGATGCTGGTAATCTCTGCGGCTGGGTTGCATTCACTCAGTCACAACTCTGTTTTTTGTGTGTGTGCCTCTTTTAGCCAGAAAAAAACACATTTTTCTGCATGGATCTGAGCCGGGGGGGTCCGGGGGGCCGAACGGACCCGCCTGCAGTTCGGACCTGTCACCGGCTGACAGCATCCGGAGCTTTATGAAAGCAGAAATCTGGCAGAGGAGGCCCTGAACAGTGAAATACTATATCAAGCAGGGATGAGAAAACCTTCCCCCCACATCGACAGCAGTGGTCTCCTCTGCTCCCAAAAGCTTACTTTGTGTTGCAGCACTCACGAACATGCCCCCAACTTTTTAAAAAGATGTTGCAGCATCAATTATTTACCCCGTCCAGAGCTGCACAAACAAACTTCCTGCCATTGCATACAGTCATGCTGGCCTGTGATACAGTAACGGTGCAGCAGCAGCTGAGACCTGCAGCTGCAGTCGCAGCAGCAGCCGCAGCTGCAGCAGCAGCAACCTCAGTAAAGCTGAGGACCTCCTCCTCCTCTGCAGAACACGTGTGCATGGCGTCGCAGCTTTCATCCCTCCACCATTAATAAGCCCCGCCCCCTCCGGATGAAGTGACACGATGCCCCGGCGTCATGGGTTCACATGTATATTTAACATCCTCTGCGGTGCATCAGGGCGCCGCACCGCTGAGCCCCCCCCCTCACAAATGTCCACACGTGTTATCCCGGGATAAACGTCCACGTGGGGGTGTGAGCACATATGTTCATCAATTATTAAATCAATGTAACATATGCCAAAGAGCATCCAGGCCTGGGATCCGTCCTGAGCTGCAGGGGGCCGTGGGGGTGGCATGGACAAGGATGCTCCCCGTTACACTTCTGGGTCAAACCCCACTCCCCTCCAAAAAAAAAAAAAAAACCCGGACAAAACGCGTGTTTGGCTGCATTAGGGAAACTGCTGCAGGATGAAAGTACACAACCCTCAGAAGAGGTCTGAAAGGAAATTTATATAAGATAGCAGAAATAAAATGTAAAGTGTGCAGCAGTGCATTAATTATTCATGGATGCATTACAGCTCTATGGAGCTAAGCATTTTTAAGATCCCTGCTCCACATCAGCAGGACTTTGTTTATCAGTGCCATCAAAAGTGTTACAAATGAGTATTTATGGATAACATAAAAACAAACCTTCACGGTTCGGGTCGTTTTGTTCTGGTCTCCTCAGCACTAAACCTCATCTGGCTCCAGCGCCGTCGGGGTGACGCGCCTTCCAAACGCTCACAGAAAGACTGGGATATGGTTTTCCGACTTTAAAAAACACACACTTATGTTTATCAGATAAATGATGCAATTGTTGAAACCTCATGAAGCCGGATGAAAGCTGACTCCACACAGAAACCTGAAATCTTTTGTGGAGTTCAAACGAGGCAAACAGCCTGGACCCGTTCCCACTCCTCACGTTCACAATAAACTTCCTAATCCTAATATTACAGATTATTTTACTCCTCCAGTATTCTGCCAGAATTTGAATAAAAAAATAAAGATGTCAAAATGCTGTAATAGAAAAAAAAACTATTAGGTTTATGTTTCATAAACTTTATTCTATCACCAAATAATAATTTTTCTATATAACCCAAAAATAAAACTAAAAAACGATGATTTAAAAAATAAAATTAAGATTTATTACAGATTTCATTGTGTTTTTGCAAACTTTGTCATGAATCTGCGACTGAAACCGACCCAGTGAGGCTTTTTGGCTCTCAATAAAATGTTAATTTTTATTGATTTAATAAAAAAAACGTGATTTTTTTTTTTCTCTTTTCAAAAACAGTGAAACTATTTCTTTCAGCCTCTTTAATGAAAACAGTTTTCGGTGTCATTTTCTAATTAAAACCACTGTTGATTCATGAATTTGTTTCTATGCGTTTCTGTTTTCTATTCAGAAAGAAAACATAATCTGACGTAGGAAATTAGAGAATAAATCAAAAGTTTTTTCCTGAGAATGGCTGAATAGACTTGGAATGGAATATTGAAGTCCCAATAAAGCAGAATTTATGAGGAGGAGGAGGAGGAACAGAAAATGTCTCTGACTTTTGCTTCATAAATATATTTTACGAGTTTCTAAATTTGCGGCGTTTTGAGGCGGCGGCTGTCTTGTGGGACGCCGTGTCCTGCTCAGTGCTCGTCTTGTTCAGCGGAGCTCATCCCGGCGCCCGGGCTTAGCCTCCGGGGTAATTAGTGTATCGGAGGCGAGTCCATCTTTCCGACCTCTGACCTCCGGGGCTGTCCTTCAGCTCTCCAGCTCCCCGGCCTCCCCCCTCCTTCCTGACATCGTTGCTGGCATGCTCTCATGAATCTCTGCCAAACAAAAGACCAAACAGCCATTAATCCCAGAGATGCAGTGCTAATTTGTTGCTATGTGTGTCTGCGCAGTGGGCTTCCCTCCTCCTGCCGTTGGGTGAGTGATGGAAATAGTTTTCATCCGATGGAAATCTTGTGTTTTTATTTTCTTCTCCGGTGAATATGGTGGTTTTGTGAGGGCTGGCTGCCTCTTTCCATTCATCTTCATTCTGCCGGGTTGCATGCGGAGAACCCGCCTCAGATCTGAAGTGGCGCCGCTCGGCCTCATCCTCACCGTTCCTTTCAGGAACCTCGCAGATGACTGGCTCTGTACTCCATCCCCCCCTCCCTCCCTGCGTCGTTTCAGGCAGATAATTAGCTGCCGACTGTCAGATAATTAGCCAGGCTGCATCTAATTTTGGTCACAACCTCAAATGATAATGGTCAAATGAAATCAATGGTATACAGGAATGTGTGGGATTGGCTAAGCAGCACGAGCTCAATCGGCTCATTGCGAACGGTCTGTCCCAATTAACCAGTTAGTTTCTTCGCCTTAATGGCTATTGTCACTTCCTGTGCGCGGCCACATGCTTTTATCTCATCTAAGAAAACTCTTTTTTCCAAATGAATGCAGCTGTGAGCCACGCGTTACTGTACGCTTCCCTCTTCCAACACATTTCCCTTCCAATTTAAAACAGCGCCCTTATTATGATTATACTATTAAAGTGCACCACCCACCAACGGCGGCTGAGGTGTTGAGTGAGACAAAACGCTTAATAAAGCCGAGCACGGCGCAGATTTCTTTTGGCGCCATCATTTTGCCATCGACGGACGCCCCGGTAGCGTACAGGTGATCTGAAAATATTGCAGAAGCTTCCTGAGTTGAGCTTTTCGTCAAGAAAATGATCTTCACAGAGACACTGGTGGTGCTTGGGAGTGCCATTAAGTTGAGTAGCGACCATAATAGGCAGGTGTGACTGAGGAAGTGCCCCCCACCTTTAAACCCCCACTGACACCTCCCAGTGCTAGTCAGGGATTTGGGTTAATGCAGAGTTATAAAGACCTTGGCGAGGAGTGCAGGATTGGAGGCGTACATCATGATGATGCACCTCAGCGTGATGACAGCCGTACTGTATGTGACAGTAAATCCTCCGTACTTATGCATCATTTCATATTTCCGACTCGCTGACGACTGCAGCACAGCATCACCGGCAATCCGACCGTTTCTGCTGGTGCATCAGTCTCTGCGGGACTAAAACACCTGAACTCCAGATGCCTGCACAGAAAATCACATTGGTGAGCAGGACTGAAGGTCCTGATTGGAGGGAATCTCTGCAGCTAAACATCCAGTTTCCTGGTGCAACAAGAAGTCAGGTCATGTCTGGAGGGGGTTGAAGGTTGGTCACCTCTCTGTTCAATCCACTTAATGAGTCACTTTAATTGGAGTTTTATCCATGATTATGTGCAGAAAATAACCTTGGCGAGGACACAGAGGCTAACAAACCAGCCACCGCTTCAGTCTACTTTGCTAGATTTTAACTAACTGTGGAGGTCGACTCAAGACATTTCAGACAACGAAAAGAACATCAGTTCCAACATCACAGAAATCTAGATTTCCAAATGGTTAAATATTGGTTAAATCCAGTTCGGTTTGGGTAGATTCACTGTATGTCCTGAAGGAGTTGGGCCTCAGCCACAGGCACTCGGACGGGTTCTGTGGGTTTTCTGGGTTGTCCTGGTCTGTGGAGGGTCGTAGAGAGGAGCGGCTGCATCCTAAGAGGAGTGTGTCTTATAGTTCCTTTGAGGCACGCACAGCCACCTCAGGGAACATCGTGAAAATGGAACGTACCATTGTCGTGTGTGCGGTAAGTGTATCGTTGTATTTGTAGGGATAATGGAAGTTGCACACACGTGTGGGTCATGTTGCCGTATGGTGTCCTTCCTCCACACTCTAGTGCACAGGTGGCAAACTTTGGCCACGTCAAACTGGAATTAGTTACATTAGTTACTCTTCCTAAGGTTTTATTTCCCCTGTAATGATAGTGCATACCTGTAGATGGTGCACTACAAATACATGGACCTTGGTTTCACTGCAGAAAATGATTTCTGCATTCATAAGATTTAGTTGTTTTTCTGATGTTTGTGTGTGTTTTTGGAGTCAAGCTGTCATTTTTCCGATCATTCCAGCACCACATGAGCGCAGCATTTCTCTAGGTTTGCATTTTGCCCAGAGGAACATCAGCCCATCGATGCCATTGGCACTGAAATGGGAACATCAGCCACAGCTTTGGACCAAGCTTTCCAAAATGTTCTGTTTTAAAATATCAGTTTTTAATCAGAAATAAAGCATCCTTTTTCCTTCTCTTGTGAGGTGAATTCCCAAAACACTCTACATCTGCTTCTGGTCCGGCCCTTCTGTCCAATTTTAGAACCCTTTGTGGCCCCCAAGTCATTAGGTTTGCCCACCGCTGGTCTAGTGGATAGTAAGGTGTAGGTCCTGGCTCCTCACTGACCAAATGCTGCATGCACCCGATGTGCACGTGATACGGAAGCGTCCATGGGATGTCCACACCAACGACACGCTGATTGTCTAGTCCCCTAATTTCTAAAAGAGCGCACGCGTGATGTGCACGGCACTGACGGGCTCCTTGTGCAGTCTGCAGGTTCTGGAAAGTGGAAAAGTCCAACAGAAGCAGAGTCGGTACCGACCTTCTGCAAAGACCAAAACAAGACTGGAGAATCTGCTTAAAAAGTAAATAAAAATAAATAAAAACACAAAAAAGCAGAAATATTTTATGATTACATCTGTATTCTTTTGCTGCTTTTTCCTCTAGGTTTCTGTCGCTTTTCCAGCGCAGAGATGTTCCCATCTGTGTGTTTTTTTAATAGCAAAGACACAGAGCCAGCAGCTCTGAAGGATTCTTTTAAAACGACATCATATATGACAAGAGGGTTGTTCTCTGGCTTCACTTTCAACAACATCCAGCTGCTATAGAGTTGTCATTTGGAAGAGACAAGAAGGTTAATTTGGCTGCTTCCACTTTGACCTGTGAGATTCTGGCGTCATCAGTTTCTGCCTAAAACTAAATAAACTGTGACAGCGACGCCAGAGGAAGCTCCGCCTGCCAACTCACAGAGCTCGCAGAAGACGTCCTTCAGCACGGCGCCGTTCGCCGGGCTTTCTGGGTTCTGTCAGAATTATCACGACTCGGTTAAGCGTTAAAAGTAAAGGAAACTCGGAGAGAGCTGATAAAAGCTGTGCTGGACTGATGAATGTAGCAGTAAAAACCAGGACGGATTAGAGGATGTATTATTAAGTGAAATGATCAAATTAAGGAGGATTATATCCAAAAAGTTCTTCTGTTTTATGATTCAGTCAGTTTCAATAAGAACAGGGTTCCCGTAAAGTCTCTACATTGTGTTATTTTAGGCGATGGGTTGTGAATTGTGTTGCTATAAACGTGTTTGTTGTGTTGTTTTAGTGTTTGTGGAAAACGTCCAGCCGCTCTGACCGCACGCGTTCTGATGAACGGTCCAATCACAGCAAAGCTCTCGATGGGATTGGTCCACTGAGCTCCAACACAAAGGCTAATGTTAAAGTGCTAATGCAGCTCTCAAGCTGTATTTATTTTGTCTTTTCACTCCTTTTGGGGGAAAAAACATAAATGTTAAACTTCATGACATTATGGTCATGTTTTTATAGAATAGATTCAGGATTCTTTTTTTTGTGCATTTCTAAGATCAAAAATGTTTGCTTTGTCAAAACAAAGGTAGCAGGAAAGTGAAGATGCGTCACACCCCTCTGAATTCTGGCTCCCCTGATGATGTGGAGGCCCATCGACTGTATGCCAGAACTGGACTGAGGGGGACGTCAGCCATAGAAAATGGTTTATTCCAGCTCCAACCAAATGCAGTTGATTAAGTCCCCATTTTTCCACAAATGTTAGAGATAGATGTTGGCTGCATCCGAATTCTGGACCTGATGGAGGCGTGGGGGGGGGGCTGTCCGGTTCTCCTCCTGGTTCTTGCACTTTTTCTTCTTCTGTGTGTTTTTAGCACAGAAGTTTGTGCGACATTAGTATTCCGGCAGCGTTGCAGGGGTCATGCGTTCTACGCCTGTTCCCTCCCAGCAGTGCGTCCCCCCCCCCCCCCCCCCCCGTCCCTCCTTCTCCATTTTGTGGGCTGCAGCTCTGCTTTACAAGAAGCTCGGGGAACAAATAAAAATAGATGGGCAAAGTTGTGAGATGTGAGCCCTGAGGGACACACTGTACGGATATACATTTTCTGTGCGCATTTGGAGCGGTCCTTCTCGTCAAAGAATATTATCCCGCCACCCCCTTCACCCCCCACCCCCCATCTTTGGATCACAGCAGTAATTCAATTGGGGATAGACAAGAGCTGGTTTTGCTTGATGCTTTTTTTCCTTTCCCTATAAACGGGTTGTCTGCCTGTCAGCATTGATAATGCTAGCTGATGCACACTGCAGCTAACTCTTCCCAGCCCGCTCTGCCATTCTCCATACCGCTCCGGCATTGAGGAGCTACTCCATGATTTACTTTTTGCTTGTCTGCCTATCTGGCTTTCTCTCGCCGCCTCTCTGGAGGCCCGGCCTGCCTGTCTCTCATTCTCTCTGGCTGATCTGTTTTTCTGTTTGACAATCTAAGCATTGTCCATCTGATACGTCGGTGTGTCCGCGGCTATCTTTCCATCTGCGGGGATGGTAATGAAATATGATCTGACAGGAGACGGGATTACTGCGCGCCGCCTCACACGCTCCCCAGATCTCTGATCGGCCAGGCCGGCCGGCGTTCTGGTCAGAAACGAGCCGGCCAACGCCAGCAGGTAGTCTGTACTTATTCCCATCATCAGTCAGCGAACACAGACCCACATAAGACTCGCTGGCTGACAGGTGTGATCGACCCTCAATGCAGAGTCTGGTTTCTTTCCTCGGAGAGCTTCATCTCGGAGATTTTATTCTGACAGCTTCTTGACAGCGTCTGCTTCAGAACCGCATCTACCACTCCAACACGCCATTACACTTTTCTAAAATGTTCGCCATCATGTTAATGCATGTCAGGAGGAAGTGACAAGGTGCAGCAAACACCAAAGCTGCTCCTAAACTGGCTGCACATTGTGTCGCAGGATGGGGTCGAGTCTGGGCAGAGAGGGTCAGCGGTGAAACACGCCGCAAACAATTCAGGAAATGATCAGAGTTGATCATAAATAAAGTGAAAACAGCACAATAACACAAAGGATGTGTTTGTGAAAAATGCCAGTGCCGGGTATCGAACCAGCGAGCTTCTGCTCCAAGGATCCCCCATGTGTTTCAATGGAGGCGGAAATCCTGAAATATCTTGAGAAGTTCAAGGATTTGAAGGAGCAAAAGTGACAGCTGGAAAAAGCTGATAGAGCTGAACATTTGAATAGTTGAATGGTTGAAATAAATGAAAAATTGTAGACGGAGTTAAGGGGGAAAAATGGAGGAAGAGACTAGAATAAAGAAAGTCTGTGAAGAAGGTTGATTCTATAGCAGGAGTTGGTTTATAAATTGTCATCTGGACTTGGTTTTTACAGTTGAAAACGTTTCACCTCTTATCCAAAAGGCTTTGTCAATTCTGATGACAATTATGATGATTATCAAGATGACGACTCTTAAACTCCTGAGATAAGAAAGAAAGAGAAACAGGAAAACAGTGTGTTGAATGTTTTATAGCATTCCACCCTTTAAACTGCATTCATGAGTATTTCTGTATTTTATTGGTTATTAATCAGGAGCAGAGAAAAAATGCAGTTTATAAAGATTGTATTTGTGACGTAGAAAATCCGCTGGGTGGGGCCACAACCTCCCTGCTCCACCCCTTTCTAATCATCCACTGCCAGACAGACAGATCCATGACCGTCTCTGTTTTCCTGGTCGGAGCTGGAATCTGGATCAGAACTGGATGGATGCAGAGATCTGATATTGCTGCCATTTTTGTTGCACTGTTGATGTTAGGTTGGGGGGTGTAAGCTAGCAGGAGAGAGTATAAACAAAAGGGATGATGGGAAGTGGGCGCAGGCTTACTCCTTCTGTAAAAGCAGCAGCTGAAGTTTCATTTTTTTCTTTCCTCATGTAGCTTAATCTGATCTCCGTCCTCCTAAGATCTTTTATTTTTATGTGAATCAAACTGTTTACATTTTGTTTATTGTTAGTTTCGTTTATTTATTTCAAATATATTATAAAAACAACAATATACACATTTATACACTAAAGTCAGTCGCATGATTCTCCATTTGTTACTTTAGTTATATTATCATTTCACAGAAAATATAAGTAAGAAAATTATAGCTTACATTGAATCGTAATAACAGCCTTAAAATCCTTTTCTTTTCTGCTTTGTTTCTCTAAATTTTACTTTCAGGCTTCACAGAGAATTTTAACAAACTGAAGAAAAAACAGCATTTAAAAAACATTTTTTTTTAACTGTTTAACATATTATTACATTGAAATTTTAGAACATTTTAGTTTAGATGAATTTTCAGCTAAGGTTAGTATAGCAGCTAATATTAAGGAACAGTTTTATTGAACAATAACTTATGTTTGTTTATTGTTAGTCTTCATTATTTATATTTATTTTTGAATACTTTTCATTTATTGCACATTTTAAAGTTATTGGCCCCTTATTTCTAATGCTTTTATTGTCATCCTTACTCCATTTACCTTAAAGTTTCCTGTTTGAGTTAAACTGTGTTCAGGGTTTTTCAGCTTCTTTTCACGTCTTTTCAGCATTTATTCAACAAATTTAACACTTCAAACCCAAAAATGTCAGACTTTCAGCTTATTTCCAATTTATGTCATTTTACCCCAAATTTACCTCAATGATTGATTAAAACCGAATAGGAAAGACATCGGTATAACAAACATATCAAATCTATTTAAGACAGGGGCTTAAATCAGTATTGACAAAGATGAAGAAGTCATCAATAGCAGCTTCTTTAAGCATTGGAAAAATGAATGAAGTAAACACCATAATAAGAAGAAAACCATCAGAATGATGTATTTTTCATCCTTTCATTGTTATAGACCTTCCACTCTGGGACTCTGCCACCCTTCCAAAGTCTTCTGCCCACCTCCTGCCAATAAAATGTTCTAGCTCCGCCCCTGATTTCAAAACTAACTTGAAGTTTTTTTTTTTTAGTGCTCCTCAACATTGTTTTAATTTTATACGATTTTTTAAGGCTCATTTAGTATTTGGTGCTTAATACAGCAATATCATCATGTCACTTATTTTTATAAAACATTGTGAAACTTTTCTGGTGTGTGAGTCTTTGTGTTGTGTTTACTGTCGTTTGTGGGGTTGCGTTGGAGTCGTTGTCGTCGTTCCAGCTTCATCTCAACTTCTTGCTGCTTTTTGTTGGGCTTTCTCTCTTCCGGCGGACAGAAGTTGATCTTTCTCAGATGTGTCTTGCGGTTAAAATGATTCCGCGTCTTCATCGGTCTGGCTGGTGCTCCTCGCTGCGGCGGCGGCGGCGGCTGACAGCGGGGGACACCGGACCGCCAAACACCTGGGGTTTTATCTGACCGAGCCGCACAGCGGAGCGATGAGGAACGGGGCAGAGAGGCCGGGAGTAATAGGCTGCATCAGAGTGGTGAGGAAGCTAATGCCTCTTGAGATTCTGTCTGTGAGGGAGGGGGGCTGACTTCAGAACGTGCATTACTCAGCCACATAAATCTGGGAGCCCCCGCCTCGCCTGCCTGCATTGGTTTGGCTTTAATTACCTGAGCTATCCTGCACTCACCACCAGCACTTCCCTAATGGGGCTGCCTCGCTCGGGCATCACTCACGCTCTGCCCGGCCAGCTGGCAGGATGGCCCGGGGGGGCGGGGGGGAGCCTGGTCCTCCTATTATAAGTCCAAGCCTGTGCCCTCACACACCTGTGGTGTGTGATTGCATGTGTGGCGTCCAGGCGCTGAGCTGTCACACAAACCAAGTTTTTTTAGGGCGAAGTGGAGAATCAGCACGGAGAGGTTTCTATTTGCCGTGGTGCTGACCCGCGCTTTCCTCCCCTTCCGTGGCCTAAGTATCTGGTTAGTTATGTGTCCGTGGGGGGGGGGGTTGCTGTCTGTCAGTTGCACGTCACGGAGCCTCGCCGCTCGTCAAGTCTTTCATCCTCCCCGTGTCCGACCGTCTAACGACGTGCCAGGAGCTTTCAGCGCCGACTTAAAATGCGTCCGGGCTTTTTGTTGGCGTGTGTGAAAAGAACCCGGAAGAGCCGGGACAGGCGTCCCCGCCGCCCCGTCCACCAGCTCGCCGTGACCTTGGAGATTATTGCTATACTAGACAGAAAAAATGCCATATGTTTGTCAAGAGCTGTCTGTCATCAATGAGCTTTTGTGTTGGCTATCGATCGGCTCCCGGGCAGGACACCGGGGTTGATGGATGCACAACAAACAGACTCTGCATTGCCAGCAAACCAACCCCCCCACCACCACCACCACCCTCATGATGGGATGTCAAGTCTGGGAGGCTGCCACTCGTCCCTCACGCTTCCCCTTCCTCCCCTTGGATGTGAGTTTGGCCCCGCCCTCCACGTAACAGGGTCCCGATCTGCGTCCCTAAATGGTGATTCATTAGCAAACATGGAGTGGATTACTGTAGTTTAGCCCTGCTACCCCGCGCATCGATAACAGCCCCTGATTGCTTTGTAAAACGTTGCAAGCTGTGAGCAAGAGCTGTGCCACAGTCTCTGCAGCGCTCACATATAAAGATAACAACACAATTCCCCTATCAGTTGACCTGGTTTCTCTTCAGTTAGCAGCCTCCAGCCTCTGGGGTGCAATTGAGAGCGCCTCGGTCCGATACTGGATACAACACAAATGCCAGGCGCAATGCAACAATCATTATCCCCTGTGATTTTGGCCATTTTTCAGGAAGTGAGCTACCACTGCTACATTATTCAGCCTCTCGCACAAGAGAGAATGGCATTAAAGTTAATTTGAGCGTGGCTCCAGCTGCTGCTGGAGCACACAAACAGAAGCTGCACTCTTATGTACTCTTACTATTAGAGGAGAGGCAGCTGACGGTTGAGAAGGCGGCGGCAGCGCCGTGTTGTGAAGTGTTTGTTTTCTCCTCTTGAGTGGGTTTAACCCAGCCGAGCTGCTAAACGTGGATATGGCGTGAGGTCACAGATCGATCTGCTTTGATATTTTACACACCCGGCTCGGGTTCCCCCAGCACGAGCCGCCTCTGCCCAGCGGCTCCCCAGTGTCACATTAATGAGGAGCACGGAGGGACGCTCAGACAGCCACCAATCATCGCAGCTCCGAAAAGGAGGAAGCATCCGGGAGCCGGGTTTACTGTCACCTCATCCCGCAGAGCCGTCCTGAGCGTTTCAGCGGCCTGGACTTGATCCAAATTGATAAGAATTTCTCCAGAGTTTGCAGACTCAATAACACTTAGAGGGAGGCGGCGGAACGGCAGCACCGGACATGGAGGGGAGGTCTGCAGATTACAGGAGATTTGTCGGCTCCTGGGAGTTCACTTAGCTGATGTTCACAGAGCAGAGCTGATGGGAGTTAGTGGGAGAGAAGAAAGCAAGGCAGAAAAAAAACAAGCGTTGGAAGACGAGCTGCTCATGGCTTCTGTGATACACGCCGAAATTTCTTTGTCTTCCCCTTTTCAACACGCCGCCTTCTCCGCCCCCCGCCCCCCCCCGCTCTGCACGCAGGGTAGAACATCAGTGAATAATTCATCAGTGAAATCCAAAAAAAATCCATGAAATAAAATCATTTGTTGCCCTATAGTGTGCTTGACAGAGAGCTTGTTTATAAGGGTGCTAAAGCAGGACTGGAGTGTTGGTACAATCAATAGTCTGATGGAATCCCGAGGCCCTCGCTCGTCGGCAAAGCTCATCCAGACTGAGACATCAAAACAGCTTTTGGTTGCTCGCTTGTGTCTCCAGAACATCTCCGACCAGATGGGCAGTTCGGGCCTTTTTTTTTTCACCCCTCGTTTTGTTTTTGCATTTTTCATCTCTGCATTAGCAAGAAAAAAAAAAACCTTCTGAGGTTGTCATTATCTCCAGTATGTTTCTGATGATGCTGAGGACAATTAAGATGAGGATGGCGTGACCAATCATAACGAGGATGATCATCATGAAGAGATGATGATTAGAAAGGATGGAAATGACTGCAGCAAATAGGGTTTCTGCTTTTAGCAGGACTCAACAAGGCGCTCTTCTTCCTCCACCACTATTATTGGAATCATAGCACAGCGATAATGAAGAGCCCCAAATGAATCCCAGCGTTTTGTTGACACACTTTTGTCTCCGGGCTCATCATCTCGCTTCTCTTTTCTTTTATTTACAGTCTGATGATGGCGTTTTGTCCCCCCTCCCTCCCTCGTTTTCATAACCTAAAAAAAGTCCCATATTTGAAACAATTCTCTTTGAAATGAGACAATTGTAGAAGCTAAGAGGGGATTGCTTGGTGCGTTTAAAGAAGATCCTGGAAAAACAGTGGCGGACCGAGCAGCTGGGGGGCTCCAGGCGAACAATAACAGGGGGCCCTCTGCAGCGGTTGTACTCATTTTTTTTTTTTTATGCTTTTACTTCATTCTGATCCACTTTAGGACAACATCAATGTCAAGAAATCAAATGTTTTGATAAGCATCTAAAAACTGAAATCACATTTAAATGTCAAAGAAGTATTTTACTTACATTATGTTGACTGTTGGGGGGGGGGGGTATTTTCTTTCATTTGTCAGGTTTCACTAAAATAACTAAAATACTAAAATGACAGAGCAGACCAGCAGCCTAAGGAGTGGCGTCAATATATAGAAATGCTTTTATAATGACCATTTTCTGCCCCTCCCTTTGCCTTTCTGCCCTTTTCTGTCACTTTTCCCATTCTTGACTTTTTTTCATCTCTTTTTTTTAGTTTTGTTCTTCTTTGTCCTGTTTTATCTTCCTGCTCTTTTGGAAGTTTGCAACAATGTTCTAATTTCCTCTCTTTTCTCATAACTACCCTTCATCATAGAGCTTTTTAAAAAAACGCCGCTCCAAAGAGTCTCTCTGCTCGCTCACTTGCTGTCACTGTTGACGGAATAGTCCACGTCTCCAAAGAGACGGGGGAGGACGAAACACTGTCACATGAGCAGTCTTTTGCCATTTCAGTGCTTTGGGTTTTTGATGGCAGAGGTAAATATTAATGCGTAAGAAAATACATTTGATTAAAATCGACATTTTTCAATGCAGGGCCCCTTACATTTTGGGGGAGGGGCTTAGGCAATCGCCTAACTTTGCCAATTGGAAAGTCTGCTCCTACGTAAAAACTATTGGCTGAATCTGAGACCTGGAGTGAGTGTGACGTCACCCACAGGAAATGGTTTATACCTGGTTCCAACCAAATGAGGTCAATTTAGTCACCATTTTTCGCGATACGGACGCCACCGCGTTGGAACCAGACATCATCAGTAAGCAGTGATTGGTCCGAGTTGGGCAACGTTTCCATGGCAACCACTGTCACCAATCAGGATTGATCTTGCTGAAAGGCCACAATGTTAAATGTGGGGGCCAGCAGGCGCCGCCTACTTTCATTGAGGCATCTGATTGGTCCGTTTATAATTTGAATAACTTGAACTACAGAAAAATATCATGAAAACAAAATGAGGATTATCAAGAAGATGTTAAAAAAAAAAGGGACCAGATCCAGAACGGTTGGAATGACTGAGGAACTGCTGTTTATTTCTCTACAGAAGTCTATGGGATGCTGAATTCTTGGAGCCACTTCCTGTTTGGAACACCAGGGGGGAGGGGGCACTCAGTCCAGTTCTAAGATACAATCAATGGGAAAAATTAAACTTATAGGAGGACGTTTATTTTTTATTTTACAGAGTTAGAGGAATTATTGGATGTTTAAAAGTAATACCAAAACTGCTAACAAACATATTTGGCTTCATCATTTTTTTTTTAACTGTTTTTGGTTGACGTGTCGCCAAGCTGTAGCTCCTCCCTAAAGCAGGGGTGTCAAACTCCTAGGGATGAATGATCCACTCTCATAAAAAGGCCTGTGTGCAAGATATCAGATATGTCTTTCTTCATCTTCTAATATGATGAAATACTATAGTTTTAGACGTTGAGCCTTAGAAGATTCTTCATCACAGCGTCAAAGAATAACATCAGACTGTTTCTCTATGAAGCACATCAGATTAAAACCTGGTAAAAGTAAACAAAAGGCTGCAGAAACTACAAGTATGGTTCAAATAAAGCATCATTTAGTGAGGTTTGTGTCTATGTGGCCAAAAGACGTAGTCAGTGTAATACAACCACTGGACATCTATTACTGTTATTGATATTCTAAGTTCATTTTTTATTGGTATTTATTGTCTTCAGCTTTTTCCGTAGAGCTATGGTAACAAATTCTAAAGTTCTATTCTATTCTATTCTATGAAGAGTACAGACGTTGTAAAGTAGGAAAAGAGAAAATCTTGGTAACTTCATTCATTGAAACATCTTTGTTACTTTTGCTCTTTCTTTATTTTATTTATTTATTTCCTCACTCTTGTATCACTGAAATGATTTGACAACACATCGTCGTGGTTCAGATGTTGGTAGTGTATTTTATCGTCCATCAGATGCTGTCTTCATCTTCAGGTTGAGTCCTCAGCCACTCGGCTGAGCGGTGAAAAGTTTCAGGACTTTAAGTCCAGACGCCATGACTTAACTCCAAGACGACGTCGCCCTGATGAACAACATCCTGTCATCCACAAACGCTGCCGTTATTTAACAGGTTTAACTTTGTGATGAGGCTTTTTTACTGTTTAAAAAAAACATATTTTTCATCAAAATATTTGACTTTAATAATTGTTTTACAAAGTACGAATCATATTCAAACCCAGTCTGACTCTGCCTCTTATAAGCTGTTGTCATAGCAACTGCAGTATTTTCTTAGCCTATAAAGTCAACACCTTAAGAGGTTGTTGCTTCTCCCTTTGTAGAAACAAAAAAATGTGCACATTCTTGAAGATCAAATAAAAATATTCTTTGCCAGACATTACCCATTTCTATGGTTGCTATTACTGATAACAGTATACAGGATGTTTCTGTTGCGAAATATAAAAGAATTCATATTTAGGTGCAAACTTTGCTGGAGTCCTTTCTGTAAACAGATAGAAACAGCTTCACAGGCTGCAGGAACGCAGTAACTAACTCATTAGTTAATGGAGGTTTAACAGGAGGAACACAAACAGCTTCCAATCCTACTGCTTTCCAAAGAAAAGCTTTTCCTCCAGCGTCTCCGTCTTTTGCTCGACTCTTCAAAGAGCGTTTGCTGCTGGCAGAACGGCGTCCATAAAACTCGGTCGAACATCATCAAGTCGCCGTGTTACGGGAAGTCACTGATCGCTGAGGCTCTTTAGAAAATCCCATCTGTAAATTTCTGAATCTCAAATGACTCTGGAGATTTCAAATGGTGCTTTGGTTGTGTAGCACTTCTTCCATCAACGCATCCATAAATGATCAGTACGTCACAGAAACATCAGCGACGGTGAGCATCAAAACCAAAGAGGCTGACGAAGGAGAGTCAGATGGCAGGTCAGCGCAGGGCAACTACATCCACGCAGGAGTCGGCCTCCAGGTTGTCATGACATCAGTCTCTTCAGGATTTTATTTGTTGTGTTACAAACTATTGTCCAAAGCACAAAATCAACTAAAAACTGTCTTATCTCATTGCTGCATGACACAAACCACAGATACTTAGCACCAATCCATCATTCTTTGCAGAAAACTGTTTAATAAGTAAATCACATGTTCTATTAGGAATAAACAGAGAAAAAGGAATACTGATTAAGACAGGAATAACAGCGACATCCGGGTTAAAAACTTTGTTTACTTTAGAGAAAACATTTTCTGTGGGAATGAGAGAATCCGAGCTCACACCTCACTAGAGTGTGGATGAGGACATTGGATGACAGCATCATGGGTGTGTGGCTTTCATTATCCTTACTTCATGATACCACACATGCTACAATGGTACGTTCCATTTTCACGACGTCCCTTGAGGTGGCTGTACGAGCCTCAAAGGAACTCCGAGACGCACCTGCGCTCCCCTAAAGATGTGGCCGCTCCTCGCTATGACCCTCCAGGTATTTCTGTGCTATCTGCACCTCTGGACCAAGAGCCTGGAGGAAACAGCATGGTTCAGACAATAACAGGGTTTCCCTTATCGTACGTGTCAAATAGCATAAAAACAAAGGTATGTCAGGGTGATCTTAGAGAATCTTTAACAAATGCCGGTCTTTGCGAGAAAGCAACATGATTCTAAATGAGCTTTTCCTCCACGATAGTTTGAGCTTTAGGGGCTGCTGGGAGAAATTAATTTACATTGACAGGTTCTCCAACACCAGAGCAGGGTTGGGCTTTATGAAGCAAAGTCTTGGAACGGCTCACGCAGAACTTCTGACCCTTAGATGATCCTCCATCTCCAGACTGCAGATTAGTTTTCGCTGCAGCTTCATTAGACTGAAGCTGGAAAAAATGGTAGAATATTTTCAGCCTTGTCGTGCACATAATGCAATCAAAGCGCAGTCATGTTCTTCGCGGTCAAAGATTACAGCCACGTCTCAGTTGCGTTTTGATCTTTATTAGCTTCCTGCCACCCCTATTTTTAGCCTCTTAATTCCATTACAGCAGAAATATGTACATTATTTCCACTTTGAATTCAACAACCCATGTATTAAAGCAGGGCCGTGTTATGAGAAGACCACCAAGAATCCCCCACGGGCGGGGATGCAGCCCGACGCCTCACTGTATGAAAGTGTGTATACACTCTGCGGATAGAAATTAGGACTAATCGAGCCTTTGGCTCTACAGCGGCAGGGAAAAAAAAGAAAAAGGAGGAATCCACTTAGCAACGTGGCTAATTTGCATAGCTTTGAAGAAAACGAGGTCTGTGTTTAGTCAGCTTAGATGGCAGCAGCGCGTCAGTCTGACACGCAGCGGGAGACAAAGCAGCTGACGGACTGGTTTGTCTGACTTTCAGGCGGGCTGCACGACTCGCCGGCTGCTCTGGTGTGGCTTTGATGTACGATGCGCCTCATCAAACTGGTTATGAAGGTGTACAGATATACTTTGGTGGGTGAACCCGCTGAAGCAGGAGCTGTCAGATTTTGTGAATTTTAAAAGCACCTTAAAAAACTGAAATGTGTCTTCCTCTTTCTGTCTGCATATCTGTGTGTGTGTGTGTGTGTTGGGGGGGGGGGTCTGAATGCTCTTAGGCCATTAGGAATGACAGGGTTGTAAAAATAAAACATAGGTCAAGTGAGGAGCAAAAACTCGTCAGTGCATTTTCGTGTTTGACTCGCATTGTCTCTGACCTTCAACCGCACGCCAAAAAAAAAGACTTTAATTATTTATCCACTGCGATGCTCGAAGATCCTCCAGAACACGTCAGCTGTACAAAATAACATGTTCCTGCTTCACGCGCTGCTCTTTAGTGGTTTAACTAACCAAACTTAAAAGCACAATGACCAGAAAACCAATATTTTCACCGAAAGAATATGGTGTTCCCTTGTCGTAAGTAGAAAAAAGGGGAAACAGTAGAATTTGTCTCTGATAAAATACGTTGTTCTGCTCTTTTCAGACTAAATTTCATCTTCAAACTAGTTAGTAACCCCTATATTTAGGTATATTGCTCTGGCCTTTGGAAATAAGTGTGTGTTTTAAAAAAAAAAAAGCTTGATATCTTTAATCCTTTAACACTGGAGAGGAAGAGGGTACATACAGTAACACGCCGTCTTTGACATACTGTAACCCTTCCACTGATTTCGTGATCAGCATAAACCCACTGGAATTCTGTTCATTGCTGAAACAGTTAAGATGTTGTCAAAAGAATGGCGTCACTGGAGCTAACAGGTTACCTGCTGACACAAAAATGTGCACTGAAAACGTTCAACTACCCCTCCTTAAATGGGTAGAATTACGCGTTTTAAAATAAACTTGTGTTCATTTTATGTAAATTAAACAAAAAGGCTTTTTTTGTTACAGATATTACTTAAAAATGTCTTTAAACATCAAATGATTTATTATCTTAAAATCAGTGGTTACACCTCAATAGCTGTGTTTCCACTGACTATGACATTGTGTACATTGGATTTGTCATAACATTTTTGATCATTAAAAAAAAACCTCACATTTCTTAAAAAAAGATTTGATGCTTGGAGGAGGTGGTTTTTGAGGCAAATTGAAATGTTGTTTTGCAGAACTGCAATGGAAACCCTTTTTTGGTGACCAACAACCGGATGGCGACGCGCTTCTTGGTAGGAACTGGCTGGCTTGGTCACAGCAGGCGCCACAAAATTAAATTTGTTTAACAGAAATGTTTGTTTTTGTTCTTTTTTGCTACACATATCGATCCGCGACCCAAGTTAATCAAACCATGACTACACTTTATGGTTGCATCCCTACTACTAAGGTAGTTTTGTCCTTTATCTATTGTAATCAGTAATTTAAAGACCCTCTCTGGTGAAAATGTTGTTTTTAACATTTTCTTCTGGCATTTTTCTGATGATGGAAGACAGGTATCAATGAAAGTAAACTTAAAACTGCATTCCTGAGTATTTTTCCTTTATTCAAATCACTGTGAATCGGGAGCAGATGAAAAAACGCTGTTGGAAAAATTCTTGGTGTAGAAAATACGCTGGGCTAGCTTACTCCAATATTGCGCGACGTTTTTGTTGCAGCTGTGATATTAGATTGGAGAGCTTCAGGGGCTTTAAGCTAGCGTGAGAAGAGGGGAAGGGGGGCGGGCTTGCTCAGAGTCAACTGTCCCAATCACAATTTAAAGGTGAACTTCTAATGAACTCCTGCTGAACTGCAGAAACTATGTCCTAGTAAACAACGCAGTTTGAAGGATTTTGGCATAAACACCACTGCCAATGCTTTGGAAATACATCAAAAGATGATCAGAGTTTGGTAAATCTGTGTGTTTGCAGCAGTCTGGATGTCGTGACGTTGCAAATCCGTCTTTAATCCTTTCAAAAAGGAAACTATATATACGAACGGGTCCCCCGTGGGATTGGAGGATCTGTTGTGTAATAACTATTTCTTGTCTGTCAAGCTGCAAAATCATCACTCTGACAGGAAAAGCAGCCGTGTTTCCGTTCGGTGCTTTTATGGAATTGGAAAATCCCCGTGCAGAGAGGACGCGACGAGGCTCCAGCTGGAGGAATGCAAGGCACACAGAGTTATAGATTATATATGAAAGATGGACTTAGTCATGCTGTGTGAGAGGGGAAGCCAGCGAACAAGTGCCTTGAAGTGCAATACCACTAATGCTTTGGCTCCAATAAACTTCCATTCAAAAAGTGTCAACTCCCCTCATCAAGTATTAATTCATCTTTCCCTGGAGGAATTAGGAGGGCATTAGCCAGATTCACTCCTGATCAGTGTGCTGCTGCTGCTTCTTAAATAATGCCAAGCTTAAGTAGATTTTAGCCGTCAAAGGTTTGTGTTTGGAGTCAGCGCGTCTGATTGACAACCCTCTGAGCCGCTTGGATAACCCGTGTGACTGACTTCAGCCAAAAGATTCAATTACTCCTTGATTTTTTGGGGGACTTCCTGTCGCCGGTTTTTGCGGCGTGCGTGCTCAGGTGAAGGAGTGCGTTCGTTCAAACGGCCGTCAAAGCTTTGTTTGGCACGTTTCAGCTCAACTGAAGGAAAAACACTTCAGAACCTCCAAAGCAGAGATTTTCACAGAGAAACCTGAGTTTGATGCTGTTAAAAGAGGAGTTAATGTGTGATATTTGGCATGTATCATTTACGCTCTACAGAAAGCATGTTTAGCATTTTTATGCTCTTTTTCAGCTTTTTTTTATTTAAACGCTTAATTCCAAATTTAAAAGAAGTTGATAAACATTTGGCTTACTTTGAATAGATTTGAAAATCTTGCAGTGGTTTATCGTATTTTACTTTTCTCTGTTTTTCTTTTTTTTTTTAGCCTTGGTCTGCTTCCCTTCTCCTCTAAATGCTTCTCTTAGCCCAAAGCATTCAGTTTGGAATTGTGAAGCTTTAATTCATCTTTTTTACGATTCTTTTAGAAATATTTCATATTGTGTTCCCCTGTTGTAACCTTGGTTTAAATTATTTAGCCTGAAGCGTTTAGTTCAGCTTTGGGCTACTCTCCTTTATTTTAGCATTGTTTTGTTATGTAGTAATTTTTGCTATTTACTTTGGCATAATTAATGTTTAGATCCCTGTTTAAACTTTAAGATCGTTTATTTTTCCTGGGTTTGACTAATTTTTTAAAACGTTTTTCCATTTGAGTTGTTTTTTGGGTCAATTCTGTTGTATTTCTTCGATGCTGTTTCCAGCTGTAGCTGTCTATTCAGCAGTGCTGGGTATGAATTTAGCTCTCATTGGATTTATTTCACATCTAAAGCTTCTTTAGCTGCTTCACATTTTGCTCAGGTTGCAGTTTTAGTTTTAAACCAGCTTTTCAGTAAAGAAAAACAAATGGAAGATTTTTTTTTTTACATAAGACACAGTCTAGATTTGATTAAATCAGAAAAGGTTAGAAACTGCAGGAAAGTGAATTAGCTTAGGGGAAAAAGGGGAATTTGTTTGGCATCAGTTTGTTGTCGGCATGTGAAGCATGCGAGCAATCAGAATGAGACATTTTGCATGAAAGGTTGAGCATGCAGGGAAATGGTTTGGATCTGCGCATGGGAGTGCAGTCAAAAGAAGAAGCTGTTACTGTCTGACCTTCCAACAAACGCCGTGGAACCCGACTGCCGGGCATCCATCTTCCGGCAGGTGAACCGCTTTGACTCCACCACACTGATTTTTCATAAAAAGACCATCTATCAGCCAATCATGACACATCTGATTTCCAGAGCCCCCCCTCTCCCCTGACCTCCTGTCGTCCGTCTCCTCCAGCGTCGCAGCCTCTGATTTAAGATCTCTGCAGCAGTTTATGGTGTGTATATCCTAAATGGACATTTTAATAGGCTTTTACTTTTTTCATTGTATTGTGCAATGTAAGCAGCACTCATAAATTATAATAATTATAATTTGTGGCTGCCGGCTGAAAACCTTGCACGGGGTTTCTGAAATGTCAAGTTTCTCCAAAGCAAAACAGCTGACTACCACGGCGTGAGTGAAGGTCTGAGCTCCTCTAATGAACAGCAATCCTTTAGCAATCAGTCACCTTAGGAATCAAAAGCAGAAAATTCCTCTAGACCCGCCTCAATACAGAGCTGTAGGTTTACCAACATCCCAGAACTTTTAGGACATTCTATCCATGAAAAATGCAAAACATGGAGAAGTTTCTATTTGATGGAAGGAGAACCTGAAAATGTGAGTGGCAGCTTTTATTATTTCACTCAGTTTAAACAGCATAAAGCTATTAGGGCTGAAACAGAGGCATGTCTGGGATGCCATCAGACTGTCGGCGAGGATTAAGAGGGTTCTCCTTTAGCCAAAAACCATCGCTGGGTGGGAGGGAGGGGGGGAGGGGGTGGGGCTCAGGTTATTTATTCTTTATCAGACCCCAAACACCCCACCACAAATACAATCTACAAGATATATATATGAGAAACCAGCTCTGGGGTCTATACCAGGGTTTCAATTAGCCACGCCCACATCCTGGCCAGTCTCCTGTTGTCCATAAAGATCCAGATCTGAGCGTATAAAGTAAAAAAAAAACCCTGTCTATTAAGCAGGCAGGGTTAAAAATAGTTACAGTTACTCACTACTTTACCCAAAAAGTAATGTTTGTAACAATGCTATGCTAAAAATCAGAGGCTTTATTTATTTTTTAATACATTTTAGACAATTTTCTTACATGTCATCACTTTCCATTTAACACTGAATCTATTTCATGTTTGTCTATAGTTTATTTCGTGTTAAAGTGTGACAAAACTGCACTTAAGAGACAGAAGGTGAGGCACGCAGTATCACTGCCTCACCAGAGAGGGCGCGCATGAGCTCCTGTCTGTTCTTCAGTTATTACTAATAAAGTTTTTTTTTTGTAAAGAGCCCGGTTTTGACCAAAAATGGCGGACCTTAAACAATTATTTAAAGGTGGACTTTCATTCCGAACATGAAATAATAATAATAGATAACCAATACATCTTTATTGACACTTCTACAAGTAAAAGAAAGAAGATAAGGTGGACTTTAGTCCAGAAAGGAAGGAGAGGCAGATGGACTTCAGCTAAAGGTTTGACCAGTGTGTGTTTGAACTTTTATTAATGTCATTTTTTAAAAATGGCGTTTATAGGGTTACTCCACACTGATTTGGTCTTTCAAATCTATTTTCAAATATTATTTTCGCTTACTTTCTGTAAATTTGCTCTGAAGATGCCTACATTTAGTCAGAAATTACACATTTTGTTAGTGGATTATTTCAAATAGACTAGTGACGTAAAATGAGCCGCATAGTTTGTAAATCTGTGCGTCAGCCGCTCTAAATCCTACTTTTCCCAGTCAACTATATCCATTCATACGCTCATAACTTATCACCAAGGAATGACTGTTTGCAGCTCCATCTTCCACCCGGAAGTGAGACGGCTGGAACTCTGAGGCTCCGCCTCTCACTCCTTTATGGGCGCCGCCCATTTAATGACGTCCTGTCTGATGTATGGAATAACTGTGGTGTGGAGGGTGCTGCGGGTTCTTCAGCCTGATGATGAGCTTCATCCAAACGATGGTTTGTGGAGCTGGTGTGAAGCGTTCAGCCCGATGTTCAAATCCTCCAACACTCCACCCCATTCTCCCTCCGCCTCTGTTTTATTCATAATACCACCCGTCTCTCCTCTTGAAAACCGCCACGAGGCATGGCGGCAATTTACGGTACTTCTGAACACGTCCTTAACGGTACCGGCGTGCGTCCATCAGCGCCACAGTGAGCACAATTTTATTACTCAATTTGAATCCACACAAGCTTCATTCCCCACATTTTTTATGCGTTGTGAGCTCAGCTGAGGCAGAAAATAATCTGGACAGCCCAGGCCCGGCGTTTCGGCTCCAACAGGATAAAGCGCTGACAAATTTGGGTCCGGAGGAGCGGTGAGCGGCGAGGACGGCGAGGAAGAGAGATTAAGAGCTACACCATTGTTTACCTCCCCTCTAAGGTGCAGGATACTCTGTCGTTTATAAATGTAGCTTGCTGTTATTGGTTAGCTCGCCCGCTTGAGGGGAAAGAGGAAGGGAAAATGAAAAAAAACTTTGGGAAAGACCCGGGGGGGGTGTCGATACAACTTTAATAATGCGTAGCAGGAGCTAAATGAGCCATTCTGCGGTACTTTAAGACGTTTCCCCTCCACCTCTCCACCCCCCCTCGGTCTCAGGGCCTGAATTATTAAAAGTGTTGTTTTCC
This sequence comes from Oryzias curvinotus, assembly GCA_023969325.1. Taxonomy (NCBI): domain Eukaryota; kingdom Metazoa; phylum Chordata; class Actinopteri; order Beloniformes; family Adrianichthyidae; genus Oryzias; species Oryzias curvinotus. Next base: position 1,902,308 of record CM043713.1, on the reverse strand, counting down.
CTTATTGCATTGCAGCACTGTGCCTCTTTGCTAGAAATGAGCTGCTCATTCTGGAGCTGGAACGCTGAAAGAAGCCGGGAGGGCAGGGGGGCGGGGCTCTGAGCAACACTGACGCACGGCTTTAAGTGACCACGGCGTTTTCCTCCACCGCCCCTCCAGCACCCTGAAGGTTCTGCAGAAGAGCCGGCGGTGTCCCGCTGATGCACATGTGCAGAACCCCAAGACTGGAGAAAAAAGATGACCGCCATGAGTTACATCACTGCAGGAAATCGCCTTTCTAAGCCCCCCTCCCCATCAGAAACAGGGTTTCAAAGGAGGTGACGTCTCTTTTAGCACTGAGTTACGAGTCCTGGTAAATATCCACTCGTTATTTCAGCTCTGGTGTGCTGTATTTCCGCATGAATCAATTGTTTTTCAAATGAATGCACCCAAAGGCTCTCCGCTTTTTCTCATTAATTAAACTCAAGTCATTTCATCTGCAGCTCAGGTCTAGAGCGAATAGATTTTTGTGTGTGGGGGGGGGTTTCAGGACTGCTCTGAAGGTGCAGCCATGTTTATGAGGGCGGCCTTGCCCTTGTTGAAGCTGATCTCCTCTGGTTCTTTTCTCTGTTCACCTGGACTCTGGTGCGGTTCACTTTGGATTTTTTTTTTTCCAAACTTTATTTGTCAGCTTTTTCCTCTACAACAGAGGTCCCCAAATCCAGGCCTCGACAGCCTTAGTCCTACATGTTTTCCAACCAACCTGCCACTGAAGCTCCGTACTGGCTAAACACACCTGATCCAGGTAACCAGCAGCAAGTAAGGCAGGGATTCTGGAAAACCAGCCGGAATCTACAACATTCAGTTACTGTATCGCTCAGCTGGTATTTATAGATATGGACCAAAAATATGTAATGATACACAAACAAATAAAAAAGTAAGACATGACTAAGGAGTGAAACAGGAAAGAGAAAAAAGCCCCCTCCCTCCCTCCCATCCCACCCGAGGCTCTTAAAGCAGATGAGGGAACAGTAGAAAGAAACGATTCCTAACAGTCTCCGTGTCTCACATCCAAGTCATCAAGCATCAAAGGTGAATTGGTGCGGTCCACCTCAGTGTGAAGCTCAAACGCCTGAACTCTGGAGCGCTGAAAGGGCTTTTTTAATCCGATTTTTGGGCTTCGTTCGATTCCCAGGTCAGTGCACAACATCAGGCGTCTTTTGGCCGTTTTTTCCAGGTCGTCCAAATCTGCAATTCCAAATTCCAGAGCCCTGGAGGTTTTTGCAGAACATTTGACATAAATGCTCACTAGAATGGCAAATATGGACCATAATGCATCATGTTGGAACAGTTTTTCATTTTGAAAAACGTTGATAGTTTTTCATAAATCATCATCATCAGAGCACAGCAGATTCATAAATAGTCTTTGTAAAATGTTCAGGTTTATTAGCTTTTACCTCAGTAAACGTCATGTTTATTCCAAACGTAGTGAGCATGTGCACTAAGATGTGTTTTTGTGACGTGACGTCACATATGTGGGTGACGCTTTATGAGGTTGTGACTTAAATGGTTTAACCAAAGCTAGCTAGTGAGTTCATGCTCGTCAGGGCGGCTAAAGGGGAAAGTGCAAATCCGTAGAGGAATTCCTCGCGTTGGTTAAAACCGATTTGTGGAATTCCTTATGAAGCAAACAACACGGTTTGCTAAAAGACATGAAGGACCCGCTCAAATGAAAACGATGTTGGTGGTTTCTTCAACATTTCTCTGATGACGGAGGACACGGAGAAAGAAAATGGAGCTGGCTGTGTGTAAACAGAGATCTCTCAGCAAAGGGGAGGTAGGGTTGCTGGGTTCCCGCCCACGACTCAGAGGGGAATTTCTACTGAACTCCTGCCGCTCTGCAGAAACTATGTCCTGGAAAACCACACAGGCTTTGAGATTTTGGCTAACAAGGGCGTCGTCATCGTCATTAAAGGCTTCTGGGAACGCTTTGAGAATAGGTCAGAAGATGAGGGGAAACATAGCATGGGGGGGTTTGAGGCTGAATCGCACGTGTAGAGCACGGAACCGCTGACTCCGCCTTCTTTTTGATCCCGCTGTACTTCTGGTCTTTGATTTTATTTGTGCTGTTCGTAGAAATACTAAACTCCTGAAATCCTTCAAATCCGTAGAGTCGCTGTACTAAATAAAGGCCCGTTTTTGGGTGGATTGACAGTTTGTCCCGCTTGATTGCCCATTTTTGGAAAGGTGTTGAGGTGGGCGGAGCTAAAGCTGCACTTCATTTTCACCCTTTTAGAGCTGAATTTCATAAACTGATTGACATCAAGCAAAGACTTTCCTGTTTTTGAATTTCTTTTCTGTTGAAGTAAACTTCTGCTCTTTTTTTAGGATCATTTTATCAATAAACGCAGCATCCTTGTTCAGTTTCATTAACTGGCTTTGAAAAAAGTTTTTTTTTTTAATTTTTTTTTTATACCCGACGGAAACCTGAAGGGAAATTTGAAAAAGAAGTCACTATTGAGTGGAAGTGCAGTAAACCGATCGGCTCCCTTTCAGCTTCTCAGGGGAACATCAGACACGACCCGTCCAATGGTCTTTGGCCCAAACTGAGTCCCCACCCCCTTGACCTGATGCCTTCTCCTGATTGGCCGTTCAGAACTCTCCTCTTCTTTGGAAAAAAAAACGTCATTACAAAAAGACAAACTTTAAAGATGTGGAATATTTTATCAGCAGATTTAGTCCTGAAAATTAAAACTGGCAGCCTTGACTTTCAGCCAAAAGAAAAATGGAAGCAGACTCAACAAGGCGTCGCTCGTTTAATAAAACAATACTTTGTCCTTCCCCCCCGCTGCTCCTGCAGGCTCTGTACCTTCCCATCTTTCCACACCTGCAGTTAAACGCTCTGAAATACGAGAAAGAAGAAGAAGAAATCCAAAGTTGAGGGTAATGTAAAGTATACACTGCAGGTTGCATTCCTCCACCCCTCCCTGCAAGCCCCCCCCCCTGCACTCACACACACTTTAATCACACAATTAATAATTAATCAGAGGCTGGGCTCAATGCTGTCAAGTGTGCAGATGAGAGAACACCCAACTGCTGAGAGGGGCCATAAAAAACGCAGGATTAACAGCCAAAAGAAGCGGTATCAAGCGCTCATCGTGAACCGCTAAGCAACATGTCACCGCTCGCACTCGATTTTATTAAATGGGAGAAAAATACAGATGCTCCAGCGGCAGCAGCACATCCAGCCCAATGCATTTTTAATAACCCGGAGCAGATAAATAAATAAATAAGTAAATAAAAGCCCACTGGCTCTGCACTTCTGCAGTTTGTGAGGGGGAAAATGAAGCTGTCTCTTTTATGTGACATTTTCTACATGCAAATATGGAAAACTTGATTAGGGGCTCTATCCGCCGCGTGTAAACACCATTAATAACACCATAACAAAGTGGTTGTAGAAGAATAGGTGGAGATGAGTCCGGACTGTTTGCTCTGTTGCTCCGCCCACTGGGGGGGTTTGGACTGATCATTTTGATTCATTTCCGGGCGCTGGGAGGTGAAGGCGCCATGTTTACCCGCCTGTAATTACAACGCACGACCTCATTCCGCCGCGTCGGTCGCCGTAACCCATAACCTCCGTGTTCAACTGCAGGGGGGAAATGGCGTGCACTTCTTTCCAATGTGCTGACGGTGTCGCGGGCATCCCTCGCCGAGAAGCAGCGTGTGATATAAGCGGCGTCTGACGAGGCCCGCCCGCCCGCCCTAATCTGCATTCAATACTGTGAAATGATCTTAGCTGCAGGAGCTCATTGACTCCCTTTCTCCGTCTGTATCATGCTCCCCATCTGCCCCCCCTCACGGAGGCGAAAGGGGGGGGAGGTCTTTGGTGGTGGGGGGGTTGAACTGCAGATAGCAACAGCAGCAGAGCAATCGCAGCAAAGCAATGCCCCCCACGCCTGGCCCATTAATAACAGTAATACGCACACGGCGCCCGAGCCTGCACCGCCGAAAGCAGCACTGACACTTTAATGGGCATTTTTTACTTTTGTTTTTAAATAATGCATGTGCTGCTTGTCAGCGCCGCTTCCCTCCACCCCTGGTGTGCCTTTGCAGCATTCCTTTGTGCAGAAATTACAGTGGAGTTCTGTGGGCTGCCCGCTACACCAGCTGCATTCATCACGTACACAGGGACGTCGCTGGGCACTACATCACACTCCTGGGGTCACGCGTGTGCGCCGGGCCCAAACAAGCTAATTCAGGGTCCCCGCAGGGGAGGAGGCTTTCTGTCAGCGACAGGAGCGGGGAGAACCTCCAGAACCGGTCAGAGATCAAACAGCTGTTTTGGGTTTCAGTGTAGAACAGCAGCTGAACTCCTGAAAGGGCTCCGACTGTAATTAGCTCCTTAGCACTGCGGTTGTTTACTGTTGTCGTCCAAAAGGTCAGCCCATGCAAATTTCAAAGCCGGGTGAAAACTCTGACCCTGCAGCCGGGGCTCCTCCAGGTGAGGAGCGAGCTTTGGAGACGGCGGGAGGCGAAGCAGACAAGGTGCAGGAGGATCTTCATCACCTCACTGCGGCTGAAGATCACGCTGCAGTTTGACAGAACTTTGGTTTGTCTTTCTGTTTCTGCTGCGTTTGTTTAAAGGCTTCCAATCAAGCTCCAGACTTTAACAGGTTAAGTTGCCATCATTGACTGTACATGAGACCTGGACTGAGTTTCACCCCACCCCATAGAAAATGGTTACTCCCGCCTCCAGCAGAAGGTATTCAAATCAGTCGCCGTTTTTTAGCAATCCGGACGGCGGCATGATGGAGCCATGTAAGCAGTGATTGGTCGACGTTTCTATGGTAACCACGCTCACTGATCAGGAGGGACCTTTGTTAGACGGCCACACCCCTACCACTTGAAAAGTGGCTACACCAAATCTGACAAATGTTTTGAACGTTGGACGTGGGGGGAAGGGGGGGAGGCGCAGGCTCCACCTACTTTTTTGGAGATGTCTGATTGGTCAGCTTATAACTTAAATAAATTTATAAAATATGTCAAAATGAGGATTATCATAAGCATGTTTAAAAAAAAGGAAGCAGATTAAGACCAGTTGATCTGACAGCTGTTTATTTGGGATTTTCTACGGGGACTTCCTGTTTGGAACGCCAGGGGGGAGGAGTCACTCAGTCCACTTATCAGATACAGTCAATGGCCGCCTCTCGTGTTCAGTTTGTTTATTTGCTGAATAGCTACAGTGTGAACACATTAATGCTAAAAGCAGACAACAAACTGTTGATTCTGCTCTGCAAAAAATGTTTTTTCTGTTCACAAAAACGATCTTTAGTTAGACAAAAGGAAGAAAAAAAGAGTTATTAACTAAAGAAAATGATAATAGTCACTTCAGGATGTATTTTTTTTTTGTTCCAAAACCATGCAGAAGGTTTTTCTAAGCCGGTCCATTTGTTTCTAAAGGTGAAGTTCAGTCAGAACTTCTTCACGTCTGAATTCCTCTCCACTTTCATTCTGGGTGATGCACAATCAAACAGATTCCTGGATTAAATTGGGGAATATCGACACAAAAGGTGAAGGAGTTGCTACAAAACGTTTGGAAAAAACGTCTAAAATTCAGATCTTTGTGGGTTTTTTGCTCTGAACGGCAGGAAGAGTTTAGTTTTGTTTTGATGAAGATGATGGGGATGAGGATGCTGACATAAATCAGGTCTGAGGCCGTCAGGACCTGATGCAGGTTTTCTACGAAACGTTTCCGCTTCACATGTTTAAGTCAGTGAGTGTTTTCCTGCTGTTGATTGTTTCTGCCAACAGGTTTTCTGAATCTTGACTTTCTGAAAACGGTGATGAAATCTACGTCTTCCTCATGAAAGAGCCTGAAGAAGATTTGCATTTTTAACCAAACCTCTATCATGGGGTGTAAAGGTGGCCTCCTTCCACCTTTTGGAGGGTTTTCCTGCCGGGGAACACGCGTGTGGAGGCTTTCCTTTAGGCTCCCGGCGCTGATGCCGCATGTTAACAGGATTGATGTCCCGTTTGAGGTCTGGGCTCCTGCAGCGGCGACAGCTCTTTGGTCGGGTTTACAGACATCACACGAGCTGTCAGATGCTTTCCGGGATGAAGTCAGTTTGTAGCCGTCTTCCTGAAGCGGAATCAAACCTGGAATGAGGAGAATGTTTGTTTGCTCTTCTGCTCAGACGACCGCTGTGCTCCTTTATTGATTCCAGGCAGCCTATCTATGTGTATTTGTCACATCCTGTAAGGTCAATAAGCAGCCCCAATCAATATTAATATCAATCAATGGTGCATTTCCCTTCCTTTGACCGTTTGCTGCCTTGCTGCTGGGCTGTGTGCAGTGACTTTGCGCCTTTGTGTCCCTGCAGGAAACACGCTGTGTAAGTCAGGAAGCATTGCTGTCTTCGGGAACGTGGTGTACAGCGGACTGCTGAACGATCACCTCTGGCATCTGGGAGTGCCCCTCTTCACGAGACTGGTAAGCCACACCCACCTGGTCCACGCCACGGTTAGACGCTGCGCATCGCCTCAGGCCTGCTGGTTCCGAATCTTTAGCTCAAAATGAGGCGTTCTAATGGAGAGCTGAACGTCAGTGATGAGGGAACCAGAACTTTGGGTTTGGACTCTGAGACTCTGGTTTCCATCCGTGTTTGTATTGATTCATATGTGGCTGCAGCTGTCATTCATCAGTCAGGAATTAGTGTTGATTGTTGCACTAGGGTTGCATATAATTGGGTTACATTAAACAGATAATTCCGCTGATCTCATTAATGTGTGATGTGACGGCTTGTTTGATTATCAATTAATGTCAAGCAGAGATGCAGGAGGCTGTTGGGGCTCCGGTTGGCTTTTGTTGTACCTTAGAGTTCAGTGTCAGTCATGGAGGAGGAGGAGGAGGAGAGGCAGGCAGAGATGGGAGGGTAAACCACATGGATGATGCCCTGATGACGGACACAGATCTGCAGCAAGCAGAACCTGCTGGACCTGGTCCTCCAGAACTTTTCGGTGAGCTGTTTCTCTGAAACATTTCAACCTTCTTAAGGACAAAACCGGTCCAGGCCTCCCCTGAAAGAGAGACTTCATCTCAGTGGGACTGCCTGGTGACGTGAAGGTTATAAAAAAAAATAACCTCCCCCCGGAGATCATTACACTAAGCCGTCAAAAACAGACTTCAAATGACACTAAAACCATTACTTTAGCACTCAGAAAACAACATATAGCTCATTCACGCACCAATAAGAGGGGTTTCAAAAGAATAATAATCAGTAACCCCCCTTCCCACTAACTATCACCAATCCCTTGATTATTACTGAAAAAAAAACAAAAACTGGCATTACTGAAGCTTTTTAAAGGTTTTATAAATAAAATGTGTAATCTAAAACAAAAGATCTGGCAAATAACGCCTGCTGTTGATTTTCTATTGTGATTTTAGCTTTTGAATGGATTCTATCAGTAAATGTTCTGGATTTGATGAAGAGCACCGGCTTCCTGCCGGTTGGTGATTTTTTTTATACTCATCCTTTTGACATTTTAAGTATTAAATCTAGGTTTGTTTTGTCTGCATTTCCACACAAATCTAAATCTTAATTACTTTACAACAAAGTCATTAACTAACCAATTTTAGTCGTTGACCAACTTTTCTGTCAGATCTTCCCTCAATCAAAAGTTTCATTATTCAGATATACAAACAAAATAAATCGTTTTTTTTTTCTTAAATTAGATACTTTTTTTCTCAATAAAAGCAGCTTTTTGTAACATTTAACTCCAGTTAGTCTCCTAAAGTTCCTGTTTTTCCTAAAAATTCCATACATAGTCAAGCATTTCTGCAAACCAAACCATAAAAAATCTTTTGAAGCGATGAAACGCTTTAAAAAAAGTAGTGTTTAAAACTTTTTTCTGCTCTGATGTCAATCAGGAATCTGAAGGTTTTCCCGTTTTTAAAGTTGCACAATCCTGAAAGCTCCTCACACACAAAGACCTTCTCTGTTTGTGCCTCATTAATATAATTTTCAAATCATGAGCTGGGCTCACAAACATTTCTCATCTCTACGCTCATTTTATTTTCCTGAATGTAAAACTTTCTGACAGGAAATCTGACGTCGGTGCAGAATCTGCCCGGATAGTCCCTCTAGCATCAAAAACTAAGAACAACAGCAAAGTGAAGCTTGAGTGGGATCGTGGTCTGGACCCCCCCAGCTCTCGTTATGGCACAGAATAACAGGAATTAGAAAAAAATGGAATTATTTATTGCTTTAAGGGGCTTTTGTTTGCTTTGTTTTTTCGGAGGCATGAACAGACGAGTGACGTTTGAGCGCCGATTCAAACGGAAACATCCCTGGTTTTCCTTTTTTCTAGACAGAGATGAACCAAAGGCAATAAAAAAAAACACATTTGTATGTGGGACGGTGCTGCTCTTGCAAAAACAACCTTAAAAACCAAAGTTTCTGGATTTTATTTGCTCCTTAAAATATATTACTTTAGGCCTTAAAAGAATCTTAATTTAGTTTCTGAATAATGTCGCCAAACTTTTTTATTCATCACTTTTTAATGCCGGATGTTTGTAACACAAAATAATTTTAATATAGATAGGAAGAAATTCAAAATAACTAGCTAAAAATTAAACTAAAAGAAACGAAAAGCAACATTCATACACAACATTAGGAAACATAGAAATTCTCGTATTGACTAATTAAGAACAAAGAAATACCTTAAACTTATCTCAAAACGACAATTAATAAATGTATGGATATGTTTAATTAAATTATAAATTGATAGAAAATGTGAAATATAGAACTAAATAAAAAAGTTTTTTTTTAATCTTTTAGGCCAAAAAACATAAAGGAAAAGATTCAGGACCAAGGACAGCGACGATATCAGTGAAAAACAGCTGCAGGTTCTGAACAAAAGCTCAGTTCAGATGGTCTAAAGCCAAAAGCAGATCCAATAAATGGGAGGGAAACCTAGAAAACAGAAGAAATCATCCTAGAGTAAAGTAGCTTCCATAAATTTGATGCTCTGGTACGTGTCTTAAAGCTCCAGCTGTGATGCATCATGGGGCTTGTAGGTTGAAATGGAACAGACTTGAACTTCTGCTCTGCTCACAGCTTTCTTGCTAAGTTGGCTGGAACTGATTTATGAATTATGCCTCCTCTGAGTCATGAATCCGTCAAAAGTTCTCCTGTAATTTCAACAAAAACAAAAGAAAGAAGAAACAAACTTTCCATGGCGCAGAGCCGTGTGATTTCTGTCTCCAGAGTCCAAAGTTCTTCCGGTTGTTCTGGATCTGAAGCTGCGGAGCAGCAGTGATCCAGTAAAGACGGAAAAAAACAGCCGTGTTAGCGTTTTTACAAACCAGGAGGAGAACTTTGGACCAAAACCTCCAAAGTCCACAGTTTCTTTCAAAAGTGGTGCAGCAGTTTCCGTCGGAGGCCAGGCGCCGTGAGCTGGAGGAGGCTGCAGGAGGAGCCGCTCAGACTAAAGGTGCGACAGAAAGGTGGGGGGGTCGCGGCGCTCTCCTGCGGCCAGCCCAGCGGTGGGATCGGCGTGACGCGCTGCGAGCCCGCACAGCCCCTAATTACTGCACAGGCCTGCCAGTCCGTACCCTCAGGCCAACTCTGACTGCTCAATGCCAGGATGTAAACACTGCATTATTAACAGGACATACAGTCTGCGCCGGGCGCTGTTTAATGTGCTCTTTGTATGTCTACATGGAGGCATTACTGTGGAGGCAGTCCTGATGCCCGGACTCTTACCGGGAATTTATTCTCACCGACAGCGAGCTCCAGAACCACCAGATGGGCGATTTGCTGCATACGGTGTGATGTATGCTTACAAATGATGTTTAATGATATCTTCCAGGGATAGCAGCAAAACATTACCATTTTCAAGGCTAAATATGCACGCTGTGTCAGAAAACTGCAGGATTAAGTAACACCATTTTTTCCCTCCCTGTCTTGTTATTTTATTCAAACGTATCGGCTGTCATGGACGCCTTCGCACCGTTTCCCAGCTTCCCCAGCGCTAACGGAAACAGATTTCTGGAGAATCAATCCGGAACCCGACTCGGGCGAGGAGGTGCAGTGATGGACCTCCTCGCCGGAAAGCCTTTGTCACAGGGAGGGTTTAGCTGGAAGAACCGTTCTTCGTGGGCTCTGATTGGTCAGATTAACCCATTGAATGAGAACTGGCTCCTCCCTCTTTGTGTTCCAAACAGGAAGTACCTTTGAAATCCCATAGACTTCAATAGAGAAATTAACAGCAGTTCCTCAGTCATTCTAGTGCTCAGAAGAACCATTGTGGATCTGATTTCTTTATTTCTCAACATCTTCTTGATTTTCCTCATTTTGATGATATTTTTCTGTAGTTATGAACTGGCCAATCAGATGCCTTAATAAATGTGGGTGGAGCCTGCCAAGCCTCCATGTGTAGCGTTCAAAACGTTGGACAGAGTTCATGTTGCCCGCTTTCAAGTGGTAGGGGTGTGTCCCTCCAACAAGCTCACTCCAGATTGGGCAGAGTGGTTGCCATAGAAACAGTTGTTGACGTCTGGCTCCAACATGTCAATGGGGAACCATTGACTTCATTGGGTTGGAGCCAGAGGTGACCGTTTTTATGGATGGCGTCACGCTCCCGACTAAGCTCCGCCCACTTCTGACTAGCATTTCTGCATCCTGATGTTGGTGTTAATGTAAAGTGTTGATGGTTCAAATCTGACTCAGCAAAACTATATTATACCATGGATAGCAAAAATCTTTTGTTAAGCAGCCATTTTTAAAAATTAAAACTGTTACTTTAACTGGAATACTTTCTACAGTAAAAAAACATAAAAATGACAAATAATTTAGGAATAAACAAAAAAAAAGTGTTTTTCATTTGTTTGAGTTAAATATGTTTTCCCGGACTCACGTTTGGCTCATTTTAGCTTGTGAAAAATAATAATTTAATGAAAACTAAACCTTCCTATAAATATTTGTTTCAACATAAAGGAAGGTTTTAACTTAGATATTTATATATATCATTATCCTATTCTTATAATACTCCTTTATTGGAAAGTTCGGGCTCCAATAGATTTATTTGAATCTTAAATATTTCAGTTTATTTTCTTTATTTATTCATGTAGAACTTTAGGTTAACTTTGTCTTTTTAGGATTAAATAATAAACTCAGTCTAATAGCACTGAGGAAATAATTATTTGAACCTGATTTTGTGCAAAACTTCAAGCCGCTGCAGGTTTGCGTGGCTGCAAGCAGCACAGATTGGATTAACAACGCGGCGTTTAAAAAGACGTTTTCATCTGCTGAGTCACTTTGGACCCACAAAAGAGCTGATGTCACTTTTTGTTTTTGGTCCGTTTCAAACATCCGTGTTTGTGTGTGAGTGAAGTGAATTAAATAACATTTTTCTGCTGAACCGGTTCAGGTTTCTGCAGGTGAGTTGTGGGTTTTTTTTCTGATGGATTATTGGTGCTAATCCACTATGGAGATTATCATTTCTGTAAGTAAACAAAGTGTCATCTGAATCTGTTTGGTTTGATTCCCGTGGGGGTGTTGGCCCCACACAGGACCTTCAGAGGTGAGGGGGGGCGTGCATGGCGTGCTCTCCTGATGTGATGGATGTGGCGTGGAAACATCAATACCCACCTGTGGAGCGGATGGAGACACATCAAGAGATAAGAGGAGCGCGCCCCCCCCCGTCACAGAGCCGTAAAGCTGCTTACTCCATAAAGGGGAGAAGGTGATGAGAGGAGCCGAGCTGGGGGCTCAGGATGGAGCCCCATCCCTTCCCGAGCTCCTCGCCGGCTGAGGCCGGGAGGAGTTGATGGATGAGGAGGAAAGGCTGAGGAACCTCAGCAGGAGCTCCACGGGGAGCCGCTCCCCCTGGAGACCTCCAAATGAGGAGATCCGCTCCGTAAGGGAGAGGAGGACGGAGGAGAGGCCAGATTATCCTAAAACATTGAGGGCGGATGCGGAGTCGGGGAACGCCGCGAACAGACGGACATTTTAGGAGGAACGCGCCGCCTGCAAGTTCCTCACTTCCTCCTCTCTGAGAGCTCCATCTTTATAATGGATGGCAGCGTCTCTGGGGGGGTGTCTAGACTCTGGTGAGGAATCTAAATGGTGGGGGGAGCTGCTCGCCACCTCGGTAAGTTGCGAGGAGCGCGGCAGAGGAGGTGACAGGAAGTGGAGGGCGTCAGGTCTTCAGACACAGAAACTCAACCAGATTTTTTCTTTGTTTCTTTGTTTCTTAATCCCTCCAACCTAAAGAATTGCCCCCCCCCCCCCCCCCGCTGCCCCCGCTGCCCTGTCTTCTCCACTCACCCCTTCCCTCCAGCCTCCACCCTGGTTCTTCCCTCCGTCTTCTCCCCCCTCAGTTATTTATGGGCAGGACTTGAAATAGACTTCAGAATTTGATAAAAGCGTGATCTTTAATCTGAGTTGCCTGAGAAGTGCATTTCATTTTTATTTCCCTTCAGAGATTGATGGAGGAGTGGGGAGGTTATCCACTCTGTGATTGCTAATGTAAATCCATGCCGTTGTGCCGGACGCGGAGGAGGACGTGCGCGCTCGCCGCCCCTCAAACGCCAGAGTTTGCCGGCTAAATCCCGGCTTCTCTCAGGTTTCTGAGGAAGGGGGAGGAATAAAACGGGTGATAAATCCAGGATGACAGCTACGCCGTTTGAATGAGGCCCCTTGTGTATCAATTCAGTCAAAGCCAGCTGCAAATCTACCCCTGCCTCCTTATGTGGCAATTACTGATGGGCAGCATCACCTGAACGTATCTGCTCTGTTCATTACTGCCACGCTCTCCACGGCGGCAAAATGTTCTGTAGGATCCTCCAGCAAATGAGCTCATCCCCCCCCAGGACGTCCTTTATTGGACGATGCTGCACCAGAGGATGCCGCAAAACTGCCGGAGCCCTCTGCAGCCGGCCCGGCCGCCACGGGGTTAATATTTTAAAAGCGCCAGCTCCCAGTCGTGTATTGATGATATGTTTTGAAAATTGCTGAGGCAGGCTCATTGTTACAGTGCTGTCTCGAAGATAGCCAAGCCTCCCTCCCTCCCTCCTGCCTCCTGCTCTGCTGCCCCCCCCCCCCCCCCAGCCCCTCTCCTCCTTCTAGCCTTTATAGCCGAACAGATGGAAAACACGCTAAAGCTTGTAATGTAATACAGTTTGGCTGGCCGAGGTGTTTCAGCCTAACTTCATCTGTCCTCTGATCTGCTTTTAAGCCCAAACTGATCCGGGTCAATAACACGTGTGTGTGTGTGGGGGGGGGGGGGGGTCGCTTCTGCTCGATGAAAAACTGCTTCCACTCATCTCAGTCACACAGAGAAAAGAAGAAAGAGGCGCGATCTGTTAGTCACCAGCATCCCCCCCCTCCCTCCCAGCTTCCTGCCTCCCTCCCTCCCTCCCTCCCCCCGCCTCCCCGGGACGCTGAATTTTACAGTACCGTCTGCAGGATCCCGGATTGTTGGGCGCACTCCTCTATGCAGAGCAACTGGGCTCCGGTGGAGGAACGCTGGAGGCAGCTGTCAAGCGCAGCCTGCTGCTCCTGCTGCTCTGGTTGAGCCTCGGCGCCGAACCGACTGATTTCACATTCACCAATAAGAGGCGGCACAGGGGGGGGAGCGAGAGCGCGAGCGAGAGAGAGAGCGGGGAGAGACTTGAAGTGAGCAGTGTGGAGAGGCAAGTGGAGTGGAAGAGTGTCAAAAGAAAAAAGAGGTTACAACACCTCCCCGGCTCTTTCTCCTTTCCTCCCGTCTGCCGACTCCCCCTCTTTCTTGTGTTGGCTCAGAAGAGGAAGAAGAAAAGAGGAAGGGGGCTTTTCCAAAAACACTGAAGAACAAGCTGCTCGCTGAAGAACAGAAGAAGAAGAAGAAGAAGAAGGGGTGAAGCTCAAGTCAAGCCCCGTTGCTCCAGTGGAACCAGTAAAGCTCTCTGTCCAAACCCCCGGACTCCTTCTGACTCCCACCCTGGCTGGACTGGTCCCAGTGCTCGGCCCCGCTCTCCTGCGCCCGCCTGCCCACACCTGTCCCGCTTCCAACATGATGATGTACTTTTGGGTGAGTACCGGAGCGCAGAGTGTGGATATCAGGCAGGGGCAGGGCGCTGCTGTGTCTAACGGCTGTGACGTCTCTCAGGCTTCCAGCTACTGTATGTAATTCCTGCAGACAGACATGTATGGCGTGTGCGTTTGCAGGCGCGCGCACGTCTGCCGCTGCGCCTCCCACATGCATGAGCAGAGCTGATGTGTTTTATTGATGCTGCAGCCAGGAGCGATGGAGGCCTGCGTTTGTGTGCCGCATTCGTTACGCCTTCCAGGGAGGGAGGATGCGAGCGTGGGAGGAGAACCCTCACCCGTACCTCCATCAGAGAATCACCCCCAACTTCCACTACCCAGCATGCAGCGTGGCGGCGCTGCCAGCTGCTCGGGGTCTTTCAGGGACACTTGCCGGCGTCCTCCTTTGGTTCCAGTTGTTGTTGTCGTCGCTCATTCCGGGGTTTAGAAATGAGGCGGCGTTTCGGCGGCGGGGGAAGATGATTACGGATTGTTAACCGCCGCCGCCGCTGATGAATTCTCTTTGAGATCATGTGCGATTAGTCAGATTGGCTTCGTCACCTCTGTGGTTTGCATTCTCGCCACAACAATGCTGCTGCTTCAGCCGCTCCTCTCTGAGGCCCGCCTTGGCACGCCGCGGCCCGCTCGGGGCGCCTCTGCTGTGCTAACTTTGGCCCTCAGAGCGTCTTCGGGATGAAACGCAGCAGAACAATCCCGGTGTAAACAGTCTGAGCTGGACTGCAGCGGCTGCAGACTCTGTGTGTAGGTATTGATCGGGAGTTCAGATTTCTGAGGAGAGAGCATCTTTTTCTCAAAGGGGGGGGGTGTTACTTCACACGGAAGAATCTATTATAAATGACTTTTGGCCTGGGCCACTTTCTTATGTTTGGGCGGCTGTAAACGGCGTGCGTCTGCCTCTGAGCAAAGGCCGTGTTTTGGTGGAGGACCAGGAGGTGCTAGCAAAGTTCTGTCTGCAAGTATGCAGGAGTTCTGCTGGAATTCTGGCGTCGGCTGGGGCCTCCGCCTGCACCCACGGCGCTCCTCGCCTGATGCTCATTGACGGAGGCTCATTGCTGACTCCTGCCTCTTTGAAGATGAGCTGCCAGGATGCAGCTCGTCTTTTCTCCACCTCCCCTTTCATCAGCCGTTCCTCCCTGCGGCCAGTCGCAGCGGTGACCACACACGGATGCAGCTTCCTGGCTGAGCGGCGCCGGTGGTTTGCATGTGTTTACCTGCAGACCCTTCGAGTGAAATGAAGCTTTGCTTTGTTCAGTGAGCCGTGCTTCATCGGGGGAACAGGAACTCCCACCTGTTTCCGATCCGTCGTGTCTTGGCGGTGCAGGAGCCGTCGTTCCTGCAGAAACATCATTTTGCTGATTGTGGCCTCAGAAACTCAGAGGATGGAGCGCCGTCCTCTGCAAACCGCCACGTCGCTCTGAAACTCAACAGAAACGCTCCGGACCACGCGGGGGAAACTTTCCGCTTTCACGTGCTCGTTTCTGTGAGATGGCGGTCGGACGTGGCGTGAGGAACCCGGATGGGGGCGGGTCCAGGGATGGCTGGTACACTGTGTCCTGTCCACATGTGAGACCCGCCGTATGTCTGCTGACAGAGGGCCTGCATTTCAGCTGCAGGTGGTGTGTGTTACTGCCCCCCCCAGGGGCCTGTGGGCTCCACGTCAGTCTGGGGAACCGGCAAACTCCCTCATTAGAATATTTATTCACCCGGCAGATGTTCTTATGCGGGGCAATTACCTTTGACTTCCATCTCCCTGTTGTCCACTGATGTGGATGAATGTGTGTACAAAGACGTCCCGGGTTATGCATGGGACCCCTGAGTCCCCCCCCACACACACACACACATGCTCGATAGGCTCCTGGGGGGGGACACCTCTGTGATGGCCGGTGGAGGACGGCCTGTAGATCATCCCCTCCAGCCGGCTGTTCCTTTGAATTAGAGATGAGGAGAAGGAGAGGAGGAGGAGGAGGAGGCGCAGAGTGGAGGAGCCGAGCCTGCTCCTGCCCCCCCCCCCACTGGAGGGTGATGAATAATTTAGAAATGCAGGCCTTGCTGTCGAGTCGAGATGGTGGTAATGGGGAGACTGGATATATGGAGCTTTACGTTCGACTTCCCAGCCGCCGTGGTGCAGTGTGCCGCAGGCAGGCCTGTGTTACCGCTTTCAGCAAAGCGTGACGTCAGGCTCGTCTGGTGCGTGCACGTGCGTGATGGCGGCGTCGAGAGGCAGAGCTTGGTCAGCCGTGTCATGGGACGGCGGGCCGGCGAGTCCACGCCGCCGGTTCTAGATTGCAAAGATGAAGCGTCTGCGATGGTCTGTTAATGTACTAATTGATCTGTGTCCTCAGACGGACCAATCAGGAGTAGTGTCACGTAGAGGCGCCTTCATTAGCTGCTGCTGGCCGGCTCTCCACCCCCCCACCCCCCATGCTTTACCTGACTGCTGTAATAACTCCAGACGTTTCTATCTCCCGGACAAGCCCCCAGCAGACGCTGCCGCACGTCCGTGAAAGGCAGGTGATTGGCCCCTCGTCTGCACGCCGCGTCTGCACGCTCTCCTGTTGGAGGAGAAGTTGCAGTTTCGTAAAAAAAAAAGAGTTATATTCTGAGTCACTTTATTCCCCACGATTGGGAGGCCCCGCCCCTTTTCCTCTCAGTGGGATCTTTTCCAATCAGACCAGTGATTCTGTCAGCCCCTTACTCGGGGGGGTTGATGGGGCCGGCTAATTGTCATTAGGCCTCTGACAGCAGGTTAGACTTGCAGGATTGGCTTTTGATATTACAGCTGATAAAGAGATTACATACAGGACAGGGGGCTGCGGGGGTGGGCGGGGTGCCGGGTGTTCTTAAACTACAGAAAGACACCGACACGGGGGAAATCACTGGTGAGTTTAGCAGAGGAAAATAAATCCGGCCGCAGTAAAAGCCTGGCGCTCACTTATTGCACCTGCTATCATTAGCACTTTTGTACACATGGTCAGCCTCCCAGGGAAAAGTCATTATCCAGCTGTGCCGTTATTTTTCTGCTGTTTTCTCCTAGTGGAGTGTGACTTCAGGGCTATAGCCAGCGTACCATTTAATGCCTCCAACACAATAAAGGACTCTAGCCTTAATGATGTGGGATTGGATGGCCATGCCTCAGGTTGTCCGGGGGCTTGTGAGCTGTTACCGTGAGCGGCCATTTTGCCTCGCCGCTGCCAAGGCTCCATGTCAGCTCGGCTCGGAGCGGTCCGGGATAAAAAATCCCCGCCAACTGGAGGGGAGAACCTGTGGAGCCTTGCCAAAATGTAAGATATTTGTCTCATTTCTGTTCAGCAAAACACAAATACACCGTTTTCAATCGTCCATTTGGGGTTTTTTTACGTTCACCTGTGGGAAAACGGGTAATCCTACCTCAGTAAACTATCCCCACCTTAAATTGGGCAAATATTCCGTGTAAGTTTCCGTCTTTTTCTGGGTTTGGCCTCCCTCGTTAGCTGCCTCTGTTGGTGCAGAGTGGTGTTTAAACTAAAGCGGAGCAGACATAATGACTCAGAGAATGAAATATTCATTGCAGAGCTTCACAAACAATGAAACTGGAGCAAAGGTTCAAAGACTTCTTGCCCTAAATTTCAAGTGTCAACCCCCCCTCAAAAAAGATGGGCGTTGTTTGCACATTCAGACGGACACCGAGCGAGGCGGAGGAGCAGAGAAAACCTTCTCTCTGCAGTTTCAGCGGCCTGAAAACGTCTGCGCTCGGCTGATCTGAGGGGAGGAAAGTCTGCTCTCAGCACTCGTTTGTTTTCTGAAGTTTCCTCCTCCGTTTAGGCGCCGTAATTGCATCTCGCAGCCCGACTTATGGGTTTAAGTTTGCGCGGCTGGCCTGTTGCGCTGTCAGGAGGCGCGGCGGCGTCTCGCCTCTTCCTCCTGCAACAGAAGGCGTGCGCATCGCTAACACGCCTGTGCCACAGATATGCCCCGAAGTGTCAACTCTCACATACGGAAAATACTGGAGGAGAGGCCCCCGTGAGGAGGCGGCAACCTGCCACGCATGATAAGGAGCGCTCCTCTGCCCTCCCCCTCACTGCAACAAATGTCAATTGTGAGCTTTTCACCGTTTCCGCCTCCTCAAATGTGACCTTCACGTCACGTAAATTTGTCGTTTTGCGGTAGGAAAACGGTTAAAAATGACCAGGAAGTGGTGGAAACCCTCCTCGGAGCACTTACCGCAGCTCTGCACACCGCCCTGCTCCTATATGAGCGCCATGTACATACAAGCATACGCATTTGCACACATTAGCATACATTAGGCGGCGCTGCACGAGGACAAATTAGATTGGAGGCCCGCGCCCAATCTTTCATAAAACAAATAAAGTCGGCGTTGTTGCTTTTTGAAGGTAATTTGGAGGCTTTGTGAAACCTGAGGCGCTCGGCCTCTTTTCCACGCACAAAGATTGGCTTTTTTTTTTTTTTTTACTGCGGCTTCCACTCCAAAAAACACCAAAAACTGAGGTTTGATCAGGAAATTTACACTAAAAGCAGTTTGTTTGTGTCGCCTGTTCACTGCAAAATTTCTGAAATGTACACGCATGTGTGTACTTTCTAATGTAAGGAACTTTTTGCATCTTTCATACGACACGGTGAGCCGATGAGTAGCACTCTCAGAAAACGTCTTTTTTTTCTGTTTGTTTTTGTCTCATTATGAGCAAACGTGTTATATATTTTGAATAAAAACACCTCACCCCACCTCAGGGAAAAATTCATGCTGTGTCTTTTACAAGGTCTAACAAGTTTGCACGACATGAACAGGTGATCTAAAAACAGGAAAGGAGCACGAATCTTAAGAGGAAAATCACTAGAGAAAAGGAAAATGATCTGTCGACGCACGAGCAGGAAAGAAGGAAGAAGCAGCTAACGGATAGAATGCTCTACAGCCCAGTAAGAAGGGTTTTTTTGGCTTGTTCTAATCAAATGCTTTATATTTTTGGAGTTTTTAATTAAGCTCATTGTTGTTTATTTTGATTAAAATGACAAAAACCTAGTGTAATTAGTCCATCTTAACAAATCCACCTTAAATCTAAAAGTTCTTGTTTTCCAAAAGCCCGACGCTGAATGTCGGTCTAACTTGACGACGTGTTTTGAACTTTAAAATAACCCAAAATAACCGCAGAATTTGAGCTTAAATCCACTTTTTCAGTCGTCAAGAGTTTGGAGCTAAAAGGATTTGGGCTCATTTCAATAATAATGAACTTCTTTCTAGATCCTGGCTCCTAACGAGACCAAAAGATTCTGATTTTGAGAAAATCTTGCAAAGGTGTCGACCAGAGAGAAAAGAAACATAGCAACGTCTCCAATAGATCAGCTAAAACTCTGTTTGTATCTTCGTACATGTTTATTTTTACGGCTGCACAGACTCCATTCAGACTTTGTTATATACTCTCCCCCAATCAATCCCAGCCACTATAAGTGCCCCCCTCCCCGCTGCAGCTTCAGAAACAGTGTGGCACACCGGCTGTAAAATTAATGGCAGGAGAGTGACATCAGTGTTATAGGTTATTGACCGATTTGGTGGAATTTATGACCCTAATCGAGAGGCGGTGTCAAGAGGGAGTGGAGCAAATACGAGTGGTACTGACAGCCGTGTGGCCACCGGACACCGCCACCTGAGCCCCCCCACACCAGTAAATTGAAGCAGGGACTTAAGTGTGTG
Organism: Oryzias curvinotus; assembly: GCA_023969325.1. Taxonomy (NCBI): domain Eukaryota; kingdom Metazoa; phylum Chordata; class Actinopteri; order Beloniformes; family Adrianichthyidae; genus Oryzias; species Oryzias curvinotus. The sequence goes on along the minus strand of CM043713.1, from coordinate 1,882,556 downwards.
CCGGGTCCCGAGGCCATGCCCCGGGCCTGCGTCCATGCTGCAGGTCAGACACAGGATGCTCTGCAGATGATGAGAAGCCTTTCTTCATCTCGCCTCATGTCAGGCTGGGCCTCTCCCGGTGTCAGCAGCAGCAGCAGCCGCCGCCGCCACCGCCGCTGTGTTTATGTGCATCCATCCAAACAAGTGTGCAGCTGCTGTCAGGGAGATTTTTCCTCTGGGTGTTTGTGAGGGAAGGGGGGCTGTTCATGCACTTTTCATGATCATTATATAACCCGCTGTACAGTATATTTGTAGCTACCGGTGTCTGTTTCCATGGCGAGGAGAGGCGGTCAAAGCTCCTGTTTAAACTGCGAGTAGAAACAGAAATATTCAGCAGCGCGCAAACGGCCGGCCCATGAAGATGACTGAGCTCAGCCGCATGAATAATTCCCCATGAAAACCGCCCGTAATGCCACACAGTTGTCATTTCATTCCAAAAGTCTATTTGTATGCCACCAGTCCATGCAGGTGAGGGGGAAGCGTGGCTGTGGGCTCCAAACGCCGCTGGCCCCCTTTGATTCGTCTGCTTGATGTTTTGGCCGCTGGTCGTTTGGCGGGCAGCGGCTGCTTCCTGCCGGAGCGGACGCTCCTCCTCCAGCAGGAGGTAGGCTCCTCCTCCAGCAGGAGGTAGGCTCCTCCTCCAGCAGGAGGTAGGCTCCTCCTCCAGCAGGAGGTAGGCTCCTCCTCCAGCAGGAGGTAGGCTCCTCCTCCAGCAGGAGGTAGGCTCCTCCTCCAGCAGGAGGTAGGCTCCTCCTCCAGCAGGAGCTCCTCCCAGCCTCCTGCACCCAACACCAGGCTGCAGCTCCAAACCAGTTTGAACCAACATCTCTGGTCTGGATCCACTCTGGTTCCACATCGTTCTCTTCTCTTTGGATCCAAACTCTCCTTCTTTTCAAACTTTTGAATATTTCAGATTGTTCTCTGGGTTCTGACCCGACACATTCTCTGAAATCTATTCTAGGCCCAAAAGGAAAAGATGATGTTCTGATATTTATTCTGATAATTCACATTTGGACAGAAGATCTGGAAGTCTGAATAGAAATCTAATTAAAATATAGCAATGAATGATTTAAAATGAACTAGTTGAATTTCTTGTACTTTAGGTTCTGTGAGCTCCAAACGTTGATTACAAGATATTATCTTTTGAAGAAACGTTCTGTTCATCAGATTTAGGAGGAATCCCTGTAGGAAACGCTGCGAAGCATTTAAAGGACGGGGGGGTCAGCGGGGGGGGGGGGGGGGGTCGTCCCACTTTACCTGCTTAAATAAGAGAACATCCTTTTTTTAGGAGACTCTCTGCAAACTTCCACACAGATTTGAACTTCATCTGCGTGTTTCGTGCTCTGCAGAACCAAGAAATGTGATTTTGTTTCTGTTGAAAAACTTTGGTAGGAGGAGCGTGAACAGAAACAACGTTTAGAGAAATGTTGCTTCCTCCTGACAGTTGGTCGGAGGATTTCAACCGAGGGTTTCTGCAGGTTCAGGTCTGATGAAGCCGTAACGCTCCGGTCCTCCTGCAGACGGATGGATCTGGATGGATCTGGATGGATCTAGATGGATCCGTGTTATTGGGCTGCAGAACACGGCGGGTGGCAGGTGATTTTCCTCAGAACACGCGTCCCTGCTTGTCCTGAATGGCGGGGGCTGATCCGTGCGTGTTCTGCAGGCTGTGGTGCTCACAGGAGGACCTGCAGGCGGAGGAGTTTGTGGAAAATCAATCCATGGGAAGGCGGTGGGCACGAGATGTTATCTCCCAAAATGATCTTTGCAGGAAAATTCTGCCTTTGGAAGATTACGTGAATGAAACCAAGAGAGAAAAGTGCCAAACTGAAGCAGTTTTGGAGCAAAGTGTCTCCGTGGAGCTTCTTAATCTGGTTTTATTCAGAAGGTTTGCTTCGTTTTTGGTCACATTTATTTTCTCACTCAATAGAAAACAGAAAACATTTCACCAAAACAGACGGAAACGTCTCTGGAAGCAAACATTTATCTTTGTGTGGCAGGAACAGCGTGTTCGTCTGACCAGAAAGAGTTCCTCTTTCTCCTTTCTGAAGCTCCCGTTTCCTCTAACGGTTTGTTAAACTCTTTTAATGTGCGGCTGCAGACGCGTAGATCTGTTTTTTATTTTTTTACAATTGGTGCATTTTGTGCGTTGAACACGTACACAAAATGAGATCAAACAAACACTTAAATAAACCCAAATACTTGAATGCTGGTGAAAGAAAGCCAAAGAATGGGGCAGTGCACGTGTCGGCCCGGGCAGTGCACGTGTCGGCCCGGGCAGTGCACGTGACGGCCCAGACGTGTTGGTGCCTCGCTCAATTTTTAGACGTTTTCTCCACATTTTGAAAACTTTCGTCTGTGGAGAAAAAGACAATTTATTCCACATCACACATTTTGTCCAGAACTTGTAACCGCGGTCCGACGGAGGGGGTCACGTTTCAGCCAGCTACAGGCAGGTCTGAATGTTTTAAAGAGGCGTTGCTCCTCTTTTTCAACAGGTGGAAAGATTTGGGGGGTTTTTAGGGATGACAGACGGCGGCATGACTTCCTTTGTTTCATAGCCTCTGTAGCTCTGCGCGGGACCATGAAAATATTCCTATTCTTGCAGCTTTTGTAAAGAAAAATTTCCCCTGCACCTCCTGGATCTGTGCAGATTTAGAGTCTGACGTCTCTGTGAGCCATCACGTGTGATTAGGAGCGCTCGGCGAGGAGACGAAGGATGGCTCAGACGTTCAGGTCAACCCCGAGCGCCACAGGGCGCAGCTGTGAGCGGGCTGACTCTGTTCAGGTGGAGGATGCCCCCGCCTTCTAAAAATAGCAGCTGACATTATCTTGTAGTTAACCACTTGGCTTGTGGACCTCCGGAGGACTCCGTTTGTTTGCTCGGGTCCTTCGGGCAGTTGTGGGGACGGTCAGCTGTGGCGGCGCCGTTCTGCCCTGCAGCTCTGAGGCCTTCGCCGCCTGTCAGACGGGGTTCAGGGTGAGGTGGGCAGACTCTTACATAATCTGGGTGCTGATGCTGAACCGTGGCGGAACGGCGAGGAAGGAGGAACGATAGTTGAAGAATGTTTGGGATGGCGGCGGCGGCTCCACCAACAACAGACGGAGAATAAATTTGTCCTGATTGATGATGTGCCGACAGGCTGCCAGTGTTTTTCATACAGTGATGAACATATAAACGTGGACAGGCCTGTGCCCGGCACCGCTCATCTGCTGCGGCGGCGGCGGCGGCGGCGCTGCAGTGTTTGACAGAGAGCCCGCTGCTTTGCTTTTTAATTAAAAAGCAAATTCAATAACCTTATCAAGACTTGCTATTTTAGCGGGAGAAGTATTGATCAGCCGTTCAGTTATGCAGATCTGCTGCTTTCATCTCCAGGGCTCCGGCTCCGGAGCAGAGAGACCCTCTCTGGAGGGGGGGGGGGGCTCTGAAATCCAGGACAAGACGGACACACCGTGATCCGTCTCTGCAGGAGGCTAATTGCTCACACACCTATGGATCCATGGCGCTTTTATCCTTGCAGCTAATGGAATTAAAAACATGTTGCCAGGGGTCTTTGCAATTTGGAAAAATAAGTCCATTAAGTTCATTAATTTAATAATGGGCAATAATAATGAATAAAAAGAATTGCTCAATTAGAGGGGAGCGTACGGTTGGCTGTCTCACATTCATTCGAAATCACCTCAGTGTGCAATGGCTTAATGAGATTATAATGGAATTGATATGGCATAGGTAGTGAATTAAAGCGTTACCAGGGAACTCATTAGGACTGAAATTCTAATCCTCAAACACTTGTCACCGCTAAAATAGGCTCCTGCGTTGGTTATTAGCCGTCACAGGGAGGACCACGTCGCTCTCCGGTGACGGCGCGCCGTGGCCCTCCCGCGCCTGTTTGTTTGCTTTGGTGTCACCGGCGCCGGCCGCCGCCACCTCGGGTTTCACAGGCGGCGTTTGCAGCGCAGCAAAGCTGCTGAGGACTTCAGTTAAAATCCCCCCGACAGCACATTGGCAGTGATCTAAAAAGGTCAGGGTAAATTACACTGCTTATTCCAGGGGAAAAAGGCAGGGATTGCGATCTGCTGCCAGTACTTTTCATTCCCGCACGTTTGACTCTTTGACTTTTACTCGCCTGACACGCGATGTCAATTTACTGTCTGGGTTTTAAGACCCGCGGCGAGATGAACTTTTCCTTTGCATCAGGATATTACAATAATTTGAGGCGTTTTACATGCATAATGGCTTTTTTTTACAGGAACACTTAAAATAATGTGTCGTTGGAGGATGCAGTTAAAATCAGAAAGGGATCGCTTCGTAATTTAAGTTTTCATTTAATGTGGGCGCCGCCGTACAGCCTGTAAATCCACGCCATCAGCAGTTTGTGCCGCTTCAGCGGGGCGAGCTTGTCAAAATGGATCATCAGTGTGGGTCTTAATGTATAATGTGCTATAGGTGAACGCCAGACTCATTTGCTGTTTGAGGAAGATTCATCTGAAAGTGGCCTGAACGGTGGCCCCCGGTTCCAGTCCCGGCTGGGGGACCTGAACCAGAAAAACCGATAGGGGGCCTTTCTGTGTGGAGTTTTCTCCGTCTTCCTCCCATCGTCCAAAAACATCCTCCATAGGTTCATTTGTTAGTTTAAATTATGAGAGTGAGAGTGTGACAGATAGGGATAGGCTCCAGCAGCCCCGTGACCCCAAGAGGGACAACAACGGGTTTAGAAGATGAATGAATGAAGGAAGGAAGGAAGGAAGGAATGAATGAAGGAATGAATCATCAAAGTTTTCCAAAAGAAGGAAAAACCCGTCAGCCTGCAGGATGAAGATCCAGACTGTTGTTTGGCTCCAAAACAGGAAATAAATAACATTTTGGAACAAGAGGAAAACTGTCCCAAACAGACAGACGCCTCCAAAGCTTTGTGGCAACGGAAGAAAGCAGTCACCGAGGGAGGGGGGCACTAGGAATGAAACCACCTGATGTGTCTGCAGGACGAAGATGAGCCGGGAGAGGGGCTCATCTTCAAGAAGTGAGGAAAGTCCCTGAAACTCCTGAGCTTGTGCACATTTGGGCCGACGTGTGTGTGTGTGTGTGTGTGTGTGTGTGTGCGCGCGTGCTTAATTAATATTTAAGCCACCTCCAGCACGCCCTGCAAAGGAAGCAAAGGGGATTGTGTTCCCATGGATCCTTTAATCCTCTGATTTAGCAGTTTAATAACAAGAAGCCATTTGTAGATTAGTTAGATCAAGCTTCCCAGACATGCTTGTGTACAATCTACTTAAACGCTTTGATTTTTCGTGTCGGAAAACTTCCCGCGCACGCCGCCGCGTACGCGCCCTCATCGCCGTCAGGCTGCTCTGATATTATTTCATTATTTTTGGGATTACTGAAATGATTAGTTGATTAAATGAGGCGCGGGGAATTAATCAATAGCAGGTTTTGATTGGCAGTGTCATAATTCAGGGAGCGGCAGATCTGCTGAGCTCCTCAGCTTTTTGCCCCCACCCAGCATGCACCGCGGCTCCAGCCTCACTTCAACAGCACTCACATGGATTTGTTTCCAAACATGCCAGGCGCTCCGGTTGAAGGTTGGAATCCCGTGTGGGGGCTTTATGGATCAGCCGGTTCCTGAGCGGAGACGCCTGCGTCTTATAAATCACCACATTAAAGAGGAAAGCTCTGTGAATGCTCTGCTCCTCTTTGCATCGTCCTCTAAATGCAGATTGAACGTCTTTTTAATGTCTTCTTTTTGTTTGCCTTTTGTGGGAATGGTGCTATAAAGGAGCGTTTTGCTGCTCTTTTATCGGGACATTTGTCGAGGCGGAGGCGCAGTCGATGCTCAGGCGCTGATGCAGAGTGATGAGGCTGGACGCGCTCGGCCTGAAATGGCTGCTGCGCCCACAGAGGACGACTTCTGCTTATCAGCATCTCTTAATGCACACTCAGTTTGTTTAGAACTTCAGTCTGCAGATGTGACCTCCACGCCGCCGCCGCCGCCTCCCTCACCCCTCTGCACCATCGCAGGCAGAGGAAGCCACGGTGGAGCGTCTGTGAGGCCTGCATCCAAACACTTCAGGACACAACTCCTCCTTGATTCCAGACATCAGTGGTCGTCCTGAGTCAGCGCCACGCCTCGCTGCTTTAAGCTGCTGTAAAACGTCCGGGAAGCTCACTTTGTGTTTCTTTGGGGACTTTGGGAACAAAGTCTGCACTTTTTCTGCACCCTGAAAGACTCCCATCATCTTCTGAACTGTTTTCAAGCGTTCTCAGTGCTCATTTAATTAGGATTCTGGCCTTCTTAGCCCACAATCCAGAAGCCTGTGTCTTTTTTCTAGGACATAGTTTCTGCGGAGCGGCAGAAGTTCTCTAAAAATTCCCCTCTGAGTTGTGGGCGGGACCGTTGGCGTGGAGCGACCTGACCGCCCGTTTGGATCCCAATTCCAGCTAAAAACCTTCATGGATCTGTGTGTCAGAATGGAGCCCAGCTGGCGTATTTTCTGTCACAGACGCCATCTTTGTCCAACGGCGTTTTTTCATCTGCTCCTGATTCACAACCAGTTCACCTAAGGAATACTCAGAAATGCAGTTTAAGTTTAATTTTCTTTATAAAACTATTCTTTTTTAAAAGCTACAAGAACAAGTTCACAACACCCAAAACACCATTTTCATTGGAGAGGGTCTTTAGTTTAGTCTGTCATCCCTTTAGCTGGTTCAACCCTCCAAGTGTGAAAACGTTCAGCTGCTTCAGATTTCTGCTCCTTCTTCTGTTGGTCTGAGGCTGTTGTGCTCATTGAAATAAAAAAAAGACATTTTAAATAACTTTAAAAAACTTCAGCAACCTTTCAGCTACAAGAATTATTCCAACTTTTACCATTTGGTTCACCTCCAACTTAATCCTTCATCATTAAAATTGTTTGTGTTGTTCACATTTCTTTGTCCTTTTTTTTTTACAGATGTTGTCATTTAATTTTTGAGGCTTTTCAAGCTTCTAAAACCAAAATATTCCACATTTGTATCAGATTTTACAGCAGCTTCTGAACTTTGATCAGCTTTCCTCAACTTCTTCGGCTGATTCAGCACTTGGACAGTTCCTAAAATGTCGTATTGATTTATTTTTCAGCTTCTAAACTTAGTTTAGTTTGTAAACTCATTTTGGCATCTTAACACAAACATGACCACAGGAAGTGTTTGCATTTTTTAGTTTGTCTTTTAGAAAAAAATCCGTTTTTTGGGTGTTCTGAGCGCGTCTTGTGGTGTTGAAAAGGCCAAAGAAGCCGAGTTTGGTGTGCGTGCGTGCGGGTGGGAAAGGCTGCCGGTTCTCCTCGCTCGCAGATGGCATCTCCTCTATCAGCGCTCGCCGTCATCGTTTGCAGGCGATGACAGTCGCCTCGGTTCAGGCGCCGCAGATCGGCGTGTCACAGCCTCCTTGTTTCTAATCATCTCCACTCAGAAAAACCTCCGTCTTTGTTGGCGCTCCCTGATAGTGTCGGTGTTTTTCCCGGCCCCCCCGCTTGGCCAATATCACAGATTGATTGCTTTTGTCTTGTTATCGGGGTCGTTTAGGTGGGATTGACACGCGCTTACAGGATAAGGGGGCTCTGAGGGGCCGCTCCGGGTGCGGCGGTGTGCTTTTAAACATGCATGATGACCTGCATGAATAGTTGATGATGAATAATCAGCTGCATCATGGGGGCTGTAAATAGGTCAGAACGGCTTGACGGAGCCTGGCGTTGTGTGTTTTTGGCAGGTCTGAGCAGAGAAGGACGCTGCTCCTCAAAGCCAGGCGGCTATAGAGATCTCAGGCGGGTTCATGTTTGCTGCAGACTGAATCTTCCCGGTCACTCTGCTCCACGGTTGCCGGGTGGAGGAGCTTGATGCTCTGCACATTTGCCACACATCCTAAATAATTCACACTCTACTTGAGAATTCTCCAACGGACTCACTGCCGCCATTAGACACTCTCTGGCTGCCAGTTTTTCCTTTCTTTTTGGGGATTTTCCCCCCCTCCCCTCCAAACATTTGGCCTCCCTCAACATGGAGGAGGAAGACGTGGGATGTAAGGATGAGGAGAAATGAAAAACGAGCAATATCTCGGGTCGATGAGAGTTCATGGACAATCCAATATATAAAAGCAAGTTTACATGCATAACACTCCTGCATTAAGATTTTTCAGAGTTCAGCAGATTCTCCACAACTCTCCTTCTGCAGATTTTTTTATCTGAGATGCTTCTTTGACAATGTCTCCTCATGCAAAATGCATGAGCGCTTGTGGATCGATACGGGCCCTTTAATCTCTCTACATAGACAGCTCCTGCGCTCAGGCGTTGAACCTGCACCCGTGGCTGCCACTGCTGCAGCCCAGATCAGAGGCCAGGAAGCAGCACAGCCATCAGCCCCCACCAGCGGGGTCTCCGGCCCCAGATGCGGACGTGCTGACACGAACTTCTTCAAACCGCAGAGCTGCTGAACGGCCCCCCACCCAAAAAAAAAAAAATAAAAAAGAGAAACATTCAGGAACAGGTGAAGAAAAAATCCCAAACTGTGGTGTGAAGGAAGTGTTGGAGTCTGTTGGAGGCCGTCATCCCTCGCTCCTCCACCATCTGTGTTTGTTTTGCCTTCGCTGTGCGGACGTCCATAGAGCCCCAACGCCTCGTCTACGCAGCACGCCGCCAGCCGTCATGGCTCCTGAGTGCTGCCTTCTGACCTCCACCGATGACTCAAGACTTTAAACATCAACCTGCTGACCCCCACCCTGAGCTCCTGCGTGGGGATTCACCCTCGGCTGGAAATAGCCCCCACTAAGAGCAAAAAGTACTAAAACCAACAGCAACACGTTCTCTTCCTTCCTTCCCCAGGCAGATTTTAAAAAAGAAAAAAAAAAAGAAAAGACAGGAAGCAGGGCAGTTCCTCAGGTCACCACACGGCGGCTCGTTGCATCAGCTAGTCAGCCGTTCACTTAAACTCCAGGCCTCCTGCCTGTCTGCGGCTGATTACCTGGATCAGGTGTGTTTAGCCAATAAGGAGCTTCAATGGCAGGTTGGTCTGAAAACAGGTTGGACACTGGCCCTCTAGGCCTGGATTCTGACCCCCCCTGACCTAAACAGTCCGACTTTACAACAGAAATAAAACCATTTACACCACAAAGCTTTTTTTTTAGATCCATTCAGTTCCGTTTGTTTGTAAAACCCACATTTAAAGCTGAGTTTTCACAAAGAAAGCAGGAAACATCCGACCAACAGCCGGGATTCGAACCATAAACCCTGACTTCTACCGACCAATTAGAATCGATCCAGTTCCAGATCACTCTAATGAGGGGAAATGTCTTCACTGTGTTCAGGACGACTCAAGTAAAGCCTTTAGTCACATGACACAGACAGATGGGGGGTGGCCTGTACCGGTGCTGCAGGTTTTTGGGTTGCCTGGGTCTGTGGGGGTCATAGAGGAGAGTGGCTGCACCTCAAGGGGGAGGTCAGGTGGGTCCTGCCCTTGACACTCGTACGACCACCTTAAAAGATGTGACAAAGATGGAATGTACCATTTTTGTGGGCGTGGTGCAGGTGTCTCGTGAAGTACTGAAGTATTTGTAAAAGTAATGGAAGTTACACACCGTCTGTAGGTTTTGGGGGGCCTGCGTCTCACCTACCCCCCCATGTCGTATTAGGGTTCACCAGGACCTGCAGTGTTCGTCCGTTGGTCCATTTTTATATTTTTAACATCACAGATCATGAAACAGATTCTTTCATGTACATCAATGAACCATTGGGGTTCTGGGGGGGTGGGGGTGGGGTCCATCCAGTGAGCTTCAATAATGATTTGATGTTGGTATCAATAAAGTTTGTATCCATCGATTACAAAGAGTGATGCAGACTAGTGGGCGGAGCTTGCAGTTTAGTCCGCTTGTGTGTTTTTTTTACCTCATAGGTTTCAAAGAGTCAAAGATTGGTAGCGATCATGTGACCCGCTGGTTTGTTTTGGCTCCTCTTGAAGCCAGTTTGTGTGTTGGTCGTCAGCGTTTTGGAAACTCTACTTTATTTTCTTCATGAGTCTCTGGGATTCCAAATCTCAATTGTGTTTTCTACACCCATCTCAAACATGGAGGGACTCCTGTTTCTATAGTTTATTGTTGTGCAAAAATAACATAAAAATGTTACGTAAAGGTTATTGTGCTGCAATTTTGAGGGGAAATAAAAAGTAACTGTCCTCGTTTGCAATTCTATAAAGAATGGTATCCTAAGTGACAGCATTTCAGATGTAAGCAGGTGAATATTTCAGGTGAAGTGGATTCAGATGTGACTGTGTGAGCGTTATGTCCTCAGCAAAGCTGTACGTTGAGAGTATCGGAGGCTGCAGCATTTGGGTTAATTCAGTCTTTGTGAGCTCGTGTTTGTGACACAGATTGTTGCAGATGATTGTTTTTGTGGTGAATCTCTCAGAGCAGAACAGAAACAGCCCCCCCCCCCTCCCTCCAAATGTAACTAACAAAAGAAGATTGCTTCTCCTGCTTTTTATCAACACTTTTGTTTACTTAGGATGTGCGAAACGCAGGATTTAGTGTCACGTTTGTCTGAGCGTCTGGCACCTTCACAGAGCTGCTCTTATTATCAGCCATTTGGAAGCTGTTCCTCATTTTGCCTGTCATTTAGCCGCTTGTGAGGCATTGTGCTTTTCATGTCGAGGTACACGCCGCGCGGCTTTGATCCTACTTTGTGCACAGAAACAAAGAAGAAGTGCTGAAGGTTTGTGTTTTATGGGAAATGAACGGAGATTACGGCAGGCGTCCAAACGGACGGGCTGTTTCTGCAGCTTCTTTGGAATTTGCCTCCTGTGAAGGGGGTGTGAAGGGCTGTGATGGAGTGGAGGAGCCCGGACGCCGTGGCGGTGTTTGGCTGAAGACGGAAAATGACGAAGGATGAGCTCTGCAGTGGAAACACGGAGCCATCAGTTAAGTGGAGTACACCGAGGCCCACCTCCGGATAATGTGTGGCGGTTTAGAAATGATCCAATATGGCTGATGCATCAGCTCAGCCTCCCCATTGTCTTCCACCCCCCTCCTTTGCTCTTCCACTCCCCATAATGCAGTGCAGCTTTTGTTCACTCATTCTTTTAACCGTTTCTTTGGCTGCGAGTTGTCACGGCGGGACAAATTAAGGAAGCCGTAATAGGGTTATGTCAAGTAGACGGAGGTGCTGGCTCTGTGTGGATGTTTCCCTCTTTCTGTCTCTGTGAAAGGTTACCCCCCCCCCCCCCCACACACACACACACACCTCTACTGTAATGAGAAAGCCGAGGCTCGATCAGTCCTGCAACACCTCTGGTCTGATAGAAAACGGCGATCCAAACAGGACTCCTTCACGTGTATGTTTGTAATTTCCCCCCGCAGGTCTGAGCCGTTTGACACTTTAACGTCTTCCTCTGAACTATGGATATTACAGCCTCAGCGGGGCGGCGTTAAATCCTGACATCTGCTGAAATATTAAGCAGAAATCTCGGCATTATGCTTCGCCGTGATATTACATTCACAACTCTCACCCAGAAATATTACACTCACATTTCTTCCTCTTCCTCCTTTGGGCGGATTCTCTCAGACCCTTCCTCTTCCAGCCTTCATCGTTTAGGGGGCAGTCGTCCGAGGAGACGCTGCACCAAAGCCCTGTAGCTACACGGTGCAGGAGATGGCCCCTGTGTGTGTGTGTGTGCGTGCGCGTGTGCATTCGGTCAGAGGTCACATCTCAGGTAACATGAGCGGACACCTCGTTGGACACGTGAGGCTCTCTCACAGCCTCGCAGGTGTCTACACACAGAATACATGTGGAGCCGGAGAAGTGAGACACAAACACTCGCTCCCACACAAACTTTATATTTAGAGATGCTATTTAGGTTCTCAAAACACAGGAGCTCACCAAACACAACTAAAAAAGCTGCACTGAGGAAGCAAAAACACAATAACACACGCATAACACATTCAACAGGTGTACAAAAATCCAAATCCTGAAGCCTTTTAAGAAAAGCCACAATATGGCAAAATACAGATCTGTCTCCTCAGTGTTTGCAGGATTGAAATACTTTCTAATTCTACGTTCTGCAGCTTGTTGCCTCCTTTATCAGTGTAAAACTGTCCTCCAGTCCGCTTTCTGATTGGTCCAGTCGTTCAAAATGAAAAAGCAAAGGAATGAGAGTACCACGAATGAGCCAGGAACTTTTCACTGTCTTCCAGTTTTCTTCATGACATCAGAAGCGGGTCCGAGTGTTGATGAGCTTCGGCCACCAAGTCCTCCGCTCTGCAGCGGCTGTTGATCTAAAATCGAAAACCTGTGTCGTTTTTTCCAGTTTCTGCAGAGCGGCACGAGTTCACTAGAGATTCACCTCTGAGTTGTGGGCGGGACCGCTGGCACTTCCCAGCATGCATCTGTTTACACGGTTCGTGGCTGGTTGTGCTGCAAGTTTCTTTTTCCAAAGGCATCTTTTGCCCCTGCTCCTGATTAAACACAACTCGGATGCAGAAATACTCAGAAATGCTATGTTAATCTAAATGTTTCTTTTTATATGTCCTCCATCATGAGAAAAATGCCCAGGAAAGCATTAAAAACACCAAAAACATGATTATCACCGGAGTGGGCCGGAGTGTTTTCATAGTTTTCTGGACATTTGTGCTAAAACTATATTTAACAGTTAAAGCTGAGTCATGTAAACCTATTTGTTGTGATCAGTGGCTGCCCAGGCTAAACATTAGCCTAATGAGTTATCAGATTTGCTTTTATTTTGAAAAGAAGCTGCTGTTGAATGTTTGCACCTTCAAAGCCTTTGCACTTATATTTATTTTAAAACGTCTAACGTAATTCCAACAGATTCCGTTGACAGGCAGCACTTTAAAGTCCTGAAGTTTTTATGTAATCAACCTAATGCAACTAATTCTATCGCAGAGAAAAGTGGCTTCTTACCGCTATAACGGTAAGAAGCCACTTTTCTCTGGGTCTGAATCAGCTGATGCACAGAGGTTGCATGAATGGTCGCAGAGCTCGTGTCATACAGGTGTTGACAGCGACATCTCCAATGTCAAAGCGTTAAATGTATACGAAATACTAGAAATGTAAAAAAAAACACAATTTCTCAATTAAAAAGTTTCTGTTAAATTATAATTATGCGAATAAACAAACCAACGGTGGCGATAAGTCTTTCAGAAACACGGATGTGAACAATCCTTTGATTGACAGCAGATCCATTCAGGTGTCTGCCATCATCAAATATCAAAGGAGGCGTCTTCTTCAGGCCGTGCAGCGGCGAGCTCCTTACACGTGGGAGGGGCCACGGATGAAGCCATTTTGGGAAATCATGGTTGGTGGTTGTCCAACAATTCCACATGACGCGCTCAACTTTTGATGAGGCCTCTGGTGGCGCCCGCTGTGCAGCGCCCAAAGTATCCGGTTGTTGGTCATGTGACTCATTTAATTTGATTATTTCCATTACGGTGTGGCCAAATATGTCAACTTTGATAGCCTCAAACACCAGCTCCTCTAAGTGCAAGTGCACTTTTATTTGATAAATGTGAGTTGCTGTGGTTCCATTCGGCAAATTTACCATCGCAGATCCAATTTGCGTAGTTTTATAGCCAATGGAAAGGCCGGAAGTGTGTGACTGAAATGAGGAACAAGGGAAACTGGGCGGAGCTACATGGGGTGAATGGATGTCAATTAGCTCTTTGTCTACATTTGCCCCCCCTTTGCTGCAGAGCAGCAGGTTTAATGCAGAAGCTTCTTGTGGCGAAGTCGTGAAATACTGACGGCTATGTGGAATCCACTCATCTTTTTTATTTAAATGTCGTGGCAATGATGCAGGAAGGTGGGAGTTGTGTAAAGTTCTGAAATGTCAGCATGCAGAAAATCCTGCTGAACCCGTATATTTGTGCTGAAGACGCAAGAAGTCCAAATAAATCGGTGTCAGTCGTTAGATCAAAGGTAAAACAAAAGCAAAGCAGCCGGAATGAGGAATATTATTATCCCGGTGATAGCAGGTGGGAGTCGGATTTTATTCCAACTCTGCAGAAACTGAAACACAAATAACTTGGAAGTGAAGCTCCCGTTTTGAACGCCGTCTCTACATGAGGCAGATCCGCTTGAAATTCACGTTGAGCCGGAGCCGTGTCAGACACCAACACCTCCCGGCTCCGCTGTGGTTTGTTCCCCCTCCCTCTGAGATGCTGTGTGTGTGCAGGAGGCCGCTGTGGCCCAGTGCGTCTGACAGTATTGATGTACCATTTCTCACCTGCCTCTGCTAAATATGAGAGCGCGGTGGCTGCGCGTGAACCCGTGACCCTGCTGGGAGACACACCAGCGTTCACAGTTGTGAGGAAATGGGTCTCCGGTTCCCTAAATGCCTGTTTAGACTGATGGTCAAAGGTTTGCGCGCTGCGAGGGAACATTACTGGGCATGACCAATCTGCTCCCAAATGGAATACACTTTATGTCACTGCACCAATCTGTGTAATTGACTTGGCGTTGGGCTGAGGCCATTATGGTTAAGGCTGCTATTTTTTTTTGAATTGTGGGACATTGTGGGACATTTTGGCGATAAAGAACACCTTATATGTGCAGTGTGCTTGTCAAGCAGCACGTCTGGATCAGAACTCCTGCTTCCTGGGAGGATTCTGTCTTTGCTGGCTGCTGATTTGGACCCAAGTCAACAGGTGAATGCAATTAAGTAGGTGGCAGAAGAGGGAAGCGGCAGCCCTCTGGACCCCAAGGATTGGGACGGAGAACATTGCTCTGCCTTATTGATTGGTGCTAAATTTAGAAGTGCCGTGATTACAGAAGTGCTCGGTTGCTGTGCGACTTTGCTCCCTGGTTTATAAAGTTGATACTTAATGATCTGGACTTGATTGTTAAAAGGCAAAAAGTGGCATACTCTCTGCTGGTCATCCGATTCTGTAGAATCGGCATGGTTGCTTGCTTTTTAAATCGGAGGCAGTTGGCAAATTGTAAAGATTAGAACGTCTGAAACTTTGGAAGTTTCCAGATCTGTGGAGATGTATGGAAATGTGGCTGTTTACATTGTTTGCATTGCATCCTTTAACTGTTTTAACCCCGGCGCTTTGGCTACTGCGTTCTTTGACATACCGTAACACTCCTCAAAGGTGAAGGGAATACAGAATCAAGTATATCAGCCAAAGCGGCTTTTCTCTCCATCAGAATCCTAAGGAATTATGTTGATTGTGTCAATGGTAGAAATGTTATGTCCACGAGCGGCGGTCATTTTGGTGTACCGGTAGCTATCAACACCATTAACAAGTTTGTCATGTTGGATGTCGCTTAAACATCAACGTTGTATATTTCTCCAATTTCTTTATTCCAAATGAGGTAAAGTGGTAATTTTCTTAACAAAAACGGTCTTTTTTGTTATCCAGGGTCTTTTTCATGAAAAACATAATTTTCCGCAGACCTCTAAGGCAACTCATATAGTTGTTGCATCATAAAAATGAATTAATTTTTTTTGGAAAAGCTATGAACGAGGGAAACCGCAAGTCAAAACAATCATCAAAGCTGGAAATGATCCTTTTTTTCATTCCAAAAATTCCACTTTTTGGGGCAAAGGTTCATGATGTAAATATGACAATCTGGTTAAAGTAAATCCATTATTGACCCGGACAGCGTGAGAGGCCGTAGGGGTGTAGCGGTTCCTTTGATCAACGATTTGATCCATCTCATAATTTATGATTGACCATCGGATTCATAGTCGATTCTGCTTCAATTTGTACCATTCAACTCTTGACCTGCAGTGGATCCAGATCCTCTGGATCCAAACGTCCAGCAGTGAGACTCAGACAGAAATTCCTGCTACTGAACAGTGAAGTTTTCCAGATTCTTTGATTTCTTCCAGATCATCAAGTTAAATGAAATCTGTGTCCAAACCAACAAGTCAACTAGAATGAATGTCAGATCCATTCACATGTTAGTTTCCTAAAGTTCACAACTGTTGTTTTTCCACATCCAGAGAATCCAAAGGGAACATTCTAGAACATTCTAGACACTGGATGGTCACATGACTTTGATCAATTCATTAGAC
Source organism: Oryzias curvinotus (assembly GCA_023969325.1). Classification (NCBI taxonomy): domain Eukaryota; kingdom Metazoa; phylum Chordata; class Actinopteri; order Beloniformes; family Adrianichthyidae; genus Oryzias; species Oryzias curvinotus. The sequence continues at coordinate 1,866,469 of CM043713.1, read as the reverse complement.
ATATTTGGCCATTTTTACAACATAGTATTTTCCAATATTTAATATAGAATGATTTATTTCATTTTGTAATTCTTATCTAACAACTTGCTTCAGACAGATGGATCTGGTTGGATCGTAGGAAAAGGAATCGATTCGTCGATTAAGTTAGTGCATCGTTACACTTCTAGTACCACTGGTTCTCACTCAGAACGTAGAGCTATTCCATGTGGTTGGCTCTCTAAAGCAGCACGCCGTTCAGCTGTCCCAATTGTGTTCCAAACACCCCCATTCTTGAAGCCTCTGATTGGTGGAAGTGGCTTGATCGGCAATGGTAGGCTCTTAACCCCGCCCCCCGGTAAAGCCGTGATGGTTTTCCTGTAGAATTATACATATGAGCGTTTGGCTCCTTCAGCAACCTTTTTGTTTCACTTGTCTTGGTTTGCTCTCAGCTGTTAAACTCTCCCTGTTTGCCGCCTTCCCCGGCGTGCACGTAGCAGTCTCACGCTCGCCATGTGACATCGTCCCTAAGAGCGACTCTTGCCGCCACTGAATTTTTCATCATTGATCTGATGTGATTTCCATGCTTCGCCGTCTCTCTGCTCTGTCAGCTCTCCCTCCATCACGGCCTCTACTGGCCTGCAGGGCTAACGGGGCGTGAGCTGCCCCCCACCCCCCTCTGTTGTCGCTCTATCGTGCCTCAACAGAACTCTTGCATGTCTTCCACCCACCACCTAAAGCCCCCGCAGACACCTCGACCTGAGTTCTTTGTAGCCACAAGACCTGTGGGTAAGAGGGTGGTAAAAGGCTCAGTGTATTGACACCGACTGCCCCCTGCAATAACGCTCCATCACCTCCCTCCCCTTTCTGCTGCAGCCCTGTCACAGCAGCTGCAGTGGCGGGCGGCGGCGGCGGCGGCGGTAGTCTGTGAACCACTGGGGTTGAAATATGAGTGTGTGGGAGGCAGAGTCGGCAGCCCCCGGTCTCTACTCTGGAAATGTCCTCGTCTCTGGCCAGAGCCGGCTGCACCGTGCCCAGAGCCAAACCTGCTGATCTTAGCACAGGGCGCATTACATTGCTGTGAAGAAGCTGCGAGAAGCAGCAGGCGAAAACATATGAGGACGAATGGCATCGTATAAAAGCCAAGCTCTGTTTCAAAATCCATTAGACTGGCGAGTTCCTGAGCTGAGGAGGCAGCAGAAGCCCGGGCTCGGCGGCGTATCCATCTAGCTGCGGCATGAATTACAGATCGCCCCGGCGGTTCCTCCCTTAACTGTCCATTTAATCAAAATTTTTAATCAATGCATTAGCACATGACAGCTCGGAGGGGAGAGCCAGCATACTTCAGAGCGTGTCGATATTGGCATCCAAAGATGGGTGGGAGACAAATGCGGCTGGTTTGGTGCTGAGGCTGAGGAGTGGCTGTGCTGCTCCGGTGCATCTCGTGTGTGATTGTGTGCTACTTTTTCTTTGTTTTCGTACGTGCTTCCATGAAAGCTTCAGCCTCCCCTGTGGACTGCCTCCTAATTACTCAGATCTGCGCTCAAAGTGAAGAAATAATGAACGAGGGCTTTAATTATGCCTCCAGACAAAGGATCTCTGATGTTTCCACAACACCGCTGGCACTTTGAGACGGGTGAGGGCAGGTTAAACAGCAGCCCCCCTCCTCTGGGTGGTGGAAGCTGGTCAGCCTTGAATTCAGACGGCGCCTGCAGGCTGACACGATGCCATGGAGTGTAGATATCGAAGGGGAGGATTTTAATAAAGGAAAAAGATGAGCAACATAGGTTTGTTATCTCTAACAGATATGACACAACCTTTAATTAGCAGCCATCCCTGAAGCTCCGCGCCTGAGATATAATCAGCGGACCTTTAGCGAGAGCACAGCCACCCGGGCGTCGGGTGCCCTCAGGGCAGGCTGATGGAGGCGTCCTCCTGCCCCCTCCTACGCCGGGGTTGGCTGGCACTCTGGAGATGCCAGCTAATGAGGAAGCCTGTCAGAGGGGCACTTCAAGGGTGCCCCTCCAAAGGCCTCGGCGCTTCTTAACAAAACCACCAGGAGCACTCGCCGCTGCCTTGTTTTTCCTGCAGACGTCCCATTCAGCGTCCTGCTTTTACGGCGTAAACTCTGCTCTGTGGCTAATGAACAAACAGCACACATTTACATGCATCTGCAGGGCTTTGATGTCTCCGGGAGGTTGCATAAGCTCCGCTCTGACCTGCTTGTGGTGCTCGTGCTCTGGCGGTCGTCCTGATGGGGGAGCTGTGTCCATGTTGTAGTGCTTGAGTGCAGCGGTGCCCAGAAAGTAGTGCAGTCTTGAGGCACTTACCAACCGCCGCTGCCTCTGCTCCATCACACGCAAAACTCCCCACCTCCGAAACTCATCCTTAATTCATGCTGATTGGGTTGTTTTGTTTTGCAGACTCACTTATGCGGTGGAAAAATTAGGCTTCAGTTTGATTCATGGCATAGCAAAGCAAAAATAAAGAGATTTTTTTTTTCTTTTTTAAATTAATACTCAGATTTGCAGGGCTGGGAAAGCGGGTGATTTGATCATCAGCGATCAGCTCACATTATGATGACTAAAGCCAGAAGACGCAATAGGATGCTGAGCAGAGACAGATGCAGAGGAATGTGCTGTTTCACTCGTTTACTGGAATATCGGTGACTTTTAGTATGCATCACACAAGAGGCTAAAACATGCATTGATTTAAAAAAAGACTCTTTTGTTTGACAGTCACTAATTTTTCATTAAAAAATGGTTTATTTCAAGCAATCAAAGCTAGAATAAAGCACAAAACGTTACAATCATCAGTTCTACATTCATTCAAAGACGTATCAGACTTGGGATATTTGGACATTAAATCAAAGATTAGTTGAAAGGGAGTGAAAGGAAGTGAATTTATATAAACCCGCCCCAGTTCTACCGTAACCATTTTATGACATGATTGATCATTATCTGGTTCATCACTTCTATCAGACAGAATTAAGAATCCTTACGTAGCTTGGATGTCGTCATTGTCCCTTGTTGCTTGGTTTTTCTTCTGGATCGTGGTCGGTCCTCTTTTGGAGGTAATCAACTTCTAAGTGGTTTGAAGATGGTTGTGAGAGCTGCCGACAGGCTCATGCGTCCGCTCGTCGACCCGCAGAAGCCGTCTAATTTTTGGGGTTGATGATGCAGACTGTGACTGTGCTTATCTCTTGACCCTTTCAGGTCCCGCCCCGGTCGTCTCCTGATCTGTTTTCAAAGCGTCTTCGTTTTGATTTTAGCCAAAATCTAAAAATCCGTGTCATTTTCTAGGACGTGGTTTCTGCAGAGCGGCAGTTCATCAGAAATTCATCTTTAAGTTGTGGCCGTTGGTTGAGAGCTCTCTGTTTACTCTCTGTCCTGCTAGCCTACAGCCCCTCACACCCCTGACCTAACAGAACCGGTCCACAAGAATGGCGAACTATATGGGAGCCGTACAGTTCCGATCTAGATTCCAGAAGTGGGATCTTTACCATTCCTTCCAGCAAACAGAAGTTACATTTGATCCCGAATCGCCTACCCAACGTTTTAAAGTTGAAAGCTTTGATGTCCACCATTATTTTTGAATATGATCAATGCGTATTTTCTTTGAGTCCTCCCCAATCAGATTGGCGGTCTAACTTTGTTGGAGTGCTGCTCGTCGACTGGAAGACGTGTTAAACATTTATTGATGGTTGGAAGTGAATTGGTCGGAGGATGCGAACACTCGGTCAGGCTGATGGGAGTTAAGGGAAATAAACAGTCATCTCTTTTGATGATTAGTGGGAGCGTGCGGTATTGATCAGCGGTCATACGATAAACAGTGGAGAACTGGAATCGTTTGGGTCCCATTAGTCGCTGCTTGTATTGCCTTTGATTATCGCTGACTGAGCTCCCACTGCATGTGATGGCTTTCTACTGCAGCAGCTGCTGCTTCCAGCTTCCTTTATTTGCTGTTCTGCGTATGAGGTGTGCTCAGGATGGTTCTGATGGGGGGGGGGTTAAAGTCTGCTTGCACAGAAACACACACCCGTCCAGCCTCAGGGGGGGTAAATCCCGTGCTGGGCAAGGCCGGCAGCAGACGTGACAGTCGCCACTGACAGTGATGATGATGGTGATGGTGATTGTGGTAATAATGATTATGCTGATTATTACGGGCCTGCCACAGGGACGCGGTGATTGCTCTGCGAGGAGAAACAGAGGAAGACGAAGGGCGACGAAAGCGACGATGATTAAGATCACTTTTTTTTTGGTGATCAACTGTTGGCGGCGGTTGTTGATCTTTCTTTAATTGGCGGAGCCCCAGCGTGGGGAGTTAAGGGAGGATATCTCTGCCTTTGATTTTTGCATGACAAAAAGAAGAGGCTCCATGGAGAACATTCCAGCAACTCCCTTTGAAGGGAACGATCTGGCAGCACTTATTTGAAATCTGAACCGCCTGAAACAGACAGACTTGGTGAAAAAAGGGGAGCAACTGGGCGAAAGACGGTCTAGTCCACAGGGGGACGGACAAGGGAGACGGATCCCTGGACTGCACAGAGAAAGCGGTACCACCGACCTTTGGCATCAAACCGTCAGGCCGATTACTCCCTCAAGAATGAACCTTGCACAAGGATGGATCCTGGTGAGGGGAGGTCTTGATTTGAGGGATGTAGGAGGATGACCCAGATGCAGGACTGGAAACCGCGGTAACAGGAAACACTCAAAAACCAGGACAAAAGACGGAACAGCACTAAAGCACACTTACATAGAGCTCAAACAAGTGAACAGGAGAGGGGGCGGAGCCCACCAGGTGCACTCACAGCCAACCTGCACACAAGACACAACAGTTAAAACCAAACAGAAGTGAGGATTGTGACGGTTCTGTCATTTTTCTGTTTTGAGAAACACCTCGGTGTAATGACAGGCTGAGCTTCTGTGGGGGGGGGGTCCCACGGAAAGTCCGTTCTCCTCTGTGGAAGATCACTCCAACCGGAACGGCCCGGAAAACATCCAGGTAATGCGGCGAGCCGCGGGGAGAGCGCAGATCTGTGCAGAGAACACGCTTTTACAACAATAAATTTCATGCAAGTGTGAGAGGAGGCAGCGCAGAAATGATTGTGACAGGCCCGTGTGCACGCTCTCCGGGTGCACGGAAGCGTGTTGGAGTCGACTCACAAAGCCTGTACGGCTGCATCAATTTCATCCACACTTGTCGGCTTTTTGGTGGCGGTTTTGGAGGAGCCATTATTCTGGCTCTGGCGTCGGCAGATAACATCCTTGTTCTTAATCCTGCCCACAGAGCTCACGTCGTCCTTTGTTGTGTTTTTGCAGCACAACACAACACCGCACTCATTTGAATAGCCTGAAATGAAAACGTGGACAGTGATTAAGAGGCCTGCAAAACCAGCTAAAAATACGGCAGATAGAAATCTCCCTGTGAGGATGGAGCCGGTTTGATCGCCTCCCTGTTGTCTCTGCTTCCATCCCTTTAATTCCTCCCGCTGCTTCTTGCCTCTAAAGATAGAGAGAGTTGAACATTGTGCAGATTCTAAAGCCCTCAGGGACAAATTTGTGATTTTGGCCTTGATGAATAAAACATGACTTGACTGTATTAACAAGCATTACAAGCTGAGGAGGACCTATACCTTGTTGTAGCCCGGTCTTGACCCCTGAGTCTCTGCTGGGGCTTATCCAACCCGGTTGGAGCGGATTCAAGCCCCGTTTTCCCGCTCCTCTCTGCCCCCCCAACCCCCCCACCACCACCCGTCGGGGGTCGTAATGAGCCCAACTTGTGCATTCTCTTTGTCTGCTGCTTTTAGAGGCGAATCAAACGGAATCCATCAGCTCGCTGCATCACAGGAAGCTGCCCCGCTTGTTCTCCTCCAGTTTAGCGGCTGTTTACGGCTCAGGGGGGGCGTCACGACCGGCCTCAGCCAGCACTGGATGCGTCCTTGGGCGCGCACGCGCAGGCGGGGACCACAAGGGGGGCGTGTGTGCGCCTGTTTTTGGGGGTGCAATTAAAAGGCGGCACGCTGCGTCCCACGAGGCGCCGATGCCCGGGATCAGCTGTTCTGATGTCATCCACGTCCCCTCTGCTACTCAGCTGGCCCCCCTTTGATGTATGAATGCGCACGAGGACTTCATCAGCACCCCCACCCACCCTACAACCCCTCCTCCTCCTCCGCTCGCTCAGAACCTCCCCTTCTGTGTCTGAATGCTTATGTTGGCTTTTATCGCGCGCAAAGTAAACAGAGAGGAGCAGGGAGAGGAGGGAGCGCGTGCCACAGCGAGAGAGAGAGGAGGAGGAACATGCTCAGCGTCCGCGCGCCGCTCGCCTCCCCGCCGCATCTTCAGTAGACGCGCTAGAGCCCGGCCGAACCGGGAGATTCTGGGAGGAGAGAAAACAAAAGAACGAGGAGAGCGATCCGCGGAGAGGCAGAGAGAGGAAGAGGAGCGGGCGCGCGGTCCAGAGGAAGGAAGAAGAGCCGACAGGATCTCCCGCTCAATGCGCAAAGCGTCCCGCCACCCCGCGCTCAGCTCCATGGCCAACTCCGGCTGTCTGCTGCTCTCCGGCTCCGGGATGCTGCCGCACGCGCTCCAGTGCCCCCCCGCGTTCCTCTACCTTCCCGAGGTAAGGATGAATGAACCCCCCTCCCCTCCCGTCTGTCTCTGTGCACGTGATGGTATCTCTCTCGCTTTGTGCTCTTCGCTACCCCCACCGCCCCTTAACCCTTGACCCCACTGCTTTGTGGAGGAGAGGATGGGGGCAGGGGGGGGGGGCGTATTATTACCCAGTCTCACCTGGGAAGCTGCTTCAGGTAAAAACCCTGGAACTTTCTCTTTATCTTTCTCTCCTTTGGAAGGAGGTAAAAGAAACTCAACAAGGTGACTCTTGATGCACCGGTCTGTCTATCCGTCCGTCTGTCTGCTGAATTATTCACGTGTTTTAATTCAGGAGGGGGGGGGGGGTAAAACACCACCCATCATCCCACCCAATGATGGGTGGTGTTAGTGGTTTTACTGCCGGCTGTGTGCGTCGCAGTAAACCGTGTGTTACTGCAGTGATTGAGGGTCCCTGCCGCCCCCCCAGTATCCCAGTGATGCCCCCCACCCACCCATCTGCCCCATGTAACCTGGAAGGACTGGAGGGGGGGGATTTGCTACGTTTGTTCCCCCAGAAGTCAAACATTAGAGTCAGCGGCACGTTTCAGGTGGATCTGCCTCCTCCATCCTCTGGATGAGGTGTGCACGTGCACGTGTGCATCATCCACACAAACTTCCTGTCCTCTCATGCGCCTCCCTCTTTAATGTCCCCCCACCTTTTGTTCTCCCCCTCTTCTTCTTTTCCGACTTTCCGGTAAATCTCCGGCCTGCGACGCGGCGAGGGGGGAACAACCCTCTGAATCACACTGAGGCTGCCCCCCTCCTCCTTTTTTTCATTCAACAGCATCCGTGGGAGCTTGCCCCCCCCCCCTCTCCTCCCCCCGCCCAGTGCCGGACTGCAGCAGCGGCTCACAGATGACAAGCCAGCAAACATAAGGGGGAGTAGATTGAGGTGATCGCCTCTGCAGCCTCGCACTTTGTTTGCATTTCCACTAAGTTCGGCGGGCGGAGCTGGCGCTCGCGGCGGCTCTGCTTATTCAGTGCCAACGTGGCGTCGAATCCCAGCCAGGCCGCAGTTGATGGAAGGGCCGCTCCTCTTCAGGGTGGGAGAGTTTGGCTCCGTCCTCCGCAGAATGATGTCACTTCTGCTCACTTTGGACTTCTGACTTATGGAGCTGGATATTGGGGGGGGGGGGTTATGAATTGCATCGTGGTTAGGCTTTTATGGGATGCGATGCTGGCGGCTGCAGGCCCGTATGAAAGTATACATTTATTTATGGCGCCGGCTGAAGCTGACGGCCCGGCGCAGGTTTGCTGCTGGTAGTTAGTAGCTGTCTCCAGAGTCGTAAAAACATGGCATCTCATGGATTTTCTATTTACCAGGCACTGGGTGGGCATATGGCACCGCTCGTAAACGTAACTCTATTATCTCAGCCGGGCTGTTTGCTGTGGGGGGGGCGTTGCTTATGTCTAAAGTAGCAGTTGTTGTTTTCGTGCCACGTCTCTGTCTGCCTCAGACGTATCTCCACGGCTCCCGTTCTCTAGAACTGCCGTCCTTTGATGAGTTCTAATTGCATTTTCTCATTTTCGCGTTGTTACTGCAGCATCAATTGATCTCCACTTTATTTTTTGGGTCCACCGCCTTGGTCACTCAGAGGGGGCGATCCCGGCAGGAGATGCCCCGGCTCTCCGGTTTCAGCGCCCCCCCCCCCACCTCTCATCGCACACACTGATACATCTGGGGAACGGCGAGGCTCTGCAGAGAGCAGAGGCTTCTGGGAGTTCTCTCGACACACTTCCCCTCGCGGTTCCAGCCTTAATCTGGCCTCCCGAAGCGCCGCTATTCACGGGGACTTTAGATATCAAAGGATTCAGGCTGGTGGCCCCCCTGGGGACGGACTGACCCTGCAGAGACGGCTCCTTCCCGGGGGATAATCACTGTGGGCCGAGCGGCACTATCGACAGCTGTAAATGGAGATGCTGTCTGCAAACGGGGAGCCCTAATCGGTTTTGGTCCCCGCATGTGGAGACAAATCACTGGCAGCAATTCCACAGAGCCTGCAGACCCCCCCCCCCACTGATCCAGAGGTTCTGGTTCTGCGGATCTTCCCAGAGTGTGTTCATTCTGCCGTGAACTTGTCTTTCCTCGGTCCTCACTGCAGATGAAAGATGGCCTCAAACAAAACACCGGCAGAGATTGGGTGAAACACTTACGGAGGGAATGGGCCTGTAGGACAAAACCCGATAAGAAAAACACCAACTTTCACTCAAACCCAGATCTTATGATTACCTGTCTGCCGCCTTCTTTCTTCATAAGCTATTTCATTTTCTGTCGTTGCAGATGAATGCTGCTTTTTTGAGATATTTCCATTAGATCACAAAGCGAACGGCAGCTTTGTTGTTTTTCAGCCACTTTAGTCGAGCGCAATTCACTCTGATTCAATCAGGCGCAAATCAAAAAAACTTTAAACCCAATTTCATGGGCTCCAGAATATACCCCTCAATATGTTCCATGTTTGGGTGTGAAACCATTCAGTCTTTCAGCTGTTTTGTCCCTTAAACAGCTGATTCATAGCAGCATAACAAAGGCGGAGGGGCTGATTGAAATGTTTTCTCGCTTTTCTCTGCCCCAGAGGAAAATTGTAAATCACAGCTCAGTCGTTTATTCTGAAATTTCATTTGGTGTTTGAGCGAGTGCCGCCTTGTTCTTCACAAAGACTTCACAGCCAGGCTACCGCGCACGTGCACGTGTGTGTGTGTGTGCGTGCGTGCATGTTTTTCTTAAGGCTACCCACCGTCTTACTCCACTAGACCTTTGTAAATGGAACAGAATGAAATTTGTTCCCCTTGTAGAAAAAAACGGCAACAATAGCTTTACTCACCAACACGAGTCTTTTCCACTTGGGGGGTCCGACTGCATTCTTAATGCGTGCCTCCATATTTGAGCTGACGTTTCTATATTTAAGCGTCTACCTGTGAGGACGCCTTGGTTTTGCGGGGGTGGCCACTCGCGGGGATCCTGCATGCGGCGCCACGACATCAATAGGTGTGTGTTCACATTTTGCCAATAATGCTAAATATCCTGCAGTCATTAATGGTGAGCGTTAGCTGGGAGCGCTGCTGTCTATTTCCTGGACCTGTGGTGTCAGTGAATTAGCATTCACAGAGCTGCTCATGCTAATATACTCCACTTCTGGAAAACAGAGCTGCAGCCACAGATGGCCTCTCCCTGCAATGACTGAGAGTATTTGGCAAATATCTAACAAAGTTTTTAAAGTACCAACTACGATCGTCTTCCAAAGCGTTCCCGTGTAAAAACCTGTGTCGTTTTCTGGGACGTAGTTTCTGCAGAGCGGCAGGGGGTTCATCAGAAATTCACCTTTAAGTTGTGGGCGGGACTGTTGGCACAGAGCAACCCCGCCCCCTTATCCTTTCCTGTTGCTGAGAGCTGGAAGCAGGGAGCTGGTGTCTCGCCTCTTCTGATCCAAAAACAGCAGTGCACCTTACAATCCGGAGCGTCTGTATTCCTTCTGGTTGTCTTTACTATGTCATAGCGGTTTTTTTCAATGTACACAGGTTAGCTGGTTGTTATTAACGCACTGACGATGCTAACATGCTAACATGTAGCGGTGTTGGACTGTGTTTGTTTATGTGTTGCTAACAATGTTGGGAGTTAGCGTAGTCGCAGTAAAGCATGTTTTAGCGGTATCTCTCTGATCTTATTTTAAGTTGCAAAAAGGTTTTGGAGTTAAAAGTGTTGTGAACATGCTAACGTTTTTAATGCAACCACTGCTTCTAACGCGGATAACGCGGCTAACGTGCAGCGGTGTCGGAAGGTGACTTTTATTTTTGGAATTAGCTCAGTCACAGTAATGTGGGACTTTAGCCACCATGAACTGTTACCCCTAATGTGACATCACGGGGGGGTGAGGCAAAGAGTGGAAGAAGTTTACTTTGGTCACCCCCCCATACCTGCATAAGCCCCCCCCCCACACACACACACACATATTATCTGACCGTTTCCACAAATGAGACGCTAAAATGCTTAAGCAGCTTGAGTCCAATTATTTCTTCACGGCTGTGTCTCAGCCAGCTGTGATTATGATGTTTAGGATGTAGCGTCACTCTCACCCTGTCCTTCAGGGTTTCTCCTCGCGGCGGGACCCTCTCAAATGAGACGTATTACCCCGCGTGCTGAGTTAACAGAGAGAAAGCAGAGAAAAGGGCATCAGGAGCCGTTAAAAGCACCGCACCTTTTTATCACCGCCGGCTTAATGGCAGCGGTGAACAGCAAAGCGTTATTACACTTCTGCAAGTCCGTCTCCTCCGGCGCCCAGAAGGCGCTTCTGCTGACAAACAGACCTGCGAGCTAATGCGGACATTTTTGTTTTTGAAAAAAGGTCCTCATGGGTCTGCATCAGAGCGGCGGTCCGGCCGCGGGTCGCAGGAAACGTTGGCCACGTTCTGTGGAGATGCAACAGAGTGAGATGTGACTGCAGAGCAGGAGATCAATATTTGAACTCTGCTGTTGTGGGTCAGCGTGCACGGCTGTATAAAATGAAATGGGGCTTGAAATTGATTTCAAATTCTCTTTGCGAAAGTGTGCAGGTATTCTGAAATGAAACGGAGAGGAGAGGAAATGACCTCCGCCCAGCCAGCTTCATAATTGTTTTTGTTTGCCATTAGTTTTTTTATCGTCATTCCAAAGAAGAGAGTTGCGGCTTTGCTTTCTGGAGTCGTCTGAAGGAATGGCTGCACACCTCAGACTGTGAAACTAATGCAAACGGGATGGAGTGGAGGATAAAAAATGGGAGCGGCTTGTAGTTCATCTGGGCTCCGTGTCGCATGAACAATAGGAGACGGAAAGAGGGAAACTCGCTGCTTGTTTTCTTTGTCCTCGTGGGCAACAAAACAGGTATCTTCCTGATTACTCCGCTCCTGGTTGTGTAATGGGTGAGAAAGGAGAGCAGCTCATGTAATTTAGCTCAAATCAGAGTCCTCCCCCTCCTCCTCCTCCTCCTCCTCCTCCTCCTCCTCACTTTCCCTCCGCTCAGATGGAGAGTCTAAATATCACTGCTTTCTCTCGCAGCAGTTTGTTAGTGGAGCACGCCTCTGTGTTTTTCTAAAATCATCTATCAAGGTGAGATCTGTGGGAAAGAGCAGCGCCTCGGGCTTCCTCTCCGTGTGCTTATGAGGTTTTATTAGGTCCCGCAGGACCTCTGCTTTGGTGTGTGTTAAAAACAAATGGAACTTACAAATTACACATTACAGCCTCCACGGGCACGTGCCCCCGCCTGCACGCCGTTTGTGCCCGGGCGCCTCTCCTGCAAACCGGTGTGGTCAGTGAGGGATGGATGTGCTGGGGCTGTTTTTCTTCATTATCAAGGCGCTAGGCGGAGCTTCTGGAGGGCGGAGTCAACGCTACAGTCCATTTTTACTTAACCCTTTAACACCAGATACGTCACCGGCGACGGCAAAATGATGCATCCTCCTCGAACTACCTGGACTGTTTTTTGCAATCGATGTATTTCCAACAGATTCTGGCGTGGAGGAAATGCACGAATGTAGCGTGTTGCATATTACGTTTAAGGGAAAAATCAATTGGGCGATTTATCACGACGTTTCATTGGACTTTGTTTGATACTCGTACCAAATGAGCCCCTTTGAGCAGCTCTACGCTGCACCAAAGCAACAAGATCTGGTGAGAAGCAGCTTGTGTTCAATGTTTAGTAAGTTAGTAAATCTTTATTTATAGAGCGACTCACAAAGTGCTTCACAATGTTAAATGTTTAGTCAGCCTCGCAGGTTTTGTTGTTACGAGACGTGAACTGCTTAGTTTTTACTTCGTATGGGAACCGAACCGAAACTCTGAGCCATGTTGCTGCCAGTAACACATAAACATGGATTGCGGCGCTTTGTAGCCCAGATAAAAAGCCAAAATGGTGGCTGCAAAGCGGGCCAAAGTTCTGCAGAACCTCACAGCAATAGATTGTAGTTTAGCATCCTGATGGATCAGAGTGATGTGTGTGAGACGAACGTCGTGGCGATGAGCGGTGACATCCGTGGTTACTTCCACGTGAAAGCGGAGCTGCAGAGCAGACTGTCGTGGAAATGAAGCATCTCAGCCACATTAAAGACTCTCCTTCATCCTTTACATGCTGCCTCATCATCATCACTTTACTGATTCTGGAAAGAATTGGCTTATTTTTTTTCCTCTTTATTTTTGGAGCACCGTTCAGACTCCTGAACCGTTTAAAAGTTCTGGAGACGCTACAGTAATGTTGAAAACAAACAGCACTTCATTCCCTCAATCACACTTTCAGAACCTTATTGGTTCGGGCACATTCATTCTACTTTTTTTTCTTATTTTGAAAAATATTTTGCTATGGAAAGAAGACAATGTTGACTGTTCACTTTAAGAACAAATATATTTGAAGTTACCAAAATAAAAGCACTATGAATTTGCTTGGGTAAAAGAAACTTTTGTGATCATTAAATAAAAGCAATTCTACAATTTTGTTACATTGTAAGGCATATTAATATTCATGTAGAGTTTTTTCTAAGTCATATGCTTTAAAAAAAAATTATTTTTTTTAAACTGTTACATTGCAGTATCGCCATACATATAGCGTATAGTATTGTAATGTGTACCGTAATGTGACATTGTATCGCCAATACACACCCCTAAGTAACACCTGAGCTGTCACCGGCAACAGCAAAACAACATAAGAAGCTCCTTGAACTCTTCAAAATTGACCAAATTCAAACAGATTTGCATATGGAGAAAAGCAAGTTTACTGATGTCGGCGCAGAGCGGCTTTTCTCCGCTCAGAAGTAAGGTCATTGCGTAAACAGTTAAGAGTTACAGTAGTGGAAAGAATGTAAACACTGAAGCTACAGCTCTAATGTTAAAGGGTTAAAAAGTATGTATAGGCGTCTTTTATATACGTGTGTGACCATCAAAGTGGGACTGAACTTAAATTATTCGTAAACTCACGAAAAAAAAAACGTTGTATTAGTTACCACGGCTTTCACACAACAGTTTAGAGATCAGGTCAGGTATGCACTAAATATATAAAGTGATCATCACTTTGATTGGGACTGCCCCGCCCCCCGACTAGCTCCTCCCACAGACCTGCCCTTTGCCTTTTCTTTGTCTGAATCAAATGGATGTTAAAAGTAGAAAAGAAATCTGCTGAGAGATTATTGTCAAACAAATATGCATTTTTATTACTTTTTATTGTCTGAAAACCCGTTACTGATAACAGGGTGCAATCGCAACAATGTGGGCGGGGCAAATGAAAGTACTGGCGGCTCAGGAAAGTTGACAGAAAAAGTATTTATCCCCCTCAGACATGCAAACAGGGTTATTGTTGCTTTGAAGATGTTTGCAGATTCTGCTTTTCCAAATCAAAATATAAAATGATGAAATCGTTCTTAATTTTTACAATTCTTCAAGCATTCAGCGTGCAACAAGCTGAACTGGTTCATCTCATGGGTTTTATGACCACATCTGCATGTTTGGCTCTTAAATCATAGCAAACATGATTGAAAAGAGCCTCAGATTCAAGTGATAAATCTGTAAAAACCAACACAAAGCATCAGCAAACGATGGCAAAATGTACAAATAGAAAGTCCCGAAAAGATTGAAAAATGGTTCTTTTTACAGTACAGTACTTACAGGGTAATTAAGTGGTATTTATGTGGTACTTTTGTTGTACCTACAGGGTACATGCTGTGTATTTATGTGGTACTATATTGGCTTTATACTTGTGTGTACTTGGAATGTTTGCTGTACACACTAGGTTTTACATAGTACCTACTGGGTATTTATATGTTTCCTGTACAGTGACCGCAAGAACCACATTAGCACACACTCTTGGGTTATTTCTTTAACCCAATTCCTGAGTTTCCTGATTTTTTTTTTAACCCATTTGACATTTTTCTGAGTTAAAGAACCCTAAAAAAAATAGTTTTCTTTTTAACCTCAAAGGTTGGGTATTATATGGAAATTATATGGTAAATATGGAGATTGAACTGTGGGACTAGTACCACTTAAATACAAAGCAAGTACCATGAAAGTACCCAGTAGGTACAACAAAAGTACCACTTAAATACCCTGTAAGGACTGAACTGTAAAAGGAAGCGTATTGTATTAAAACTAAAACAAGAAAATCCCATTTTTAGGAGAGTTGATTGGAATGCAGAAGTGGCTCCTATTCTTTCAGTGTTTTGCCTTAAAATCAGATTTTAGACTAAATCATGATGTAAGTGCTTCAGCAGCCGGTCCGTTCTCCGGGACTACCGGCAGAATCTGCCGGTTAGATTCCACTAAAGCAACGTTCCATCAACTCTGATCTTTGAAACGGTCAGACGGAGTCGGATTTTCCCGCCGCCCGCCCGCCCCTCCCTCCCCTCCATCCCCTTCCTTCTAATTTAATGACTCAGAATTGTAACTCCAGCATTGTTATCATTCGGCGGTGGCGAGTAATGAATAGCAATTAACGTTTTCAAAGGAGGGAGTAAAGCTTGAGAGACGTCGCTTTTCACCCAGAAATGTAGAAACAGCGCAGTCGGGGGAGATACTGTCATGTCGAGAGAGGCCCTAATTTATCCGTCCAGCTGTTTTTGGTAAATAACTTTGCTTTTTTCTCCCTCCTTTCTTCTGCTGTCAGCACAAACACAAGTAATCATTCTAATATCCAACACAGCTTCCCCAATGAACTGTAATAAACTGTAATAAATTATTCTGCACATTTTCGTCCAGTGATTGCTCTTTCTGGAGCCGGGCGACAAAGTGCTAATTACCAGGATATGAATGGAAATCTGGGCGGCGTGGTTCCAACGGCGAGGAGACAAATGCGATTTGCTTGTGTTGTGAGCGGGTGGAAAATTGCTGTGTAAATTGGAGGTTGTAGCTGCGGTGTGCTTACATTTCACGGGTGAGAATCCAATCTCACAGGACAGCATGTGCGGACTGCCCTCTCTGATACACTCCACCGTCCTCCACCCACTCCATGATAGCGCTCCCCCAAACCTCTCCACACACACTCCCCCGCCGACACAAGCGCCTCTTTCAGGAGGTGAGATGCGGACTCACCAGAATTCCCCCCGGCGCCTGATTTCACACACACACTTTTGCGTGACTCCCAGTGGAGGGAGACGAGGCGGCGGTGGCGGCGGCGTTTTCCTCATTGTCCGTTTTTCGCCTGCCTCTTTGCTCCTCTTCATCTGCCGCCGCAGAGGCCGCGGTTATCTATGGGTCGAGGCAGTTCGGGGAGAATTACGGTGACAGAGCCGTGGAAATGATAGGCCGGCAGTGAGATATCTCTGCCTCATAAATTCTACATTGCTCAAGATAATTTACGAGGGGAGGTTTGTGTGCGTAAGACAGACAGTGCTGCACGGTATCCATCCACTCCACGGCCCCCGTTCACTTCAGCTCTGCCAGTGCAGTCGATTTATCGAATTTATTCTCACATCCCTTCTTTCCCAGAGCCTCACTTTGAATGATAATGATCATTTTTTTTCTCACCTTTTATTTTTTTGCTCTGACTGTGCCCGGATATTATTTGTCCTGTCAGGATTATTACAGATAAAAGAGCAAAATAATAGATCTTGCGCGTGGTGTCTACTACTTTACGACTGAGGGGCCTTGGCTGGGAGAGGCTCTGCCATCAGCAAAGGTCACCGGCTGCCCTGATTGTGACGTATGTGCGGGAGGGCAGGCGCCCGGGCCACGGGGCTCCGAGGTCGCTCATCATTCTTCTCTTCCTGCTCTCCGCGTGAACCAAACCAGGAGACTTTTATTGCTTCACTTTAACTCATTTTATTTTGACAACTCTCTCTGAAAATGTCAAAGCGGCAGAGATTTAAATATTTTAGGGAGTCGTCTTTTGGCGCCGCTTCCTCCCCTGCTCTTATTTAGTTAGAAGGTCCTGTTCCGGTGGGTCACTCTGACCCATGTACTGAACACATCAGCGACTAAAGCTCACGGTGATGCTGTTTTCAGCCAAAATCTAGAATCCTGTGTAGGTTTCTAGGACGTAGTTTCTGCAGAGCGGCAGGAGTTCAGTAGAAATTCACCTCTGAGTTGAAGAGCAGCACGCCTTCCTTCCCCTCCCTGCTGCTGAGAGATTTCTGTCTACATGTTCTCCTGCTAGCTTACAGCCACTCACAAAGCCAACCTAGCATTAGCGGAGCAATCTCAGAGCTATCCGGGGAGCCTGTGGCCCCGCCCATCCTATTATCCACATCACAATCACATCAACAGAAACAGAAAAACATTTTAAAGATTACAATTAAAAAACCGAGCGAATAAAAAGCAAAATGACATTTGAAAAATCCAAACAAAATTAAAAAACAGGAATGAAAAGAAAGCAAAAGGCATTTCCAGAAATCAAAGTAAAATATTCAAAGCAGAAAAGGTCGGTAGGATTGGACTCAGCTGATTGGATGATGGCGTTTATTCATTTACCCAAACATTATCAGGCGATACTGGATTTACTGATCAGAAAACTTTTAGGACACATTTGAAAAAATTCAGACTTTTCTTTAGTTTCTGGAATTTTGTTTCTGAAATGTAATGTTTTATTTGTTTTTCTTTTTAATCGTCATTTTGGTTTCAAACATTGATTTGTTATCGGGGTTTTCATTTCAGAGCCGCCGTACAAACACCATCTGTCACCAACCACATTTGTCCTCTGCTTCTGGTTTTTAACGCCGTTTTCAGCTAAATGTCCTCCATCGTCAGAGAAATCCCACCAGATCACGTTAAGACCACGATCGTCATGGGAGGGGGTCTGAAAAGAGCCACCGCTTTTGTTCAATGTAGGATTTTTGTGGAAAGAGTTTTCTTGACTTTACTGTCGTTTTGGCTCCTTCTCCTCCGTCTTTATGGTTTCTCGCTGAGAGTAAATATTGTTGTAGTTCATGAGAAACCCCCAGCTGAAGTAAAGGGGGCTTTTTCCCGCTTTCACTGCTTTATGAAACATGAAGAAGCTGTGCAAAGGCAGCATTCTGTCAATATTTTCGGCCTAATAAATGTACATCATGTTTCCAGGAGAGCTTACACTTGATTTTGTCTGAGTTTGCAGCAGAGCCGCTCGGTTGTGCTGACTTCCTGATTTCCCGCCTTTTCCCTTCTGCTCAGATTGACTAAAACGTCAAAAGGAATTAACCGTAAAGTGGTGGCGAAGTTCCACTCATAAAATCCGGCGCCGGACGCATTTATTGTTCTGTCTTGTACTTCCAGTACTTCCAGGCCGGTCTGATGAGCAGAAGGCGACTGAAAAAGACGTTTCTAGCTCAGTTAGGACTCGGCGGGCAGCGCCACCTCTGGGGGCGGAGCCTCACCCCCGTGCTGTCTGTCGCGATGTGCGTTTACAAAATGGATGTGTCTGCAGGGAGCGGGGGTCTGGGGGGGTGCCCCCGCGGCTCTGAGGACTGGCTCACTTGACGCGAAGCAGTCACCGGAGGGGCTCGGGAGTTGTGGTATGTTTGTGTTTGTGGAATTCTCTGCAGGCTTCCCAATCAGCGGCGGTATTCCCAACACGACCGGGATGTCAGCACACCTGCTTATTGCCGCGGCATACCTGCGTCTCTGTAACTAGACAGGATGCACAATGGAAGCAGACAAGGCTCTTTCACAGGGGAGTTAATCTAATCTACTCGCACTCAACTTGGACATTGGCTGTCACTGACACGCCTGCGTCGCCTCCAATAAAGCAGGTGAAGGCAGAGCTCGACGGTGGCGGCGGCGGCGGCTCTGCGGGTAACTGGGCCTGGCACTCGGCTGGGCTTTCATGTTAACCCTCTCCGGGCTTCATCCGATCATTAAACGGCGGCGTTTCCTTCTCGATCCCTTCAAATCAGTTATTTTTGCTGTCGTCTGCTTGGAGAGGAGCAGGCGTGATGCGGCTGACAGCTTCCAAAAATACGCCCCTGCTCGTGGCGCCGCTCCGCTTTTGTCAGGTGTTTTGAGACTTAAAAACAAAAATCCAGCGGCAGGCAGACGTTAAGGTGTTTCTTCTCTCCTCCCCGCCGCCGTCTGCGGGGGTGTGTGTGTTTGTGCACACAGGTGACGCGTCTGCCATCCGAGTGCTCTGCAGCAGGTTATTTCCTCTGAACCGGGGCCCTTATTTAATGGTAATTGTAGCAATTAGCATGTGAATGAGGTAAGAATTGGATAATAGAACTAAGATAAATATTGATGTTAATTCACATTGCAGAAATGGTGTGTGCGTGCCAAACTGGGGGGGGGCAGGGTCCCCGTAAATTTATCCCCGACCCTCATTTGCATGCATTAACGGCGGAGCAATTATGACCTTAAAGAAATAAATAAATTAAATAAAATAAAAACATCAACGCCGCTGATGTTGAGAATAAATCAAAGAGGGGGAAGGCGAGTCTAGGCCCCCCCCTCAGCCGTATTTGCTCCGGTGTCTAAGCCGGTAACCAGCCGTTAGGAAGGTTAAATGACATCCATCAGCTGTCAGCCGGCTGACCCCAGGATGAAGCTTTTCATTCTGACTTTGTAATAACAGCAGCTCCGCTCGCAAAATGAGACGGATGACCTTGCTGGGTCCATCTCCGAGGCTCCCTGAAGCTCCCTCATCACAGGTGTATCACAGGTGATGAGAGCGTGTCATTTTCTCCTCGGAGACGTGGCGGCGGTCCCGGCGGTTGAAGGGAGGAGGAGGAGGAGGAGGAGGAGGAGGAGGTGACCAGCGGCGGATGCAGATGAAGCAGGAATATATACGACAACATTCACATCAGGCCTCTGATACCCCCCCCCATTCTGTCTGGTGTTTTGAAGGAAAAAATATGATGGGGGGGGGTGCAGTGCCAGGGGCGGGCGGTGGAGAAAACCTCATTTCTTCCGGCGTGCTGCAGCGAGTGGGTTATTGAGGTGGCTGTAATTTGATAAGGAGAGGAAACTCAATGGACTGTGAGCGAGTCAGCAGTTTGAGGCCAGTCACATTTCTGATGTGATGTGGAGGTGGCGATAGTGGGGGGAGGGACGGGGAGGGGGGGGTTCCTGACACCAGCGGCGTTTCCTCCACCTCCTCCTCCTCCTCCTCCGTAGGAGAGCGAGGAACCGATCGTCTCCGTCGGAGGAGCGTTCCCAGGCAGACGGACCCTCTTGCATCGGCCTGATCGTTCTAATCTCCCCGCAGAGCCCCCCCCCCCGCGCCCTCATCCCCACCTTCCTTTGCGTGCTCTGAATTTCCACGCGGCTCACAAAGTCACTTTTTGTTGTTGTGGCTGTTTCTCGCCGGCTAGATAAGACACACGAGTGTGATCGGCGAAACCTTTGAAGTTCCCATAAATAATGGGGCGGCGGGGGCCCCGCTCCGGAGCCCTCAGCTTCCAGTTCAGATCAAAGATTAGCCTCACGTCGGCCCCGGCCCTGGAAGAAAGCACTTTATTGGATTCCGAGCGCTGGGCCGGCGGCCCCCCCAGCCCACCGGGCCCCGGCCGGGCCCGCAGACTTTCACACGCAGCCTATCGAGCTGTTTGTTCTCCCAGAGATCCACAAGAAAGGAAAACAAGAAAGCTGCTGACTTTTTCATCACATCAGCATCACGTTCCAAAGGCAATCAGCAGGCGGGGGCTGATGTCTGAGGATCTCTTTGTGTGGAAAAATGGGTCGGTGGGGGGGGGTGGGGGGGTGAAGTTACTGTTAAACAGGCTGTAAAATGTTGCCTCGGAGCTGCGGGGCCGTTCAGATCTGGCGAGCGCGTGCGAGCGGCCAGGGCTGTTCACACATGAGCGGGCGCTCATCTGGCTGAGGGGAGGGGGGGGGGGCGGGTGCGAGGCCCGCTGGACGGGAGCGGGTTCTGCGCTGGGAAAGGTCGGCGCCGAGCTCGTGGTCACTCCTCCGTCCTTGGCTCCAGGTTAGAGAGGCGGCGGGACGTTGAAGATGGCGGACGGCGTTCTCTCAGGCCCGCGGCACTCAGCATGAAGAGTTACTGTCGGGACTTTACGGGTCTGCAGGAGCATCAGCAGCACTGTGTAAAACATTAACAGGCCTGTTTAATGCCGCCCCCACCCCCCCGGATGCTGCCGCTCTCCTAGCACTGCACATTTTTGACAATAGGTAATACTCAAATCTCTCTTCCAGAGCTTAAATCCCCATAAAAACACATCTCATGGTGGCAGCTGTGTTCTCCGGGGATTTGATGTTGGTGTCATGAAAGCCGTCCTCTGCCAGCACGCCGAGGCGCCCACACACAGATTAGGCCGGTCAAACCGGCTCCTCTCAATTCCTTCTGTATTATTATTTTTTTCCCTTTTGAATTATACTTGGTAAACAGCTGAGAATTGTACAGATGGGGGGGGGGGGGGGTTTATGAGCAACAAAACATGCAGTGGTAATAAAAAAAAATCATTACTGCAAGATGAAAACGGTTTCAACCCGAGAACATCTTGGAGGTGCAGCAGAGCCGAAGATCCGATGAGAAATAGTTCCGTCATCTTCCCCCCCCCCCCCCCCCCCATCGCCCTCATAATTGATAAATTACCGTCGCTCGTTTCATCAAGGTCAGCGCACGCTAAAACTTCGCAGATTCATCAAACCACAATCAGCCGGGAGCGCGTGTGTGGGGGGGGTGAACATTGACTGTACATGAGACCTGGACTGAGTGGCCCCGCCCCCTGCCGTTCCAACAGTAGTACGAGGTGTAAGGTGAGCTATTCAAACTGGCCAATCAGATGTCTCAATGAAAGGAGGTGGAGCCTGCTGGCCCCCACGTCCAAACCGATTAGCTATGCAGCTTTTCAGAGAAGGAGGTCCCACATATTTGCAATCCAACAAAAAACTCCTTTCTTCTTTTTCTTTTTAAACTATTTCATCAGTTAGGTGGTGGGAGGGGCTAAAGTGGTGGGGGCTTGTCTGGGGAGGAGGCACTTTTTTCATTTTTGTGCTTGTTTTGATATTATTTATTTTATAATTATTATCATTTTTTTGCATAAAGCACTTTGTGTTGCGTTTTATGTGAAAAGTGCCAAACAAATTGATTAGATTTGTATCGTAAAAAAAAACCAGACCGGTCGGAGCCGGATTTAGACCATTTTCTACGATTGACGTCACACTCGCTCACTCCAGTTCTCAGATACAGTCAATGGGGGCGATCCCAGTAGCTCATTGGGGGAGGGGCTTCGTTTTTGACAAGGTGTCTCCCGGGAAACGTCTTTGCTGCACAACTGAGGCGTCAGCTCCAAAATTCAATGAATGCTGATGTTCCGTTTCTAACCTTGAAGAGATTCCAGACTTTTCCAGGAGGAACCTTCCAGACCTCCCAGGAACACCAACTACACTTCATGTTGTCGTTACAAACTATTCAAATGGATAAACTCAGATATCTGGACCACATGCTAACCTTTGATGCTACAATTTTAGTCAAAAATGACATAAAAAGGTTTTTTTTTCTGAACACTTCCTGCATCGTGTCAACAGGAAAACCTTATTTGGTTAATCCTGTTTTTTTCTTTTCTACACGTCATTTTTGTTATATTTTTACCGTCATGGCAGTCTGCTCACAATGTTTGTCCCTCTTTAGTTTATCAATGGCAGAAAACTCGATGTTGCTCATGTGCTTCATTGGGGAAACGGTGACATCCGGTGGCAAAAGTGACAAACTGCAACCAACCGAACCCCCTGTAGTAACATGGATGGGCAGAAAGGGGGCGACATTTTCATGTTTCCGTTACAGATTTCTCCTAATTTAATGATACACCCACCTCCTTAAAGACCCTCTCTTAAAGTGATGGAGGACATCTATAGAGAAAATTCATCGTAAAAATGATTTCTTTATTCAAACAGAACCAGATGAAAATATAAAGTTTGAAAAAGATTGAATTGAAGAATAAAAAGGCTCCCCGCTCAAAGCGCCATGTTAATGGTCCCGCCCACAGCTTAGAGGTGAATTTCTGATGAACCCCTCCCGGTCTACAGAAACTATGTCCTAGAAAACGACACAGACTTTGGGGGTTTTGGCCAAAAACAGCCTCATCATAATTAAAAGACCCCTGAAAACAGATGGGGAGTGGGACTTTCAGTCACTCTTGTATGGGAGTTTTCTCCACATGTTCTCTTTTGTTGGCCTTTTTTTTTTTTTTTTTTTTTTTTTTTGCAGAGGCGGGATAAGCGGCGGTACAACCTAATCGTGGAAATTAAGCAGAAGTGCGTGCGCTTTGTGATAGCCAGTGAGATAACGCAGCAGCAGATCCAGTGTGACATTAAATTAAAGCTACTGGCAGCTGTGAAATGGGACGGCGTGCTACGCCAGGCCAGAGGAGCTGCAGCCTCTGGTGCTGCTGCTGCTGCTTCTGGGTGGATTTCCATTTTCAGGCTCTGCATTACCTTTGCATATGAATTAAAAAGGGTCATTACAAAGTCTCCTTTTTGATGTCTGAGTGATAAATAATATATAGAAGCTTTTGCAAGATATGCTCTTTCAAGTCCTATCTGCAGATCTTCTCTTATAATATATGCACTACTGTTGGTGCACATCCCCCATGCACACTCCACATGTATGTTAATGACTTTAATGGGCTGTTCTGTTTCCATTTAATCAGAATCCAAGTTCTGGGATGAAGCTCAGAGCTCGGCGGTGTCGGGGAGCGGCGTCCGGGCCCGACCCCGGAGCCGGCCGCTGGCAGAGCGGCAGACGGCGGCGTGGTTGAGCTCAGCGCGTATGTGTAGAAGCAGAGGTGTCGGGTGGAGTTTAATGTCGGTTGGAGACGGATCGCGGCGCGGGCCAGTGAAACTGGAGGAGCGCGCCGGTGCTCCTGCAGGCTCCCGAGGACTGCAGGAGAACAAAGACCGCTCTCCACCCCGTATCCCATCAACCGAAATGAGTTTCATCGCATTTCAGTGTTTACTCCCCACCCCCCTGCCCTCCCCAGTGCAGAGCAGCCCATCTAACTGAACCTGATACTGAGATTTGTGCAGCTAATTCCCTGCACTCACGCAGCTCAGTGTGGTGTCATAATTGGCACGCCATTGATTTATGTCTCCTCTTACAGCGCCCTGAATGGCTGATGAGTGGAGCTTCCTGTCATAATAGGCCGTGTCCAGGCCTCTTGCCGCTCGGCTGCTCACCGCACTCCTTCCTGTCCTCTGCTATTTGTTGTGGCTGAAACGCAGCTCCAGCTATGTTCATTTCAGTCTTACATGGGGACAACATGGGACAAGCGCTCACACGTTACCTTGTACTTAATAACATTCTGTACTTTTTGGACCTTTTAATGGGATTTGAAACTTCATGCCTCCACATTGCCCTAGCTCTGTTAGCCTGTAATTACATTGCAGTTGTCGAGTAATGTGATGCAAGAGTACACTAGAGGTTAATGGATTGTGTTCATCCTTCTCTTTTTTGGTGAGTTTTTCAAAAAAAAAGAAAGAGAAATCTTTATCGGGCTAACCCATGCTTAAGCTAGAGAGGGAAGCTGGAGTGCGCTCTTTTGCAGGCAACCAGCAGGAGACGGTGGCGCCTGCCGGGAGCTGGCTTCTCCCCGGGGGCTTTTGTAATCTTGTTGTCCCACGGTGGGGAATGCAAAAAAAAAAGAGGAGCTGGAAACGAGGGCTGCAGCGCAGAGGAGCTCCAGGCTCTGCTTGGAACATTCTGCACCATCTTCCCAACTAACTCGGCGCTGCCAAAAGTCTATAAGTAAGCAGTAAAGGTGCACAAGTCATCACAATCCCCCCTCGCAGGCTCTGCCCTCATTGATTTGTTCGCTATATCCAGAGAGAAAGGAATTGTGCCTGATGAAATTGAGTCGTGCATTCTCCTCTGGTATGTGTTGATCATCTTCTGACACTCTGCTGTGGTCTCAAATCTTTCCTTAGCTTCCATTTGCATGTTGCAAACAATATTAGGTCGATGCGGATTCAGACCCCAATGAAAAATGGATTGAATTTGGTGGTGGGGGGGAGCAGCCCTGCTAACGCCAGATTCGGTCTTCCTGCTTGCATTTCATTAAAGTTTCAGTTGAGGAATCAGATTCTATAAGAAAATGAAGGGAAGCTCTGAGATCAGACTGACAGGGCGGCGCGAGCGACGGAGCGGAGAGGAGAGGCGTCCGGGTCACGAGTGGAGAGCCGGCGAAGCCCAGATCAGTGGAGGGCTTTTCGCCGCCGGCGCAGTCCTGCCTCCTCAGACTCCTGGCGTTCGTGGAGCCGCTGATCGGACAGGCGGGGCTCGGCCAGATGAGCTGTCAGCCAGGAGCTGTGTGCGAGCGGCGGCACGTGGAAAGCGGGGGCACGTAGGCAGGCAGAAAAACCCCGGACCCGGTGTTTCTAAAGCCCAGCTCATACATTGCTAATGCCTGGAGTAATGTGGGTCTCATTCATAATGGATAAAGCCTCGGCCCCCGCCTGCAAAGTATATCATGGGCACTGTAAAGAGGTTAAAGATTGGGCTATGTTTGCCGGGAAGGTGGCAACCATTGCCGGCCCCGGCATTATTCCACGCCATTGTTGTGGATGTGGAATGCTGGGAGGGGCGGCTGCAGTACAGGAATAGACACCTGGGGAGGGGGTGCCGGTGTGCAGATCATTTGCCCTGTTGGCAACCTCTGCCTTTACCAGCAGCGCCGGTTTTGACCCGTGCTTTAGCTTTTATGTGGCCGGATCCTGGCCGGACCTTTTCCAGAATGCCTTTTCCAAAGGCGGCAGAGTGCAGGTTGACGAGGCCCCGCCCCTGAACCAGCACTCTGGTTTGGCCCCATTACCACGCACCTCCTCCGCCATCATCCGGCCTAAACAATGCATGACCCTCCCACAGGGCTAAATGCTTCACCACTTAGGAGTGTTACATCCACAAACATGCAGGTCTGGGGCTGAAAGGTACCGTAACATAAAACACTTGACTTTGAAGGTTTTTATTGGGCCAAAGGAATAAAAAAAAAACACAAAACACAGTCTAGATATAGAAACAAATGTCTCACTGACGTATCTACAAAAAGAGAACAAAGACATACAAGAGGGAGAATGGTTGGTGGTATTGGGGCCTGGTGGCTCTAGGACCTGGTTGGTGGCTCTGGGGCCTTGTTGGTGGCTCTGGGGCCTTGTTGGTGGCTCTGGGGCCTTGTTGGTGGCTCTGGGGACTGGTTGGTGGCTCTGGGGCCTTGTTGGTGGCTCTGGGGCCTTGTTGGTGGCTCTGGGGACTGGTTGGTGGCTCTGGGGACCTGGTTGGTGGCTCTGGGGACCTGGTTGGTGGCTCTGTGGCCTTGTTGGTGGCTCTGGGGCCTTGTTGGTGGCTCTAGGACTTGGTTGGTGGCTCTAGGACCTGGTTGGTGGCTCTAGGACCTGGTTGGTGGCTCTAGGACCTGGTTGGTGGCTCTAGGACCTGGTTGGTGGCTCTGGGGACTGGTTGGTGGCTCTGGGGACCTGGTTGGTGGCTCTGGGGACCTGGTTGGTGGCTCTGGGGACCTGGTTGGTGGCTCTGGGGACCTGGTTGGTGGCTCTGTGGCCTTGTTGGTGGTATCGGGGCCTTGTTGGACAGCTCGTCAGGTGTCCACCAGGTGTCTTCACTAAGCACAGGAAGCACATGCAAGGGAAGGAAAAAAACCTGCATGTAACAGCAGATGAATATTTTCTGCCGTGCAAAGCTATATAAGGCAGACTCCGCCCCTTCCTAGTGCAGGAGACAATGTAGGACTTCTTGAGGCAGTTGATAGGGCAGAGCACTTTGGTGATGCATTTTGGTGGGGGTGGGAGGGAGGGGCCTAATGAACTGGGTTGCTTCATTTGCATGTGTCAGAGGCGGCCATCTTTAAAGGCCGCCTCTGCTGTCAGAGATCCTCTGAGGTCAGGGATCTTTGGGTTAATGATCTGACTGCGGCGCCACAGCTCGCAGGATTGGATGGCGGGGTGGGGGGGTTGGGGGGGCTGAGCCTCCCCCTCTTCCCCTTCACACCTCTGTTTTTGTTGTCTTGCCCCCCCCCCAACCTAGGGGAAATTCTCCAGAAAACTTTCTGCAACTTGCCCACACAGCTCACCTCCTTGGCCTCCATTTCCACCCCCCCCCCCCCTTTTCTTTTCTTTTCTTTTTTTTCCCTGCCGTCTCTTTCTTTCAATTTCTCCCCGGCTCCCTCCCCCTCTCCCTGCTGATCGATATTTGGGGCTGAATTGGCTGAAAGGGGAAAAGAGGTCTGTAAAATTGAGGAGACAGGCGGTTGGAGGGCAGCCAGCCTATCTCCCCGGCTTGTTTATGCTTCAGGAATGATTCCCAATACCAGATAACCTGCAGTAACGTCAGCATGTGTCTGTCTTGAGGGATGGCCGCGATCCGCCAATTTCTAATTATCGGCCGGCCGACCACTTATCTGAGCAGTATTTATTGTTATTAAAAATCTTAATTGCATTGCAAACGAGGCCCCTCCGTTCGTTGGGCTGGTTTTCTATAAGGTGCAGTGTTCTATATCTCTGTTTGCGCATGGCCCAAGGGGAGTTACTCTTTCTCTGTTTGTGTTTGTCAGGGGATTTTTTTGTGGCAAACACGCACTTCATCACTTTGACATTGATTAAAAATACATGGCCCTATTGTCGAGGACAGTCGCTGCACAAATCAGCACAGTGTTGGTTTCAGCGCCCGGATCTCCGCCGCTCCTTCTCCGGTTTTAGCATCGTCCCGGCCTCGGCTGCCTTAATTGCGGCGCTGCTCTGGGCGGCGGCCCGCGGGGCTGCCGGCGCTGCATTCATCCGTCATCCTGCTCCAAACACGCTCGTCATTTTTAAAAGCAATCGGGGGGGGGCGGGTGTGCAGTGAGCGCGCCGTCCGTCGCGTGGTGCTGTGGAGCGCCTTCACCTTTGAGCTGCGGCCCCGCCTCCCCATCTTCATGGTCTAGGTCCCTGAGTGACTCTCTGCTTTCCTCCAGTTTATCTGTTAAGTGGGAGATAAACCACAGTTTGGTTGGGGGGGGGCGTGTTTCGCGAGATGAGGCGGCGGTCGGTGTGTGCGTGTGCTCAAACTTGTGAGCAGGAGCATAAACTTCTTTGTTCACCGTTGCATTTTAGTGTCACTTCCTCCCTCAGCCGATTCAGCCCCTCCCACTCGTTCCCCCCCTCGGCGAGCATCTGGTGTGGTCATCCATGCCTAATGGGCTGAGAGCCCCCGGTTTCCAGCTTTGCCAGCAGAATCGTTGCTCCATCGGCTGCTGCTGGGGGCCGCTTTGCTGGGAGAGCTGGGTTGGTGGTAACACAGGCAGGGCAATTAGAGGGTATACGGAGGGGTATCACATCCACTTCTCCCCCTGCCTTTTCATCAGAGCGCCGGGGTGGCAGGGCTGCCGATCGATGGCGGGGCTGGAGAAGGGGAGAGGTTGCTGATTAGGGAGGGATCAGTTAGAGAAGCTGCAGCCACTTCTCCGGCTTCATTTTCCTCACTCATTCCCACTTCTCCATCTCCTCACCTCGGACATTCCTACTCCAATTTGGGGGGGAAAAAGTGTGTGTGTGTGTGTGCGTGCGTGCGTGTGTGTGCACTACCTTTACCCTGACATCGGGGTGACATGGCACTTAATGGACTCTGCCATGTGAAACAAGCGCCCTCGGTTAATTACCTTGCCAAGGCCTTGGCCTTTCTGGAGCAGTTCATTCCTGCTCGGGCAGACGCCACTCCTCCATGTGTGTGCATGTGTCACCGTGCACGTGGGAGTGCACGAGCTCCCCCATTGTTGCACTAATCCTCTGGAGTTGAATCAGATCGGGGCTCTTCCCTCTAAAAACAAGTGTTTTGTTGTCGCTCTTGCAGCAGCGCAGGCGGCGGCGGCGGCTGCCGGCGAGGTGCTGACAAAGACCGAGCTGCGGCCTATTCTAGGACCGGAGGGCTGCGGCGTGCGCGTCCTCAATACTCGCGCCTCATTCATGTGTCGATTAGCATTGAGGCCGTTTTACAAAAGCTCGACCGGAGCTGACGCGCACTTTGTTGACACTCGCACAAATGTGGCTTTTCCAATCTGTCTGTTCCTGCAGAAGCACTTCATGAAAGATGAGTCACACGGGCGTTTAGCTGAACGCATCGAAACCCAGATGATCTACTCTTTGTCCTTTGCAGAAATGACATGCAAATCGCAGCTTCCGATGGGAATGTAGTTTGTTTCTGGGACTTTTTCCGCTGGTTTTACTCTGTTTTTGGCTCCGTGGTGAAACGGCGGAGACTGTGGCCGCATTCTCAGGTTGACTACCCAGGTGCTCTCCTCTGAAACAGGTGGTGTGGAATAAAATATTTAATAGCGTTCACTGAATCTACACCAAGCATTTAGCATTCGTGCACCCCCCCCCTCCATATGTCACACGGACAAACGCACGCCACACTTTAGCACGAACGCCGCCCACCACCTCCGCCTGGACGATTGAAGCTCTCCTGAGCGGCAGGACGGTTTGACCCGGGCCCCGCCGCCGGAGGGGCAATCCACTTCACACACACACACACACACACACACACACACACACACACACACACACAGTCGCCTTGCCTGTTTTCCAGCTTAAAACCTGCCAAGCAGCCAGGAAGAGCTCAGTAATTAATGCAACAGTGAAGCTTTTTCAATCACGGTGATTCATGAGTTATTCATCGTGCTCACGTCTGCTGGGCAGCACCGACACGGAGCCGGGCCGCCGCGGCAGAATGTGCGTTTTGTGGCGTCAGCCGTCTTTGTGATGAGTAAATGATTGCTTCAAAGTTTGGGAGAAAGAAAACACTGACAGGAGCGCCGTGGAGCGTGACACCTGAGATAATTACTGCTTCCTCAGACACGGCGACATGCAACAACGGCGTCCAAAGGCAACGACGGCGAGCGAAAGAGGCCTCTGCTGTTCTCCCTGTTGGCCGGCTCACCTCCACTGGAATTGGCTGCAGATTTATCTCCGTTGGGTTTCAGCTGCTGTTGGACTCTGAGTTACGGGTCGGACAGTTTATATGTCACCTGCTTCCTGGGATTTCTGGGAAGCTGCAGTTTTTCAAATCAAAAAGTGGTATCGATTGCAGCAACTCATAGTCGAACAGTCAAAAGTGAAGTATGAAAGTGGTTTGGCGTGTTGGAAGTGAGCTGCGGCGCTTTGATCAGGAAATGTGAGGAGGCAACAATTGTGACATGGTTGTCTTGACTGCAGATGAAAGCGGAGGGAGGTGTTTCTCCGTCTGTCTGTCTCCATTCGCCTCTTTACAGTAAACACAGCCTGACAGGAAGTCCTCCCTGAGATGCAGCCTGAGCGGGATGCAATCAAATTAGAGGAGCAAAAAGTCGGTGGATTATTTCATTGTGCCGGGCCGCTCATCTGAGCCCCGGTACGGGCCGGAGGTTTCCTGAACTTGCGGCTGGTTGTACGGCATCAGCTGCCAGAGCAGAGTGAGGCTTTCCTGCATCATTTCCATATGTGGACGTGCGCTCCATCACTTGTCTCCCGGGCTGGTGGCAGCAGAGCCAGCTGCACGGGACGTCAGCCGCCTTCATTATCCATGCGGCACGCCGCCTCTTCCTTCCTTCCTTCCTCCGCCAAGCCCATTTAAGGGGGTGGGGGGGCTCCTGAACTGAACTGAACTGAACTGAACAGCCCCATGGGTTGGCCTCTAACAACCCCTGCACTGCCCGCCTGCAGACTCCACACTACTGCCCGTCTAGCTCATCCTGTTAGCTCCCGACCGCAGCCAGGTTGAAACCAAGCCGGTCCCAGAGCAGCTGGGGAGGGGGGTGCGAGTGAAATGGAAGCAGGTAGAGTGACAGATAGCGGTTAAAGATGCTGACCGGAGCCTCAACCGCACTTTGCCAGTCAGGGAGATAAGCGACATCCTGCTGGATTTGAGCAGAGGAGGCAGAGCTGGCCTTCGGCGTTTCCTTTCTTCATTCATCTTGTCTTCTTCATGCATCGCAGCTCCTCGGCTGTGGCTCGTCTCCTTGTTTTTACCTGGTGCGCTTTTTTTATTCCACCAGGTTGATTTGAGATGCAAAATGCAAAAAAGAAAAAAAAAAAAAGCAGGAAAAAGAAAGAGGAGACCTCCCCCGGTGTTTTCCTCCCGAAGCGGCTAAATGTGGCGGTTTGGAGCTCTGTCTTTATTAGATAACAAGAGGCTGTTGTTTTCAGGATATCACACTGTTAATCTCATGCAACCACGTGAAACCGCCCCCAGCGCAGAATACCTGCCGGGCTTCACCTGAACTTCTGCTGCTTGAAAGCAGATAAAGCTGCTTTTCTGCTGGGAGGGGGGGCGATCCGTGCTCCCCAGCCAGCCTCCCAGTGTTTTAAATTACTCTGATATCGGCCATTTAAAGGACTGCGATTTGAGAGAGCGTAAACAGAGACCAAATTAACATTTCAGCTGCCGAGGGGCTTCTCTGTGGTGGGTGTAAGGTAGGGGGGGGGGGGGGGTGCATCCCCTCCCAGTCGCTGTAATTATTTGGTTGGAAGCGATAACCCACTTTGCTGCAGTTTGGTTGCAACTCTTCCGCGGCCGGCGAGACGCATCGCAACAAGATTGAAAGGTGTACAGTCCACGGGAGAAGGTGTCTGTGCCCCCCCCCCCCCCCAGCCGCTCCCCCCCCCCCTTCCCCAACCACTCGGAGCAAAGTGGCATTTCCATTTTAAGATTGCCTCCCAAGTCCCTTTGTGAAAAGAATCGAATAACGCTGAAAAGCACCAATTGATTCTTTCAGAGCACAATAGTCTTCATCATTTAAGCCAATCCCAGCAGGTCCGCTTTTCTTCAAGCACCTATTGAATCCGCTCCAAGAAGTCATTGTGACCATTTCATTGTTTCTAAATGGGTGAATGAAATCAGGAAAGACCAATGGGAGGAGGAGGAGGAGGAGGAGGAAGGGTCAAGAGTTTAGGCGGAACCTGGGTCCGAACTTTGCACACAGCGCTGGAACCCAAAGAACCGGACTCCAGATCAGTAGAACTGTGAGGTCAAAGGTCGATTTCCCTTTTGGAGAGTATATGGAGGCGCCGCCCCCACCACCACCCAATCTGGGATGAAGGGAAGCACAGGGGAGGAGTTCCCGTCTCCACTCGGGCTGAGGATGGGAGGCTGGTCCGGTCTGTGACAAGCCGGCTTTTCCATCAGCTGCCAGCTCTTCAGGAGGGGGGAGGAGAGCCTCTGCAGCCCCCCCCTCCCCCTCCCCTCACCTTTGTGTGGTTTACCTGCGCCGTCAGAGCACACAGGGGCCACTCTGGGGAGTCAACAAAGGGCTGGAGTTGGATGAGACGCCCCCGAGCTGCTGCGAGTGATGCTCAGCCAGCGATACATGGATGAGATCCATGTGAAGTGTCACAGCGGCCCTGGCGCTGAGCATCAGTGAGACACTCCAGCTCTCCGCTGGAGGACTGCCAGTCTAACAAGCTGGAGGCCGGGCAGATTTAACCTTCTTCCCCCCTCCCCTCATCAGATTCGCACTTAGAGAGGCAGAATGCGGCGTGCACGGGAGCGGCACGCCTCCTCTCTGCCACCGCGCTGAACTCCTCCCTGCAGCAACCAGGAAATGAGGCTGTAAACTGGAGCCGTGGCCGCTCTGACCCGTGTTGTTGGGAGAAATGTAAAATCCAATACAGCAGCCCAGACTCCCTCACTGACATTTACGGTGTTTCGACCGACTTTTATTGAGTAGCATGTTGGAAAACATTCCACCTTAAACACCACTGCATTGTGGATCAACACATTTCCACGCTTACCAGAAGCTCCCCAGACATGAAAACAACCAGTGGAGTCTGTCCACTTCCTGTTTTTTTCTAATCCACCTTAACAAACGGATGAAACGTTTAAAACCATTAACATCTCATCTGTCAGAAACCTTTTTCCAAAGACTCACTTTTCACCATAAAAGTGGATTTGTTTTCCAGATATATGTTCAAGTAATTGATGTTTTTATATTCTTGGGAATGTAGAACCAAACGTGTTCAAAAACTTCTGATTTGGTTTTTATTCAACCAATTTTAAGAAAAAAATGAGCATGATTCGTGTGACATGACTCACTAACTCATTGCTCGTTCATTAAGGCAGGATATGACATCACCAAGCCCTGAAAACGAACAGGCATGCCCTAAACATGTCAGAACCCTCGACTGTATATGAGAACTGGACTGAGTGACCCCCGGCCGCTGGCATTCTAAACAGGAAGTACTTGCTGGCTCCAGGAAGCCAAAATCCCATAGGCAGTAGGTGGCTGCCCCCACTGGTTGGGCTGCTCCTGTCCCGTCGGTGCCTGACCAGAGCTCTCCCTGGGGCGGGGGCCTGTGCCATTGACTTAGCCACGTGAACCATTTTCCATGGATGATGACTCACTCACTCACTCACTCACTCCCTCCAGTTTTCATGTACAGTCAATGGGGGCCCAACACAGACGTTTCTGTAGCAGTCTTACTTATAAATGATACGTTTTTCTGTTCAGTTTTCACACAAATGAAATCAGATTACATGAGGAAAAAGGTTTTTCATTCCAACTGTTTTTGTATTTCTGTGTAAAGTTTGGAGTGAACAGTCTGACCTGCTGGTTTTAACAAGCTCCTCTGAGGTTGGCGTCCAAACCAGATTGGATTTTAGTTTGTGCTTCATTACGGAAGTAAACATGGGGTCGCTGACTCTGTCACTGTTTTCAGTGAGGAGACGTGACAAACCCAAACGCATAGAAAAATGGATCAAAATCTGTTGAAATTTGAAAAATAATTATTTAAATAAGCAAAAAAAAAAATATATCTACCACTGGAAACATCAAAACGGTCTTACCAAGAGTTCTCATTTTTAGAAAAATAAATAGTCACTAAGACATAAGAGTCTTTTTCTTGGAATACAGACAATAAGACCCCTTTGGACTTTAAGATTCAGGTTTGGGGTGTACGGAAGTTTTCCAAAAGTAAACTCTTTTCCAAAATGTTTGAATGTAGATCTGATCTGCTGGAGGAGATGCTTGTTAATCTGTGATCATCTCGTTTTTTCAACATTACCTCACCGTCCACAAAAATGGTCTTTTTGCCCGATGCAGTCGGATGGGTCACGCGGCTCGGGTCGCCGATGATTACCCCCGCCCCTCTGGGTCCCAAACGCCATCAGGCCCTGCTGGCTGCTTTCGCCCTCTTCTCTCTGTAATGTAGTATTTCATGCTTTCTTGCACGATCTGCTCTCTCAGCAGAATTCCCTCTGCCCCTCAGCGCCTCCCCGCTCGTTCACCCCGTCCATTTCCTCCCCCCATTGACTTGACACACATGGCGGAGAGCGTGGGGCCGGGTTTCCGTGGAGGCGGGTTCACGGGACTTTGGGTTCATGACGCGCTTGTTGACTCTCCTTGAAGCTGGAATAACGGGAGGAAAGTCAGGATGACCAGACGAGGATGGGCTTCATTCCGCTGCTCTTATCTGAGTAAATTCATTTCTGCAGCCTGTCGCACTGCAGATACTTAACCGTCTTATTGGGCTCATAAAAAAGGGGTTCCAGATGAAAATGGTGAATTAAGGTTTTTACTAAAGCAGTCAGGAGAAGATCTTAACATGTAACATCAGGTTCCTGGATGAGATCAGATATAATCCTCCTGCTCTTTCCCTCCATCGTTGGATAAACAGAGACAATCTCTCAGCTCTTTTTATTTATATCCTTAAGACCAAACCCAAACCTTGACTGTATATTTTTCTTTTGAAGATCCCCTCTGTGGATTACCCAAATCCTAATTGACTCAATTATTCTGTCCAAGCAAAGTTTGAAAAGTAAAGTGTGGGCTGCTGGGGGTTTTCTGGCATTACGTGGTCACGGAGGGGGCACGCGGGTCTGGTGTATTTACTGCCAGAGCCTGCGTTTATCCAGCCTGATGCCTCTAATGCGGGTATCAATCTCCACGCTGCGCCCCCCCCCCAATATGGGTCGTGTCGTCCCTGGTTAGTGGAGTCTCCTGATGAAATTGTCCAAAACTCCACCGATCAATCAGGCTTGGCGGGGGATTGATTTTCTTTCATCTTTCTCGTTTTCTTCTTTTCTTCCTGCTGATGCTGAGGCCTCCAATATATATATATTTTTTTTGGGGGGGACAGGTGAAGGAATGGCACGTTTTGGCCCACCCCACCCAGTTTCGGTCTTTTGTGGTACCATCGTCGCCCTTTGTGGGGCTTTTTTTCGCTGGCGGGGCTGAGCAGGCCCCAGTTCCCCTCCATGGTGGTGATGGTGGGGGGGGGGGCACGGCTCGACAGATCAACATCTTCTGCCCCCCCCCCCCTATTTCTATGGGGCTCACGACTTTCCCCATAATGAAATATTCACAGGTCAGTGGTTCCCTGAGAAATGATGGGGGTCAGTCAATTGCTTTTCAGCGAGTAATTTTCTCCCCCTTCAGACGGCCGGCTTGTCGTGTTGACAGTCATTAGCGCAGGAGGAAGGCTGGATCGAAGCGCGACTGTGACACTTGTCAGACAGTCGCACTCTTTAGCTCCTCTGCCTCGCTTTGATTCCCTGCAACCTTTCCTCGCCGCTTCATCCGCCTTTTACGCTCCGTTTTTGTGCAGCCCGCTGCTTTTCAGCCGAGCGGCTGCTGGTAAATCACGCCTCTGCTGTGTTGTGGTTTTTATTCCTGTCTGCCAGCATCCACAGTCAGCTGATTTCCAGTCGGTTTGCTGCGGTGACGGCGGCGTTGAAATGCGTCCGTCAACCGAGACTCTTCCGATTTGGCGATTAAACCTGCAGAAATGACGGCGAAAGTTAAGCCAGGGCGCCTTTCTCTTTATGACTCGCATTGACCTTTAAAGATATTAGCGTTTGACGTGATGAATGGCGCTCAGAGGAGACACAGACTTTTCCTATTAAACAACCCCCCCCCCCCATCTCCATGGAGGAAAAAGAGTGGCAGCCAGCCGGCGGTGACACCCAGTTAAAAACAAGGCGGGGGGTTTGAGTGAGGGTCCTCGCTGGTAACGGCACAGCAGATGGCCGGACTGACCCCCAGGAAAACTCCAATTAGCTAACAGTAATGGCTGCGCCCGGGGGCGCACGGCTGCAGGCGATGGCAGCGCTGACCCTTAGGCCTCCCCCCCCCCCCGTACTGCTGAGATGTGATGGAGAGCCGCAGAGCGGCCGGTCCAATCTGTTTCCATCCTGTCAGCTGCCACATCGCAGCGCCGCATCCAGAGGCTGAGGCTCCAACGCCACCGCCACACGTCCCACTGATGCCCCAGTTCCTAACTGGAGTTGCTGGGACCCCCCCCCCCTCCCCTGGCAGGTTTGGATCCAGATGCAGCGTACAGATTTACCCCCATTAGAGAGGCCTGTTTTCCCTGCTATCCCTGTCATGGCTGGATACCTGACAGACACAACAGCAGTGTGAGCATCTGCCGACCCACATCGGAGTTCTGCTCACCACTGAGGGGAAGCCCGGCCCACAAGTCAGAACCAGTTTGGTTTTTTCAATAGTAGGTGATGTGTGTTTGAGAACACGCTTTTAGCACACGGTGTTCACACTGGACTATGGCTGCTCCATACTAACAAACACATGTTGGAAGAGTCTGACGTGTGGAAGTGGTGCAGGTTTCATCTTCCTCATCTTAAAGATCCTTTATCCTTTCAGAGTAAACCACATCCATACAGAGTACAGACACACCTTCTCATTCAAATGAATGGGAATATTATGGTCTGTACTCTGGATGATCATATAATACCTCTGGCACACTAAAGAATATTTCTTTTAGGAAATATGAGTTACTTTCACAGCTCCTTGTCCCAACCAGAAGTAAGACCACCCGATCTCTGAGGCTCCGCCTTTCGCTCGAAGTGGGTTCCGCCCCTTTCATGACATCATCCTAGAGTTGGCCTCAGCAGCTTGTCTGCGTTTCTTCCACGAAAGCAAACAATGTCCGAACTTTTTCCAAAGATGGACGTGCATGTTGTGTATATAAAAGGAAAACGTTTAGCTGATCACCGCTAGCTCCATGAGGAGAGTGGGTGTGTCTGTTACTCTGGGGGCGGAGCTGGCACCGCAGACAGAAGATGTGAGGACCCACTCGTTTTCGTGGATGGGGGGGGGCTGGTGCTCAGAGAGCAGCTTTTTAGAGGAACATTCAGAGATGAATGGATCAAAGTACCGCTTGATGAAGATTATAATACACTTAAAAGCTCAAAAAGTTGATTTTAGGTGATATAGAGCCTTTAAAGACTTGGTTTCACATCATTTCAGGCACAAACCACAGTTATTCGTTTCTCCTTCAAACGGTTGACACTTCCTTGATTAGAAAAGGACGCCCTCCGTACATCACTACATAATCCACGTCCTTGATTGGTCAGATTTGAACTGGTTTAAGCTTCCATGCACGTTCAAAGGGCGCAGTTTTTAGTATTTTTTTCTCCGTTTCCACAGACTTTTCATTGAAAGCGGCCATTGGATCTTCCGTTTCCGAGCCTGGCGTGAACGTAGCATCAGTTTGTGTAGTGAAAGCGTTACACAAAGAAAAAGAAAAAAAAATAACGGTTTAGCATAGTTTTAGTCATAGACCCTCAAAAAAACCCAAAAAGCCTGTTTCTGAAAGTCTGTGTACTCGACAGACTTTTGCAGAGAAGAAGACGTCCAGCAGGCCTGACTTCAGGAAAGGGACAAACGCTGAAGCACCGGAGCACCGGTAAAGCTCTCACAGAGCGATTAAAAACGGCGCTTTAACGTCGTTCGTGGATCTGGAGGAGCGGATTGGCCGCCCCGTCTGCAGCGACTGTCAGCAACATTGCCACCATGTGACCCGCAGCCTTGCATATTCAGGTGAAACGGCCTTTTCTTTTGCCGTGGCAGCGTTTTCTAAGACTCTGCAGGTAATCCAAGATGCAGCTGTGCAGTGCTCTGCTCAGCCCTGACATATGGGCCCCAGCGTCCCAGCAAGCATTGCTGTAAGACCGTTTGACAACTGAGAACATCTCATTTGACTCAATAAAGCTCCAGATCTGACACCTGAAGATGAAACTTTTCCATCTCTCTGCAGAAAACAAACCAAAAAGAAACAGGGATGTGTGGATGTTGTTGTTTGGAAGCAACCTTTTTGTTTGAATGACAAGTGGAGTCCGTCTGCGTTCCTGACTGGAACATGCAGAAAAACACGGGGCGGCTTGTGCAGCAGCATCTTTTCTCGTGTCCATCATGCAGAGGTGCTGCAGGACCGTCAGACGGTTTGTCTTTTCCTCCTCCAGCTGCTTTCCTTAATTCTTTCCCTAAAAGTCTCCGTTTTTGTGGCAGAAAGAAAGGAAGAGATGCGTCTTTTCTGCTGTAAATGAAATCAATGTTTTTCCATCTGGTACTTTTAGAAACTGCCCTCTCCTCAACTGTAGTAATTTCCCTCTGAATAAAAACATGGCAGCTTTATTTCTTTATTTCCTGGGCTGCTTGTTTATTCATTCATTCCCTTTTTTTTCTTTTCTTTCTTCCCTTTTCGAGTGTTTGCTGAGTGTGCAGCCTCGTTTTCAGGCGTCGCCCCGCAGCGCTCTTAACTCTCGGTGCAGTCTTGCTTTTTTCCCACCGGTGGCCACAAGCGGCTCAGCCAGTTTGGATGGGGGGGCGGGGGGGGGTGTTGGAGAAGTGCTTTGCTGAAGGGCACGTGGGTTGGAGATGATGAAAGTTAATTTACCTGCCAACGCTGTGTGCTTGCAGCCAGTTTGAGGAATTATATTGAGCAGGTTTCTGCTTGCACTGATAACAAACGGGTCCCCTCTCAGTGACAGCGAGATTTGAAGTCGCTCACTCACGAAGGGCTTTGAATGAGGCGTCACGCCGACCGTATATCTATTCAAATCTGCTTTCTTGGCTCCTTCTCTTCGGCCTGTCGGCTGCTGAAGCTGCTGGTGTGCTTCCTTTGTCAAAGAGGAAGGCGTTCTGCAGCAGCACATTAACACGGGGTTGTAATGTGTGCAGGAGGGGGGCAGCGTTTGTGAAACTGAGTCCAAATAAAGGGCGTTAACGGCGGCGAAGGAGCCGATGGCAGCGGCGCTCGCTAGTCGG
The DNA here is from genome assembly GCA_023969325.1 of Oryzias curvinotus. Classification (NCBI taxonomy): domain Eukaryota; kingdom Metazoa; phylum Chordata; class Actinopteri; order Beloniformes; family Adrianichthyidae; genus Oryzias; species Oryzias curvinotus. The sequence goes on along the minus strand of CM043713.1, from coordinate 1,827,953 downwards.
TTCAATGAGGAAAAACAAGGAAGCAAACTCTGGACGCTGGAATTCCGACAAACTGAAGGCAGAGATGGAGCCGGGGCGGTTCTGATGTTTATGAGGAGCTGCAGATCTCCAGCCTCCATCCAGAGAGCCCAGCTCGCTCAGAGAGGGTTTGATCTTGTTGAGATTGGGATAAACACCCGCATATTTCACAGAAGGCGTGACTCAGGCGTAAACAGGAGCCGCTGTGGATCATCCTTACGGCTCGTGTCAACATGTAAACATTGCGCAGCATCAATCTCGCACTCAGCACAAGTGGACAGAGCTATTATGTTAAAAGCCCATTTGGCCGACATGTTCTTACCAAAGATGGCTTCCTCCAGCTCGGGGGGAGGAGCCTCGGCGGGGCGAGTATCGATGAGCTCATTGATTGATTGATGGTCCCCGGTGATTTATCGATCCATCCCGGCTCCAAATGAGCTCCGAGTGCTCTGCCGTCTGAAGGAAGAGCACCTCACAAACCGCAGCAGCCTGTAATGAGAATCCACCGGCTTATTCTGAGCTGCAGCCCCCCGCCCCCCACCCCAACCTGGGCTTTTTTTGTTTTTTTAATCCAGAGGAAAGATGTGCCGTTTGAAATTGAAAAGGAAAAGTGTTGCACAGTGTTGTGTGCTGTGAGATTTGGAGAAAGATTTATTCGGGCAAATCACTTCACCCAATAACTGTACAAAGTCTGCCCCCCACCCCCAGGTTTTAGGCAGAGTTTCAGGGCGTCCTCAGGTAGTTAAAAGTGCATCAGCTCAGGATGGGCTGTGGGATGTGTAGATTAATGCCGTGGAAAGCCATCCCTCAAAGTGCTTAGAATAATTAGAGTCAGGCTTCCAACAGAATGGGCATGTCACTGGAGGAAATTGTATTTTTATTTACTGTGTCGGGTCTCCCTCAGCCTCCCTCGCGCTCCGTCTCTGCCTCTCCCCATTTGTACGGTGAAGGCGGTGGCGGCCGCGCCGCTCGCTATTCAGGAGCCGGGTGTTTCTCAAAGTGTCTTAAAGGTGCTGTCAGAGCGGCGTGATGCATCTCCCGGATTTGTATCTCTCCTATTTCCACATGTGGGCGCACACCATTTGTATCCAGCGCCAGCATTTGCATTCAGGAGTGGATCCGAGTTCTGGAAGCGGCGCGCATTTGCACATGAGCCTGAGCTCGCCGCCGTGTGTGGAAATGCGAGGCATTAGAATGAAAGCCAGAGGAGCGCATTGAGGAGTCGCTCAGCACAGAGAGGAACTCTCCGGCAGTTTGGGATCCTGCAGGAATGAGCCGCAGCACAGAGATTCCCTCCAAATCTGCCCTCGTTTATCGTTGTAAATGTCTGATTCAAAAATCCCCACCACCGTGCCATCCGCCTCTCTGTGCACGTTTGTAGATTTCATTAGTGACTCAAACACATAAAGCAGAGTAATGAGTCACCAACAGACCCAACGGGGAAGCCATGCTGCAGATGAAACACCAGTACTGGTTTTTTTGTCCATTCATTGACAATTCTCCTCACAGCTCCATAGAATAGACCTTTATTGTCATTGCAACCAAATTGCACACTCATTGCAGGAAATGTCACCAAAAGGGAAACCTGCTGATCTGTTGGACACTTGTTCCAACTGTATGTAGCCACGCCCCTTTTTTCCATCTTCGGTTATACTTTTGGTTGACTCTTAAAAATATGTAACACCTAAAATGAATCGGATATTTTTGAGCATGAAACCATAATGAAACTAGAAGGAGCTGCATTTCCAGTAGAAAATGCAGGTTGAATGTTATATTGCTGAATGGAATTTAAACTTAAAGGGTAATAATTGGCAAAAAAAAAAATAAAGATCAAAGTTGACCATAAATAAAGTGAAAACAGCACAATAACAATAAAGATATGTTTGTGAAAAATGCCAGAGCCGGGTATCGAACCAGCGAGCCTCTGCACCAAGGATCCCCCATGTATTTCAATGGAGGCAGAAATCCTGGAATATCTGGAAAAGTTCAAGGATTTAATGAAACAAAAGTCACAGCTGGAAAAAGCAGAAAGAGCTGAACATTTGAATAGTTGAATGGATGAAAAGCTGAAAATTCTATGTGTGCAACCACTGTGCAAATACTGTGTACTACATAGTGCACTATGTAGTGTACTATGTAGTACACTATGTAGTGCGCTCTCCATTTGTAGTGTCGTCTGAATCTACAATTCCAAAATCCAGTGCCCTGGAAATTTCCCAGAATTCTCTGCAAAAAGCCAGTGTGCATCGATGCTCACTAGATCTGCAAATATAGACCACAATGCATTGCATCGGAACAATTTTAACCAAAAGAAATGTATTTAAATGTATTTCTTTTAATAAATCATCATTGTTTTTATCTTTAGAAGACAGTGGACTCATGAATAATGACTCATAATGATGACTCATGAATAATCGTCCCAAAAAAATTCATGTTAATTAGATTTTAACTTTGTGGACATGTCATGTCCGCCGTTTAAAAAAAAAAAAGTAGTGAGCGTGGCGTCCAAATTGCTTGTAAATACCAGGGCACTATATAGTTTTGTAGTAGTTGGGGGTTAGGGTGGGAATTCGGAAATAGTAGATTTGGACGTCCCAGAAAATGGCGCATGCCTGAAAAAAGGAAATTCAGACCCAACCTGAACCTTGAAGCACTTCAGGAGAAGCCTCTAAACTTAATCTACTATCATTGTCATCCAAAACAGCCCCCATGATCCTATTGTCTTCTTCAAATCTGTGAGTGACCAACAGATTTTTGTTGTAACTTCTAAACAAACACTGGGCGAAGGTGGAGAACTTCTAAACACAGGATCAGAACCAGACCCGGGGAGCAGGACCGTCTGCTGGACCGGTTGGAGTCTGAGAGGACACTCTGGTCCAGATGGTGCTTGGTGTGTTTTTAGCTTGTTTCGTGGCGTTTTTCCTGATGGTTGCTCCACATTGTTGTCGCACCGGTTATGCTAGGTTGGGGGTGTGAGGGGCTGTGAGCTAGCAGGGGAGTGTGCACACAGAGATCAGCAATGGGAAGGAAATGGAGCCAACGGCCCCGCCCACGACTCCCAGGTGAACTTCTGCCGCTCTGCAGAAACGATGTCTTATTATGGTTAAAACCATAAAACCGATCAGAAGATGATCAGATGGGACTTTAACTAATCATTTACATGACAGTATTTACATGAAAGTATAGAAATATGAGGAGAAGCATGTGAAGAGGCTTCCAGGTGAGCTGATTCTCACCCTGATAACCTGCATCCATCGGGGCTTCATGCAGTCGCAGGGTGATGGTCACAGCTTTCTCGTCACGGATCGATCCAACGACCACGCTTTGGATGGAAAAAGACTTTACGTTTGCGATGCGACCCGCTTTAGGAAGATCTGCACGGTCTGGAGCAAACTCTTCCAACAGTGAGCAGCTCTATTGGAATGCGTTCTGTGTGTCTGCGGCCTGCACAGGCGTCTGCAGCAGCCGCACAGCCGGCCGGCCCATTGACAAATTGATCAGAGTGAAATAGAGGAGCAGGGAGACATGCTCTAAATCCCTCCCCCGCCGCCACCTCCCCGCGCGCACGCGCGGCGCCGGCATCAATTATTGTGGATTGCGTGGTTGACAGAGTGTAAACCAGGTGCCAGCCCTCAATCCAATTAAAGAGATTTAATTGGGGAGAACAAATGGAGTGTGTCCACAAAGTGCCGCTCAGCCACATTTGGAGGATTTTTCGGACTCCTTTTTGAAAAGTACGCTTTTGTTTATGAAAGACTGATTGAATCTAATAAAGCCTGGAAGCTGTTGCTTTTCCCAGACTGCCCCGCTCCACAGGTCAGTAATGCAAACAATCCAATTTCTCCGGTGTGAGCGCCGCACTGGCATGTAGAAATGGGATTATTATCCGAAATGGGCCCAGCAGGTGTTTCCGTGACGGCGTGTAATTTTAGGAGAGTGATAGCGCTTCTCGTGGCTTAAACTCCCTCAGACGCTTTAGAGGAGGATCCAACAAAAAGAGGCACCGATCCGCCACCGCAGCCTCTCAGCATTATTACAGGAAAGCAGGGGGGGCACTTTATTCTGCCCCCTCCCCGCACACACACACACACACCAGCATCAGAGCGGGTCTGTGAGAGGCCAGGGGGGTCTGCAGCGGTCAGCCGCCTCTCACGGTGGCCCCGACTCTTCTCCATCCAACCTTTTCTGTCCAAATCTCTCCCTGGGGAGGCCAGAGTGTGGCTCATTTTTGTCCCCCCCCTCCCCAACTCCTCACAAGGGACAGACATGCATAATTCAGGATTGTTATCCGTCTGATGCTAACCCCCACTCTCACGCAGATCTGCAGTGAAACAGTAGGACTGCACATCAATGATTCACCAGACAGCCCCCCCACACACACACACACACCCCCACCCCGTTCAGGGGGCCGACAGGGACTCCACAAGCATGCAGCTTCCTATAATTGGTATGAAGAAAAAAAAAGAAAAAGGCGAGTGTGGGAAATGCTGCATCAGGGATCTGTGCAGAGGGGTGGGGGGTGGGGGGGGGGTCCAAAGCGCCGCCTCTCCAGCCACCAGGAGGGGCAGGAAGAGTTGGGGAGTTTGGGTTCTCCTCACCTGTCTCCCTCCCTCCGACATGGCAGGAGCGACCCAGCAGACATGCGATGGTACGAGTTTTCCCAAGCCTTCCAGAATCCCCAGCATTTGATCACAGATAATCCCAGTTAATAACCCTTCTCATTAAGGAGACGAGAACCACGGGTCATTAATATTGTTAATATCTTCTTCCTCTCCATCTCCTCCATCCGTCTTCTTCCCTTTCTCTGCACGCCAGAGGGAGTGGAAACAAAAGGAGGACTAAAAAAGAGCTTAGCGTGACAGTGATTAACCGATTGGGGTAGATGGACTGTGATGAATCAAAGTTATCTCTCAAATCTTAATAACTGGAATTAGCCCCTGATTAGATGAGCTTTGGCTGCTGCTGGGGGGGGGCGCTCGGCTCTTTCACTTCAAAGAATCGCTCCGTGTAAACCTGTCCCTCCTCCCGTGGAGAAGACTCGGCCCCGCAGAGAGGCCACAGAGTGACCCCCCTCCCGCGCAGAGGTCCGGTGGGAGGTGTCAGACTCTCCGTAACGGCGTCATAACGAGCCCGCCGCTCTCCCACATTTGCATATGTTTGCCTTTGTCACAGCGGTCAAGGAATGTCATGTTGAGATTCCTGCATGCCTAAATAATGACGTTTTGTCCCCTGGAGGAACTCTGCCCCCCCCCCCCCATCCTAACCTTTTCAGGGGGGGGGACTGGAGATGACAATCAGCTGATCCTAAAACAAATGTTGTCAGTTTTGATCCCCTGTGGATCTGAGTGACGGAGCATCCTGAGCTGCAGGTCTGCTCTGGTCCTGATCAATACCAATCTCAAAGACACGCTTCAGTTTGGGGGGGGCCTCTAATAGAAAATACGTCAATATCACTTTGTTCTGTCAACGTGAGGAGAAAAAGACTTGACGATGAAGGAGCCAGTGGAGGTCAAAGCTCCAAGCTGGAGCTTCCCCACAGTTTGCCATCATCCAGTGAGTCATTAGTCCCAGACGTAAATATCTGTGATGCAACACGGGAGGCGGCGGCGCTCAGACCCACAATTACCCCCCCTCATAGTGTTGGCAAAGCGCTCAGAGTCTAACCATGTGGAACTGATGGCTTCTTCGCGGGGCTTCCGGCCGCATCCGGCGCTCCTGCCTTAGTTTATTTATTTCTCTGCATTTGCGCGCGCGCGCCTGCGCCGCAGCTCGCGCTCAGGCAGGCAGACAGGTTCATTACATGTCACAGCAGTTCAAAGTGATCCTCTGTCTGCTCTGTTTATTAAGAGGCGCCGCGGCGTCTCTGAGGGGCAGTAGGACGCGCAGTCGCGCGGCTCGGAGCGGTCCCAGCACCGCACCGGGCTGCGCGCGCGCGAGCGCGGCGGCGTAATGAAGAAATCAGCAAGGGATCGAGGGAAATGAACTCTCTTTCTAATACCTCCATCCGAGGCCGCGGAGCAAATAAGTGCTCCCAATAAGGAGGAGGAATGAGGTTAGAGTGGATGAAACACATGTGACACGTGGAAGCCATTAAACCCCCCCACATCACCCCACCCGTCCGGACGGACGCGGGACCAAAGCCCTTTCTGTTCAGAAATTGATTTTCTTCCCTACAAATCAGATGGAAAATGGAAAGGCGCGAGCTTGTGGGGGAGGAAACAATACCCCCCCCCCCCCAGTCTATTTGGAATCATAAACCTTCAGTTGCGGAGAGGAAGAGTGTGATTTCATGGGGGGGTGGGGGTTGAATCTGCATGAAATTGGGCTGCATGTCTCCCCCTCGCAGACTGTAATTGGGTGGGGTGGGGGTGGGGGGGGGCTCTGCGTTGTGTTGTTTTTGCGTCCTCGTTTCCGCTCACCTTCTTGTCGCTGCGGCTGTAATGACCACGTGCCGCAGCCGGCGCTGACTTGCTGGGCGCGCAGACTCCCCCCTAATTAAAAACGGACCCAGCCAGGCAGCTTTGATTCACGCGCCCTCTAGACACAGATGAACGGCAGCCGCGAGCCCGTGGACACCGTCCCGGGCCGTCTCCGCTGCTGCCTGTGAACCGGGCGACAATTATCCGGGCGCGCGGCGCTTTCATGTGGATGCCTCCGCGTGTTTCGTTTGTGTTGCATCAACTGCATTCTCACAACAAGCCGAGCCGCGGCGGCGCTGCGGGATTTGTCACAACTCGGCCACCGTCACAGTCAGCCGGTCATTAAAAGCAAATGAGGATGATGTGAAGAGGAGCGGCCTGCAGGCCTGTCATCACCCCCTCCCCCCCGCTGAGGCTTTCCAGCCCCCACCAGGCAGGACGGCTTCAGAATGATGATCCTCAGACTGGAATTGACCATCAACTCGTGAATTCTTTCTTAAGGCTTTTTTAAAATAAATTTCAAATCGACACCCAAACCAAACCAGTTCGTCAGCAGTCTCCAGAGTTTGGTGAGGATGTTGTGACAGTCAGGAATTTAGCAGCGGATGTCGGTACGATGCTGGAGGCAGGAAATGGAACGGCTTCTGCCGGCAAGGCTGTGAACCCCCCATCAGCGCCGCATCACAGAGGTGGGTCAGCCATCGGAGCCCCCCCCCCCGGATTCAGTGCAGCACATTTTAGTGGCCGTCAGCCTCTCTTTGATTGGCGTTGCTCATGGGCACAGCGGCAGCACTCTCTGCCGTCATCAGCTCCTTCTTAGGAGGATCGGAGACTTGAGGTGAATCTTTTACAAATGCAACTTCAAGGGGCGGTGCAGGTTGGATAGTTCTCTTATGCCCCGCCCCCATGTTCAGGTGTGTGTGGGGGCGCACAGATGCATGTTCAGTTCTGGAGTCGTCGTACTTTTCCCCTCGCCATCCGTTTCCAGTAGAATAAGTCGTTTGTCACTAACATTAGAGGAAGTTGAAGATCACTCGCCAGTCAGTGTTTCCCTAATGAGCCCCCCACCCCCTCGCCGCCGCTCTGCACGCATTCGCCCTTTGAAAGACTGAAAGAGCACTTCAGATCCGAGGCTCCGGGCGCCCATCCCGTTAGAGTCACACGCCGGCGCCCGTGCTTCCTGCGACGAGTCCGATCCTGAGCCAGGACTCGGGGACCTGAGGGGGGGGCGCCGCGCCCCAGGCTGAACCGCTGAAGCCCCGCCCTGGTCTGAACTCTCATTTATCGTCCAGGAGAGTTTCTGCAAACAACCAGAAAGGTCTGAGTGCTGCTGTCGGGGCGAACGTTTTTTAGGGTTGACTCTGGATTGTTGTGCTCTGGAGGAGAAGCACGACCTGTTGAGATGTCACATCTGCCCCCCCCCCCCCTTCCCTTCTTTGGGTTTCTTTACTTCTGCTGATGGTAAAACTGGAGTTTAAAGCCCTGAAGTCCAACGGTCCAAAGCAGAGACTCAGCTTTTAATGGAGCTTCTATATAGACTTAAACTGGAAATCTGAAGGCAACAACCATCCAGACGGCCATCGTCGTGTTTCAGGAAGGTCTGCAGTGGCGCTCTGCAGTGGCGCTCTGCAGTGGCGCTCTGCAGCGGCGCTGTGCAGTGGCGCTCTGCAGCGGCGCTGACCCCTCAAACAGCCGCCTGCTGTGCCAATGCAGGCTGGGAAACACTCAGCAGTGTTGTGTGTTTTCCAGCGGTGCAGCTAAGAGGTTTGCCGCGGCGTCCCAGTTCCCGGACAGGTGTCGGTCCGAAGAGGTGAAGCTTTGATCTGATTGATGACGCGGGAAGTGTTTGATGTACAGACAGCAGCTCGCCGCTTCCGCGCGCCCTTCCTGCCCCGGACCGCTGACGTGTTGACGGCTGCCGTTTAAAGGAGGCCGCGGCATCCGGTGCTGAACAGGAGGTGCTGCTGCCTGCTCCTTTTTTTTAAAGGAACAAACCGCATTCTCCTTTCAAAATGGGCGCTTAGAAGTTTAAAATTGCCAACATCAAGAGCTGCCTTGAAAAAAGGAAACCCGGCAATCCGAGTGTTATATAATGCCATGACTGGAGGCAGAGGAAAGTGGAGCACAGGGGGAGAGATTAAAAAACTTTCTGCATAAGAAGAGGGGAGGGGGAAGAGATGAGGGAGGAGGAGGAGGAGATGCAGTGGAATGAGAGATGGAGGTGGGGATTGGATGAGGGTCCGGTCCTCCTGCAGGAGGCCCCTCTCCTCCCCTCCAGCCCCCCCCCTCTCTCCTTTCATTTAGATAATGGAGCATTTGGTTAATTGGCGGAGCGCGGTGGAGGTTTGTTTGCCAACACGTCACGGCAGAATTATTTCCAGCACATTTGCGGCGCAGTGCCGCTCGCTTCCCTCTCATTAGAGGCGCTGGCCTCGTCCGGTCCAGAACTCTGCAGGAGGAGGCCGCCGCAGCACAGGAAAAAAAGAAAGAGGAGTAAAACACATTTATCTACTATCTCACATCCCTGCAAGCTTGTAAAGGAGGAGACAGAAGCCCCTCTATCCGTTTACTGTTATTGTTTTTCCTCCTCTCATAAACTCCTGCTCGCGCGCCTCTTCCTTCTCCTCGCTTATCGCAGGAGTTATGCGTGCAGCTGGCGTTATCTGTATCTTTAAATTTGATTGAGGCAGTGTTTTGAGGGGGGGTGTTATTGGATTGCGGTCTTATTGTCTCACCTTTCTCTCTTTCGGCTTTTTTTTTATGTTGGGATGGCGCTCATTAGACCCGGTTCACAGAGAGGAGCGCTCCTCGGCGGTCCGGCCGGCGCGAGGAGTCCGTCGTCATCGGCGTGAGACGGAGGGTCCGTGGAAGGAACTGTAAATGTCCCAAGCGTTCTCTTCCGGACAGCTCCGGGTCGGGTTTTAGCTCCGGCACAAAAGAGGGAAAACTGGAGCTTGAAGTTTGAAAGCTGGGGGAGGGAGCAGCTCCGGCTTTAACAGACCTGTCACTGGAATCAAAGACCTTAATCAAAATTTGATCAATGAATTGATCCTTCCTCTGGTGCTGCGCTGCGATTCCCCCCTGACTCCTGCCCCCCCCGCCTGCGCGCCGCGCTCTACCACATAAACTGTGTTCATTAGCGCTGATCAAGGGCTCCTCTAATGTGGGCTGAGAACTCCTGGGATGGCTGCTTCCTCCTGACAGAGCTGCAGAGCAGGACAGCCCCCCCCATCCACCCCGCCATCTCAGGAGGGGCAAAACTTTCACTTCCTGCTGCAGAAGTGGAGCCAACACACTTCATGCTCTAACCACTAGGGGGCTTACAGCCCAAACAAACATGTTACTTCTAACTTTCATGGTAGTTTTGTTTTTACATCTAAGACGTGTTTGCTCTTTCTGCAGCAGAACGGGGTTCAAACCAGCGGGTCACCAGTCACTGTCCGTCTCATTTTTAAATGCTCAGCTCTGACTCCTCCCTTTTTTTCGTCTTGCAGGGTAACCAAGAGGCCACCAACCCTCCAGAAGCGATGGCCCAGCCGTACACCCCAGCCCAGTACCCGCCCCCCCCACAGAACGGGATCCCCGCAGAGTTCGCGGCGCCGCACCCGCTCCCAGCGCAGGACTACACCGGGCAGAGCCGGGTCCCGGAGCACGCCATGACCCTGTACACGCCCACACAGACGCACAGCGAGCCGGCCGGCACCGACAACAGCACGCCCGCCATCCCCGCCAGCACGACCGCACCGGTCAGTGTCCTTCACCACCTGCAAACTCTGTCCTCACCTCGCTGTCAGCAAGTAAAATATATTCTTACTACTTTCTTTACTTTGATTCATTCCAGTTCAGTTTTGTGACATGAAAAAAACAAAGATGGTGGTCCTGCCTGCATGTTCCCTATGAAGCCCCGCCCCCACCCTCATGTCTGCCAACAAATGTACGCCAGCTAACCAATGAGCAGCAGAAATACGTTACCCTCTCTAACCCTCGTTTCGTCGTGGCATAGGCTGAAACACACACAAACACACACACAAACACACACACACACACTTTCCTCTAAATGAGTGCTGTGCTAAAATCATCCTGGGGTTAAGAATCAGTATTCAGTCTTATTACTCCCTTTAATTAAACTTCACATAAATCACAATATAAGTTGTTTCTACATGATTTTGAACAAGGTGTGTAAACAGATTGTTTCAGGAGAGTTTAGAAAATTATTTTATGCATAATTTAACATGCACATGTGGCCCCATCTGTATTACCGTAATGTGTATTTTTTAATTGTCTTTACCTCCTGCCATACTGCGGCTCCATTATGTCAACAGAAGTTTGACGCTTCTCGTCCTGCTTTTGTCGGTGATTGAGTTAGTTTCATGCTGCGCCTCCAAACAAACAGGAGCACCTCCGACGGTCCCCCCCTCAGAGCAGCGCTGCCCTTTCATGAGGAGCTTTGATGTCCACGAGCAGCCCGGCGCTTCATGATCTGACACGCGCTTCCCGCTTTTCATCCACACGGCCCGCGGGTCGCGCTGACCGGTCCGAGCAGAACCAGCTCGTCTGAAATGGAAAGTGGAGAAATCTAAGATGTGGAATCATCAGCATGTGAATGAGGCTGCAGAAAACCTGCAGCAGGGGTCGCAATAAGAGCCGCCTTTCAGTAACCAGCGGAGGAACCTTCAACCTTCTTTTGTGGAGCTTCTTAGATTAAAAACAGCTTTAATTCAAGTTTGATTTCTAAAGAAGTGCTCAGAGATTATTGAAAAATCCTGCCGAGATGTGACTCTGAGACCGGCATGAATTCAGAATCATCGCCTAGAAGTTTAAACTAAAGACACTTTATTTTATATACACCTAAGTGTTAAAAGTTTCTAAAAACTAGAGTTGCTTACCATTTTTTTTTTTTTTTTACATGAGACTAAAGTTTTAAAATTGTAAAATAAAAACTCCCAATTTTATGAAAATAAAGCCATAAGATAAAGAGGAAAAAGTCAAAAATGTAATAGAATAAAGTCACAAACATTAGAGGAAAAAGTCTAAACTGTTTGAGGGTAAAACCACAGACTCATGGGTAAAATTCCAAATTTTACGACGTGGGAAACATTTTTGAAAAGAGTCAACATTTTATGAGATTAAAGTCAAAAAAAGTCTGGAGTTACCAAAATAAAGTCCTGAATTTATTAGAAAAAAGTCCCAATTTTATGAGAAAAGGTGTTCTTTCCCAAAAGTAAAATGTTAAATGTAGCTTTTCAAATGTTTCAACAAAGATAATCAGTCGTTATCCGTTTCATTGATGTTGCAGACTTATTAAAGAAACAAACATTACACCGCTGAAGAGTTGACTTTATTTCATAAAATTACAACTTTATTTTAAAAAAAAAAGACTTTTTCTCCGTAAAACTATGACTTGGTAATAAATAAATGTACACCTTAATTCTTGTAAAATTCTGACTTTATTCTCATTTATTTTTTTTTTTTAATACTCCATCATAAATACATTTAGGAAAGTTACACTAAATTATTAACTTTTTAATATTTAAGAAAAAGTAAAAGATTATAACTTTTTCCATTCTTAAAAATGTAATGAACAGACAAAAGTTGTAACATTTTTTCATCTAAATTCATATTAAAATTGTAATGAAAGATCTTTACAGACTGTGAGGTCAGAACAGGAAGTGTAAAACAAATGTAGAGCAAAGTAACTAAGTAGGAGTTCTAGGGTTCTACTCTAGTAGAAGTAGAACACGGTGTTCTGTTGGAAGTCCATCATTACGTCCACGTTATTGAAAGTAGGACCACATGGATTCCACTTTGACTCTAACGGGATTATAATCCAGCTGCTCGGGAACACGCAGGGATTGATGGGAGCAGTCAGCTGTGACGGAACCGGGCTTTTGTTCCGGTTCCGTCCAGACTTCATTTCCTCTCTTCCCGCCTGACTGATGGATTCATTCCGTTTCACTCTGTGAGAAAGGAATAAACAGACGCATGACTTCTTTTGCCCGGTCGGACGGCTAAATGAGCCTCTCTGCCCAAACATCAGGGGTTAGTTGCCGTGGGCAACCGCTGATCTGAAGCCCTGAAGATGAAGGTGAGCTCGGCTGTGAAAGCTAAGCGGATCCATTTGGGGCGTCCCGGGCTGTTTTGTTTACCGGCATGAAGGAGATTCGACTGGACGCAGATATGAATGATTCAGGCGCTCTGAAAGGTGGACACGCCCCCTCCCCGGCACGCCAACTGTCGCTCTGCCCCTGGCCCATGCCCCTGGCCCTGTCTCCGTCTCATTCTGGCGCACAGAGCCTGACCTGGAATGAATGCCTCCATGGCCCACAGGAAATGCAGCAAATGTAGGGAAAGAGCGGGAAGATGATGCTGGAGATGAAAAGGAGACCGTCAGCGTGCTGTAGCACCTGCCGAGGGGGGGTCACCGTGAGGCCACCGCTCTCCTGAGAGGGATCTGGGTCACTCGCAAAGAAGACTGCTAATACCCCCATTTTCCTGACCTCACAATTACTGTGCAGCCATGAATATTTGGCAGCAGGAAAGTGCTTATGCAGCAGCAGCGGCGGTGGCGGCGGCGGCGGCGCGTTATTATCTTCTTGTAACGCAGCCGTGTTTGATTTGAAGATCTGCACGCCGCTCTCCTCCCCTTATATCCTGCACTTACAGTAATGGCAGGAGTTTCAGGAGAAGGAGACGACTTGGCAGGAGATTCAGCCTCGTCCTCCTCCTCCTCCTTCTTTGCCTCTCGCTCTGCCCCCCCCCCCCCCCCCTCACTGTCTCCTCTTCCCTCTGCATTTGATTTCATTTCATCTGCTTCCCCGCTGCGAGAAAAAGCCCAGGGATGGTGGGTGTGCAGAGATGAGAGCTCGTCTTGCTACCCCCCCCCCACATATACAGCAGCCATCTCTACCCAGCGAGGACAGAGGGATGAGATTAGTGGGGTGTAAACAGAGGGGTCGAATCCTCGGGGGCAGCTGCTGTAGTGTTGCCCGCCGCTGTGTTCCCCAGCTTTAATGACAGAGCCAGCCTGTTTCTGCTGTGGGAGCCACAGACGGCCCCCGCGCCTTTGATTAGGGCGCCCTGCAGGAACGCAGATTGAAGGAGCAGATCAGCAACCCCCCACCCCCCTTCGCCTGCCTGACTCTGCTGCGCTCAGCTCCTCCACCCCGCCACGGCGGCGCTTTGCACGGCACATCTTCTTGACTTAAAGACTTAAAAAGAGTCAAGTGAGTGAAAATTCGGTGAAACGTATGGATTCTGTGTCAATTCCCTGCAGAGAGCAGCGAGTGTGTATGTTTTAATGAGGAGCAGGGACCCCCCCCCCCCCTTCGCCGCCGCCCTCGCCTCACGCTCTCCGGTCTGTACTTGGAAAGGTGGCGGCGTCCAGATCTGTGGGACCTGGTTCTGTGCTGCGTTCAAACAAGCTGACTTGAAAGCCGGCGACTCGAGGAAGAGAGGCAGCGCCGACTTCTCTCCAAATCCTCAGAGATGAGGGCGACGGAGGGCTGCCAGGGAGCGGCGCCGCCGACAGAGAGCGGCTCGTTATCGGGCGCAGTTCAAATGGTCCGAGGTTTGGTTGAATTTCATGAGTAATCATTCTCTTTTCAGATAACAAATGAAGGCGGTGGCATTAGGGCGGCACTCATTTCCAGATTTTTCAAAACCGTGTCAGACCATCCAAAGGCTATTCTGGGGGACGGCGATAACACGGGCGTGCACGCGCACGAGCACGCAAAGACATGGATACTGGTGGCTCCTCTGTGACAGACAGCACCTCCATCCTGAAAGGGGGTCGGTTAACTGTAACCAGGAGGATTGTTGTAAAAATATCTTTGGTGCTTAAAAAAAAAAAAATTTTCATCAGATTTGATCATTTCTGTGAAAAGAGACCCACCACCTCCTTCCTTTGGTGAGGAAAGTCTGTCTACTTTTCACACTGAAGTGAACCACACCAGAGTTCATTTGCAAGTGAAGAAGTTTGTAGTAACTTTCTCAAAACGCCGGTAAACACCGTGGTCACATGACCCAGTGGTTTGTGAGTGGAAATCAGTGACTGTATCTGAGATCTGGACTGAGTTATAAACTGACCAATCAGACGCCTCCATCAAAGTAGGAGGAGCCTGCTGGCCTCCGTGTCCAGCGTTCAAAACCTTTGATTGACAGATTTCGTGTAGCCCGCCTTCAAGTGGTAGAGGGGTGTCACCTTCCAACAAGCTCCCTCCTGATTTGCCGGAGCAGTTTCCATGGAAACAATGACTCCAGACCGACTGGGGCCAATCACTGCTTACTGACGACCACGTTCCTGTTTTCAGAAAATATTTGTGGATATTGAAGCGAGCGGGTAACAAATGGATTGAATGGTGGGATGTGATTTTTCCTTTTATGAAAGTAGAGTGTTTACATTGAATTAAATGGAGATTACTTGTTTTAACCAGCTAGTTAGTGGTTGCTGGTAAAACTATTTGGCTTCAGTCTCTTTGATTTTGGAGCGGCTTTGAGAGATGAATGCAAACCCGGTTACTATAAATGTCCTTCTAGGCCTCTGGCCTCGGAATGATGGGTCTGAAAAGGCTCCTGCAGCTCCTCATTGCTCTTCCTTTACCCATCATGCAATTCCCAAACACCTTTATGGTTCATGCTTCTCCAGATCACGCTGAAGTGAACCGCACCAGAGTCCATTTGCACGTGAACAGAGATCCTCATTGTGACGAGGACCAGAGTTCTTGGTTGTGTCCGGATTTCCTCACTACTCCACAGTCCCTAAACGTTTATTTTCTTTTTACGCCAATTCTTATAGGTTAAACACCAAATATGATGTCACCCATTAGCAGAGGAAAAAAAACAAATATATTTGAACATTTTATGAACCCATTGAGTTCTGATGATGAAGTCGTGGATGTTTAAAAAAATAAATTTACAGCCATTTATTTAAAATGACAAATTGTTCAAACGCAATGCATTGTGGTCTATATTCACCAGTCTAGTGAGCGTCGATGCATGCTTCTGGAGATGCAGACTTCTGGAAAATTACTGGATTTTGAAATTGTAGATCCGGACCCCTAAAAAGTGGCGAAGGCCCATCTTAGTGCACTAACCAGGAAGTAATGTTGGAATTCAGACCATCGGTTTGGTCCATTGACAGTATATCAGAACTTGACTAAGTAGCCCCTCCCCCTTGGTGTTTTAAACAGGAAGAGGCCTTATAAAATAACAGCTACGACTTTGTCGTCATTCTACTGATCAGAATAACCATTCTTGATCTGATGCCTTTTTTTTTAAATGATTATCATTTTTCTTTTTTTTCTAAAACTGACCAATCAGATGCCTCAGTGAAAGTAGGTGGAGCCTCCTGGCCCCCACATCAAAAAACGTCTGACAGATTTTTCCGAGCCCACTTTTAATGGAATGGGTGTGGCCTTTCAACAAGCTTCCTCCCTATTGGTGACAGTGGTTGCCATAGAAACATCGACCGATCACCGTCGTCTGGCTCCAACGCCCGTACCACGGGAAAATGGCGACTGACGATTAGTTTGACATGTTTTTTGGGTGACATCAGACCTGCTCAGTCCAGTTCTCTGTACAGTCAACGGTCTGGGGTCAGGTGATCAGCTGACTTGGAAAACCCCTCTTCAGTTTGAGACCTTCTCTGAGGGGGGATGAAGCAGATTCCTCAGAAAAGATCAGGGGGGGTCTATAGAGTTTGAGTCAAGAATCGGCGTGGGTAGGCCACCGCCACCAACATGTGACCACCCTGCACCATGCCCGATTCGAGGGGGGGGGTAGATGGTGTTCTCTTAGTGTTTGGCTAAGTAAGAGTATCTCTCCCCCATCCCCCACCCCAGGCGATGGAGACATTACTTTTGCAGCATCTTTGATAAAGAGCAAACAAACAGACCGGAAGAGGAAAGTAATGAATTAAGGCTCAGGCATTATAATTCTTCAGAGCGAAGCCCCCCCCCCACCAGCACAACTCCTATTTAATCGGATGTAATCTACCTGCTTGGCAGCATTCCAATCAGATAGTTTCAATTATGCTCTTGTAATGCCACTCTGCGAGAAGGGGGGAAAGTGCTGAGCCGAGCACTTTGCAGGCGATTTGCAAATAACAGCGAGGGAGTCTTTTAGAGAAATGAGTGAACGGGAAGCCGCTGCCGCCGCCGCTGCAGCTGACAGCTCCCTCACTCGGAGCTGCGGCGGTGATGCTGTGTTTTGCATCGCACCTCCTCCTCCTCCCTGTGACAGCAGCTGTCGGGACAGTAAAGTGCCACTGAAGGTGGCCTCCTATGGTAATACAGAGGTAATTATTTTCCAGCACTTCGCCACTGCCGCCGCCGCACAGCCAGGCAGGCAGGCAGGTTGGAGCCTCGGGAGCAGCAAGCTCAGGCAGCCGTCCCGGATCTCAGTGACACTCCAAGTTATTGAGTTAGTAGGATGCAGTCTGGGGTGCTTGGAGTCAGCGATTCAGCATTTGTGTTCTCCGTTTGAGCGTTTGCCCCTGATGTCGGTGGGCTGCTGCCCCGTCGGGGGGAAAGTTAATCTGCAAACGCACGACTGCAGCTGATAAAAGCCAGACAGACGCATCTGGAGGACGGGGGGGGGTCGGCTGGGTCACGTGCGACCGATGAAATGGATCCACCTGTGGGGATGTGGTACCTTGTCACCCTCCCCGGTCCTGGCATCTGTCTACAGCGTGTCACCCCTGGGGGCCAACATGGCAACTCAGGCTATTAACTTCAGCGCCCAGTTAAGACCCGCCGCCGCCACGGCCCCACCCCATCACAAATCGGCTCTGCTCCGGACGAGCCCGGCTGTAACTCCGGAGGGGGGGGGGGACTCACCTAGAGAGGAGACGGAGCGGGACCTTGAATCAAACAACTGTCACTGCTAACAATGTATGTCACCGTCTCCGAATGGGCCATAAAAGGCAAATAAATGACGGCCATTACAGTGGAGATTGTGATTATGATAATGAGAATAATAAAGGCGATCATCATTACCATCAGCATGATAATGATGATACTGAGATGATGAATTGTAATGAATAAATCCCTACCCCATTTCCTAAATGGTGGGAAATGTATCACAGAGGGGGGCCTGCAGCCATCCTGCAGCCTCGGCACAGTGAGGGGGGGGGGGGTTATCGCGTGAACCTCTTTGGCAACAGCCCCCCCCCCCCCCCCTCCTCTCACGCCTGCCTCGGTACAGGCCGTAAGCGTGCCGTGTGAGTGCGGCGCTCGGCAGAGCTCTTCCCAGGAGACCTTGCAGTTTACATATCACATTCAAGCAGCTTCTGTGCTCAGTGGCTGTCACTTCCACTCTCCCTCTGACCCCCCCCCCGCTTTTATTCGGCCCCCTTGCAGATGAATCGGTGCAGAATCTTGTCTTCTGCTTGGTTTTTGTTGTGAAACTGCAAACATTTGCTGCTTGAGCAAAAGGCCCCAGAAAAACTTCATCTTTTTCTGATGACTGACCTCTAGTGGTGATGGGGAGTACTGCGTCCTGCTCCCAGCACTCCTCACTTAATGGGAAATTTAGAAACCAGAATTTCATAGAATGAAAGCTGCTCAGAGGCTGAGGGGAAACAAAACTCCAGATCCTTTCTATTGGTCATTCTAAAATCAGCTTTTTCATTTCTGGAACAGGATAATAGCCAGAATCCCCAGACAAGAAGCTGTGTTTTTTTTTCTCAAATGCATGTAAATAATGTTTAAAAATCTGTTTTTTAAATAGACCTCAGAGAAACGGTCATGTAAGTCAGCAGCTATGTCTGTTTTCCACCTCAGCACCTGATAAAAATGACTAATGAATAAGAATGATTCTTGTAAGATGTGACGGAACGGAGCAGAAACCATCGAATCTATTCGTTTATCGATGTCCAGAACAGAAAGTCCTCAGCCGGAACCACGTCCCATGATTTAACTGGCAAAATAGAAGCCGCCTTTTCATCACTTTGCCCCAATGTTCCGGCACAGTGGTGGTGATCTTATGATATGGGCTGCAGAATCTGGACCTGTCTAAAAACTGAAATCAATTTGCAGCTACAAAACACAGAAGCATCTATTTATTAAAGAGCCCTAAGGACACTTCCTACTAGTTTGTGTTTGTTTTCCCCCCCAAACATGTCCAAGCTTTTAAAGGATTTTATATTTGCGATCTGCAATAGAACCTTTATTCTCTGTGTAAAGGGTAGGAGAGCAGAAATCTAAGGGCAGAACAGCTGAAAGTGTGGAGTAGTGAAGTAAAAGTGCTGTTTTGGATGTGCTTGAGTGAAGTTTTAATGATTTATAGTATCATTAAAAAATCCCCTCTGAAGCATGTGTGTAAGCAGCGTGATACTGTTGATGTGGCACTTTTCATAAACAGTTTTATGTGCACAAACCCCAGAAATATGTGGTCATGAGCTGAATAATGGAGATCTTTCAGATTTGCTGAGATGTTGAATCATTTGAACTTTTATTAGAGCTGAAAGAAGTTTAAGCTTTAAGTTTGTTTGTGTTGAAACGGAAATACTTGATCATCCTTAAAGATGCACTTTGGTGTTTTTTTTAACATATTCCTGCAGCATTTTTATAACGATGGAGGAAATGAAGCTGAAAATTACATTTCTGAGTTTTTCTTCATTCAAATCTTCCTGAATCAGGAGCAGATAAAAAAAAAAGCCGTTTGAAACAAAAGATCGCATTTGTCACGTAGAAAATACGCTGGGCGGGGCTTAACAGCTCCAATTTTGCTCGCCATTTTTGTTGCACTGCTGATGGTCATGTTGAGGAAGTGTAAAGTTAGAAGAAGAGGCTGTAAACGGAGAGCTCTCGGCATAGGGAGGTGGGGGCGGGGTCTCTCTGGTACTAGCCCCGCCCACCCCTCAGATGAATTTCTAATGACTTCTGCAGAAGCTACGTCCTAAAAAACAACAAAAATGATCATTAAAAGACCACTGGGGGTCCTCTAAAACATTTTGGGAGGAGTCTTAATTTGGAGGAGGGATCTGTGGATGACTAAGACGAGCTAAGAATCTTCTGGAAACCTTCTATTTAAATAAAAAATACATGTGTATCTGGAAAGATGAAAGGATGGCTTCATCTGTTTTGGTTCTTCTTGTTATTGTTTTGTTTGCTTTTCTTTTGCATTTACAAATTGGGTGTAAAGCTTGTAATTATGTTTGATAATGTACCAAAAATGTAAAAACTAAAACAGTGTGACAGTAGATGAGATGCTGGGAGTGGGACTTGAACGGCATCAGGAGCAGCAGAAACGGCGTTTGACCGGCGCGCTTCTGTCCTCCTGAAATCAAACGGTCCATCTAAACAGACAAGTCAGCAGCAGACGCTGGAATCCATCACTGCTGTCACGCCCCAACAAGTGGAATTTGTCACTGAAATCAGACGCGCCATTTATATAGAAACGTCAGCGCGGCATAACGGCGGCAACTGCAGCGCTGCGGGCAGCGGGCCTCGCACTCCTCACCACGGCTGTGCGCCAACGTCCCCAATAATGTGTCTTTAGTCTAGACGCGCCGGGGCTCGCCGGGATCTATATCCACGCCTTTTTGTCAGCGCCTTCAATCTTCTGCGCGGCTCGGCGGCTAAGTGCAAGAGATTAATAAGTGGATTTGTAATGCACAACCTGAGGTTTGACACTATAAGTCATCGGCTGTTTATCGCCGTGGCTTTCTCGCCAGATTGAAAAATGGCAGACCCTGAGTAGGTTAGTCAGCCCCCCCCCCCTTGTGCTGCAGGACCACGGGGTACAGTACACTGCAGCAGCAGCTAATGAGCAGCTTGTGTCTTCTCTGTGTTTGTTTCCCTCCGGCAGACAGATGACGTGACGCAAACAGAGGGCTCTCAGCAGCTCCAGCTCCAGCACTCAGACTCCTCAGAGAAGCAGCAGCCCAAAAGGTTACATGTCTCCAACATTCCCTTCCGCTTCCGAGATCCCGACCTGAGGCAAATGTTTGGGGTGAGTTCCTTCCAGGAAAGCTCCACTCTGTCCTCTTCCAGCGCTTTTGAGGAAGTTTTCTCATCGCACGCATGCAGAAGGGGCTCTTTGGGGAGGCCCCGCCCCCTTTTTTCCTGCCATGTTTTGAATTCAGTCTCACTCTGAAAATACAGTTAAATGGAGCTTTTCTTTTTTACTTTAAACTGACGTTTCAGGCAAATTTATTCCAATAAATGTTTTTAGAACGGAAAGCAGGAAACGGCTGTTTTAACCATTTCATTTATGCAGTTCTAAAACCTTTAAAGAGATCTTTTGAAAATATACTTTCAAAATAAAAGCTGGCAAACATTTAGCTTAGCCAGCTTCAAATTTAATTTTGTATTTTAGCTTTTTTTAAACCGATCTTGACTAACAAGATGCAGAATTGATTTCTAAATCCATGTAATGATTTTCCTTTATTGACGTTTCTGGAATTTCTCTGCCTCAAAAATTGCTTTGCTGTTAGTTTTTTTATTTTTAATCAATCAAAGAAGTCTAACAAAACCACGCAAAAAAGGAAAGAGGAGGAGCTTAACAAATGAACATATGGAATAAATCCCCTGATAAATCCTCTGCTCCTCCGTATGAAGCCTGGTAAACACTTGTAGTTTAACTAGAGTCCTATTTTTCCTCAGTTGAACACGAGTTCTGCAAACAGAACATTTGAAAAGGTCTCACCGTTTTCCCAGCCTCTGATCACAGCAACCCCCCCCCCCCCCTCCCGCACTTTAGTGACAGAGACACAGGAAGAGCAACACTCATGATCTCTGCTCCAACCGTTTCCTGGAGCTTTTGTCTCCAAGTCACAGAAGGATATAAAGCATTTTTCAAGCTGAACATCTTCATCCAGAGTCTTCATCGGTGTGTGAAGGGTTGTTTCTGTGAACGATGGCGGCGTCTGTGACGACACGGATTGATCCGCCATCGATGGTTGGGATCAGAAAGTGGAGGAGCTGCAGGTTTGCTGTGGAAAATCAAACCCTTCTGTGGTTGAGTCACTCCGCTGTTGCGCCGGGTGTTGGTGTTGGATCGCGTCGGCGCCGAATGCCGAACGTCCATATCTGCTAATGCACTGAGCCCGCCAGGCCGCGGCGAGCGGCCCCGCCCATCGCTGGGAAACCAGCCGGATGCTCGACCTGGAACCACAGAGGAGCGATGCTTTTGGGCCACAGGACTCCTCATCAGAAACCTCCTTTCCTTCGCTGGCCTGTTAACGAGGCGGCAGCTCGCCGCAGAACCTGCAGGAGAGGCGAACCGAACGCAATAACCAGAACGGATGTGAATGGAGACAAATGCCAGAACTCTCCTTCAAACGCTGCGCGCTAATTGGTCCATTAGAAGCCGGAGCGGTTAATTCCTGTCGTTATGGAGACAACATCCGGCTGATGATATTAATTACTGGCGGGCCGGAGCGGTGACTTTATGAACGGCAGACAACATACCTGCTTTCTGTCTGATTGTTGGCTTTATTGTGTCCCCCCCCCGCCTGGAATCCAAATCACCTCCGTAATTAGCCCGGCCGGCACGCACAGATATATGATGGAAAATTGATTGCAGCCCACCCACTGTCCCTCAGCCGCACGCCCCTGTCTCCCATGTCGCTCGCCTGCCTTTCCCGCTCTTTGCCGTTGGCACGGTGGAGGATTGTGGGATTGATTGTGTTGGTTAGAGCCTGGCAGGGAGAAGCCGGTCTGCTCCACCCCCTGACATGGCCCCCACAATGGGCCTTTGTGTGATCAGTGTGTGCAAAGCCTCATCCCTCTAGCGCTAATGGCTTCTGGAGCGCCACCGGCTCAATACGCCATTACTGTTCCGCATGAGCGAGGCCCGCAGACAGGAAGACGGAGGGGAATGGAGGTGCAGCACAGGCTCTGCGGCAGACCCGGGCCCACCAGGAGCTCCATCTGCTGCCCCCGCGGACAGAGCGCCGCCGCCCCGCCAGAAGACGAGCTGCGCCGCGCTCTGAGGGCGTGGAGAGACCTGTGAGCCTCTAATGAGGCGCTGAATGAAGGTCTCGTTAGGGCGTCCGCGGCGGACGTTAATCAGTAATTAGAAACTGTGATCTCTGAGAGGCGGGAAATGAAAACACTCCAAGCACGAGTGCGCCGTGCGCCGGGCCCACGCTGCGCTGCTGGAGGGCGCCCTCGTTTGTGCGGCTGGAGTCTTTGGCGCTGCTCCTCTCAGAGCGAGGAAGGGCTCTCGCAGCGCTCCCCAGAGCAATCAGGACCCCCCCTCCACACACATGCTGCAGTCAGGATGGGGGGGTGATTCAGGAGCAGGAAAAACATGGCTGCCACAAACTTGTCTGCTGATACTTCCTGTCTGATACTTCCTGGAAGTGGTGGTTTGTGGGAGATGAAAACTGGCCACAAGTGTGACGGGGGTTGGGGGCGGGGCTGCCACTGCACTTTAAAGTGGCTTGAGTTTGTTTTTTGGCTCTCTAGGCCCCCCTCCCCCTCTGGAGACCCCTCCCATCGAAGCTATTGTTAATCAGTGCTGCTGATGCAGCTGTTTCCGTGCACGTGCGTGTGCACGAGATCAGTGGTGAGCAGCGAGCAGTCCCCAGCGCCATGTGGAAATCCACAAAGACGACTTCCTCTGAAACTAATTAATCGACGCCACAAGCCCATTACACTCGGTTAAAACAATTAGCATCTGCACGGTGTGTGCGCGGGGGGTGTGCGCGCGGAACGGGGCGTCACGCTGGGATATAAATGCCCGCATTCCCCCCTCGCACGGGTGGAGCCGAGCCGCAGATGTGTGCTTTAGGATCCGGCGAGGTCAGGCCGCTTCATTTCCCTGGAAAGCAGCAGGAAGTTCTCCCGCGGCCCGGCCCGGTCCGCTCCGCTCCGCCCGCTCCAGCCAGATAATAGCCAGCTCCTCCTCACCCCTATTAGTGGCTCAGTCAAACGATCCATCCATCCCCACTGAGCGTCGACCACATGGAAGGCCCATTTCTGCCCTGTTGTGCTGAAATGAAGGCGACGCGGCCCGCTTGACAGGGTAATTACTTTTAATGAAATAATACGGCCATTGTAGACAGCAATTAAAAGTCGCTCCACTCATTAGAGGGACTTACAGTTTACTTTCATTCCTCTGTTTTCTAATGATCCAGAGGCAGGCCTGTTCAATCGAAAGGCTGCGGCGTGTTAACCCCCCCCGGGGAGCGGCCCTCAGGTCCTGTCCACGGTTCAGGCGCTCAAACACAGAGGCTGGAGGGGCCCCCGCTCCACGCGTCTTCCTGCCGGGGCGAAGGCGACCCACAGCGAAGTGATGCAATCCCAGATCAAGTGCTTTGGCGGACGCTCTGATCTGGTTTCTGGCAGCGCCGCCGCATGTTTGCAGCGGCGCCAACGCTGCAGCAGTGGCTTCTCCTTTCAAAGCAAGCCAGCAACCTTCAAGAAGTGTTTGCTGAGCTAACACTTGCTAATTGACCACCATTTCCTCGCAGAAGCAGCATTTCCATACCGCCTTAATGCTCCTTTTCCTTCTCACGGGTTCGCCTCCTGACTCCTCTCTCTTTCCTTTCTCTCTGCAGCAATTTGGAAAGATTTTAGATGTGGAGATTATCTTTAATGAGCGAGGATCCAAGGTAAGTGAACTAGAACACCAGCTGCTTCATTACCATCTTCTTCTTCTGTTTCCTAATGATGGCATTAGTGTGCTGTGTACTTTGGCTGAGAGTGGTGGTCTCTAAGCCGGGTCCTGGAGAGCCCGGACTCTCCCTCCCCCCTCCCCATTGTTTTGTTTGTTGCAGCTCTCGCCCGGTGGAGAATCATTAGTCCTGTCAATCAATTTATTATTGAGCTGTTTCACATGCGGCGTAATCCGCCGGCAGGCTGCAGGTCCTCCAGCATACGGACCCGGCCCGGCCCCTGTTGGCGCCGGACGCGTCCGCAGGTTCATTTGCAGACGAATCCCTGAGTTTTGTGCGAAGGCGAGCGCCTGCTAATGCCACGGGTCCGGTTGAAGGATGAGCTTGGCCTTATTCTGCATTTCTTCTTCATGTGGAGACAACAGAAGCCCGGCTAACAATGCGCTCCTTCCTCTCTCAGCACTTTCTGACTTCCCCACTTAGGCGGCGCCCGGCCCCGAGCTCGCCGCCTGCTACCCAAGTTGTTAGTCTTTTTAAAAAGGTCACAAAAATGCAGATTTATTTAAATAAACAAAGCTCAGCGTTTCTGAGAAAAACCCCTGAGTTTCGTGCTTTTAAATAAACAATACTTAAGCAGGGAGGCAGCAGATCAACTGCTGGCGACTATTTTTAGTTTGGAAGTTCTCCGACTTTTTCTTTTTTTCTCAGAATTAGCAGCTCAGAAAGAGCGACTCCGTCTTTGCTGAGTCATTTGCAAAGGAATCACAGGCCTGTAGTGGGCGGATCCTTTGTATCAGGAGGAGCGTGGCGCAGCCGAGGCGTGGAGGCGCCGCCGCGCTTCCCGTCTGGTGACGGCGGAGCGGCCCAGGTGAAGCCAGCGGCGCCGCGAACAGCCCGCCGCCGCTGCTCATCCAGCTGTTCCTTTAATAGAGTGCAGTGAGCTCCACAGCTTTCCATTCATAAAGGCGACAGGCTCCCCGGCGGGGTGTTGAGGCATGAATACTATTGATTCCCATTCATGGCTGGGGGGGGGGGGCTTTTGGGCTGAAACGGGGGTGTGGGGAGCCTGGATGCCGGCCATGCTGCTGCACTCTGCCGCCTCCGCCAGACAAGATTGAGCACCGGATAAACCTGCCTCCTCCGCCACAACGAGCATTTATTGTTTGTGCCCCACAAAGCCATTACCCATGATGCCTTTCTTCCTTTGCGCATACTCTGTGCTTTATAATGAAGCTATCAGCCCATTAATAAATAATCTGTTTCCTGTGAGGCTTGTGTATTCTATTTGTTTGTCCCCTTTAAAAAAATCACGCCCCCCCCCCTTCTGTGCTTGATAAAGAAAATACTTTTTTGTTTTTTTAGGTGGGGGGGGGGTAACCTAAGGATTAATTTGTAATCCAGTCTGTATTTTTTTTTCATCTCTCCACCCACCCCCCCAGGACAGGTTTTCTTATTTATGCTGACAAAAGACAGCCCCCATCTTTCACGTGTTTCATCTCTAAGCAGCTCTCCAGCCTTGCCCCCCCCTCCAGTACCAGTATATATAGAATCTGGGGAACAGGGCTTGTTTGGCCAGAATAACTTAAGTGTACTCAGAGCTCAGGTCCAGTATCCCAGTCCACATAACTCAAGGAAATGACAGGCCCCCCCCAGGGGAGTGGTGCAGGGAGCGAAAGGGGGTGGGGGGGTGGGAATGGGTGTATTTGGGTCTAAAGTCAACATGGCTGCAGTTGTGGATCACAGCTTGTGGTGGATCAGAAGCAGATCAGGTCTCTGCTGCTGCTGCTGGAGCCGGGCGGATAATTACAGCCCCATGATGGCAGCCAGCGGTGATCTGCATTAGCTGCCTCCTGACATTCAGCGGCGCCTTTAATTGTGCAGAGCGGGCAGGTTTGTTGGTGTTGCGGCGTGAGGTCGTGTCACCGTTATCCTCTCCTCCTCGGATCTCTCTGTTTGCTGTTTCCTGACGCCTCACTAACTGCCTCTAATTAATCTGGCTGCTTACAACTCGACTCTGCCGCTCACCTCTTTCTCCCTTCTCTCCCCCCGTCCCCCCTCTGTGTGTCCACCCCCCCCCTCCCCGTCTGATCTAACGTGGCGCTCTCAGGGCTTTGGCTTTGTAACTTTCGAAACAAGCACAGACGCCGACCGTGCGCGGGAGAAACTTAACGGTACAATCGTAGAGGGACGCAAAATAGAGGTGCTTTCACATTTTTTCCTCCCCCCCCCTCACCTGCTGCCTTCTCATGTCGGAGCCGTGCATCAGCATGTGTGTTTGTGCATGCGTACGTGCATGCGTACGTGCATGCGGGGCAGAGGATAACTCTACCCTGTTTGGGATCCACGGCCTGCAGCTGGGACGCATGCCCCCATCCTCCGGGTTCCTGAGGAGACCCGCCTCCTTCCATCGCCATCGTTTAATGTTGCCTGCTCTAATTCTGTTTATGACCCACCCCCACCCCCACTCAGCCGTTGTGATCAGGTCAATAGAAGGAAGTGCTTTTTCTGCTTTTCTTTTCTTTGGTTTATGCGACTAAAACCAGAACGTTTGTTTATTTTATTTCTATATTTTTGTATTCATAGCTGCTGCATGTTTTGAAACCTGTTTGAATAAAAAATGCATTGTGGGTAAAAATTGTGCAGCAGGTTGTATTTTACAAACAAATCCTCATTTTTGTTGATTTGCCGCCTGCTTGAGCCTGCCCCCCTCCCTCCTTGATGTTCTGCTGTTGATCGAGTGTGTCCTGCCGCCTCAGGTGAACAACGCCACAGCGCGGGTGATGACAAACAAAAAGGTGGCCAACCCCTACACAAACGGTACGTGGCCACACGGACAAAGGCGCAGCGCTCTCCGTCACGCGTGTGCAGTGAGCTGAGTTTGTGTTTGTCCACAGGCTGGAAGCTGAATCCTGTAGTAGGAGCTGTCTATGGTCCTGAACTGTATGCTGGTAAGCCTGCCTGCTTGCTTTCTTTTTTTCTTTTTTTTTCCTCTCCTGCCTACCTGAGGCTGCTATCTGCAGCAGCCAATCCCGGTCTGACCCCTGAGTTTCCACAATCGGGTTCATCCTGAAGCTACTGAACATGAAATTCCCCTTAAATCAAAGTGAATCTGAGAGAGGCTCAGATAAGCAGTGGATGATCCAAGCTGCTGTGAGTGGCTGAGGGAGCCTGAGCCATTGTTTGCGCCGTGTGCAACTGTAAAGCAGGGGAAAAAAATGATTTCAAGAGCAAGCGCCCCTGCAACTGTTATCAGATTGTGGAGGCTGCTGCTGTGGATGGATTTGCCAAGTGCGCCAGATTGACTTTTACAGAGCTAACCGAATAAGGGAGATTGAGTGAGCGATATTGTTGGCACCCACCCTGTCGAAGGCAGCTATTCCTTCTGGTCTGGGTAATGGAGGAATGAGATGAGCTCAGTGGGGTTTTCCCTATCTCTCTCTGCCTCGACATGCCGGCTTTATTGCTGTATGTTATATGAACCCTTTGCATTTTAATGAGGGGGAAATGGTACTATTTCATTTGGAAGAAGTGCTGAGCACATCGCGCCACTTTAACGGCTTTCCTTTCTGCTCATTAGACTAAAATCTGTTCATTCCCCGGACAGCTTTACGGCGAACCTCTAAATAACTGTCCATGACAGAAAGCAGTCATCTATCATTTTTATTTCATCCCCAACCCCTCACCCCTGCAAGCCTCCTCCCTTGCCTCCTTCTCACCTCATCCTTTAGTTTCCTCGTTTTTAACAAACACAGGACCCGCGGCCCCCACACCGCTCACTTCACTGACCTATATGTGCACTCACAACGCCACCACCTGCCCCGCTTTCGCACCCACACCCATGCATGCAGGAATAGATAACTTATGTAGAGCACAGACACCCATACATGTCCTCTCCTGCGTGCACACACTCTCCGTTTCACACACACACTTCCCAAATCATCTCATAAATCAGAGGGAGTGTGGTCCACCACTCCAGGCAGGGAAGCGGGAGGGGTTGGGTGATTTATTGGCTGCTAATTTTTCAAGTCGTCTTGACATGGCGCTGGAGTTTGCCAAGCCTAAACGACAACATATGCTTGCCAGCTGGGACGATGGGAAACATAAATAAGAGATACATTTTTGAACCCACCCCCCTCTAATGATCAGAAAAAAACCTCTTTTATCTTTCCTGAAAAGGAAAAAGGCGGACCAGAACTTTATCTCTTCCCTCCCGAATTTAGAAAAAAGAAAAAACAGGAGTCATGTTGCAGCCTTCAGGACATATTCTAAAACCATCATAGCTGTGGTTAGTACACTTTTGGTGGGAGTAAAATGGGATATAAAGGCGATTAATCACTGTTTATCAGTCCTCATTTCTGTGCAGGAGATCAGTGAAATTGGGAGCCATAAATCCTGCCGCCATGACAGCACACTTCGTCTCCATTCGTCCTGGCGCTACAGGTTTATTGTCCTCAAAACCCATTCAGGAGAATGACGGATGAGAGCCTCATGCCGACTCCCCACTCTTAACCTCTTGCAGGGGAAGACCGGCTCCTCCTCTATCGGGGGGAGGAGAGCCTGCTGAGGTCTGGGGCGGAGGCTCTGCATCCACCTTTCCTCCTGCTGTGGGAAACGTTTGAGGGGAAAACAGTGGGAAGATCGGCTGAGCTCCACGAAGCTGCGACAGCATGCTCAAACAGAAAAAAACCTCTCCTCTTCTCAACTCTCAGGGTCATCTTTGTCTGAGGATGCTCAGCTGTCATTAGCGCTGTTGACTCAAACAAACAGATGAGGTCAGACCATCGAAATATTTCAATAAGGAGAGATCGTAGGAATGTGAGGAAAAGTTTATTTGTGTTACAAAAACATCTGCATCAAAGAAGTCCACCATCCTTGGCGGTTAGGTTCTGGGTTGACGGCATCGTGCCTTTTTGGAATGAGCTTCATTTTTCACCATCTGAAATTAAACGGAAACAGGCGCTGACATCAAATCCCACCAACGGAAAAAAGCTGGAGCAGCCGAGAGAAAAAGTGACTTGTGTCTGTTGCTGGAGGTTCTTCAGCACCGCGGACAGCGCCTGCGAAAAACCCAGTGCTGCAGAGCTCCTGGTCCTAAAGATCGAGAAACAGAATGAGTTCATGTAAACGGAGGCTCGGCATGTTGGTGTGTGCGTGTGGTGGTGGCGGTGGGGGGTTAGGCTCCAGACTCTTGATTAGACAAAGCTGGTTTGGGTGGTGGTGGATTAAGTGCTCATCTCCTGATGTGTTTGAGCAGGAAGTATTAAAGAGATCAACCTTGTGGAAAATCAGATCTTTCTTTATGGGGGCCCAGTTACGACCCCGTCCCTGGATTACCTCGGATCCAAGTGGCTTCACAGGTATTGAGCTTCTCTCCGGTTGACACATATGACATATAAGGTGCGGCGTGACCCCCCTGCTGCCCTCCAGTGCATAACTCCCCCCCACCCCCTCAGGAAAAGGTGTTTGACTTTGGTGGCTGGCCCGGGCGGCGCTGCGGCGCGGCTGTTGTTGCTTTTCACGCGCTTACCTGGCTGTGACAGTGCCTTTGATTTATGGGTTATTATTGAAGCAGTGTAGCCTATCGCCAACTCATTATGAGTTTACATTCACATACATCACAGCATGCATATTGCATACAAATGTTCAGAAAAGAGGGAAGTAAGTGCTTTGTTTTTGTTTTCTGTGCGTGTGTGTGGAGGGGGGGGGGGGGGGTAAAAACCAACCACCAGCAATTTATATGAATGAGGTGTTGGGGAGAGGGTGGGGGGTCTGCGGATTGTTTTTGCCCTTTAGCAGATGTCCTCTACCCAAAAAAAAGGAGACACTGACTTAAATGTCAAGGTCAGCACTGTAAATCATCACCGGGGGGGGCTGGTTAGAGTCCGGGGGCAGGGCTAGTTCAGTTTCAGCAAACATGTTAGTTAGGGGGATTTGTGGGCATTTCTGGGTGTGGTGGTAATGATTGGGGGGGGGGGCATTAACCTGCATCCCTGTCAGCTGTAGTAGGGGGTACTTGTTGTTCATTAGGGACCCCCCCCCAACCCAGGGAAACGCTGCATTCAGGAACCTCTTATCTCTTTTTCCAACTCGCGGTGCGTTCAGGGACACTCCAGGAACTCCGAATTCAGCAGAAGGGATTTGGTCAGAACCAGATTGTTCTGCATATTTGACACATTTATTTGTTTTCATGTCATGGTCTACATACGTCTGTTTACCCGCATCGCTGCGGCGATCCGACGAACCCGAGTGTTTGATGAATTTACCTGGAACTTGTCGCGGAAGTGAGCAGCAGAGAGCGAGGTGAGAGGAGGGCCGTTCGCTGAGGATGAAGAATAATGGGGCTGACTGTTTTTTGATGGACTTTCTTCTGGGGGGACGGAGAGTGAGGGTGGGGTGGAGGCCGGCTTAATCACGTCCTCACATCAGCGTGTTTGTATGCACCTCTGCAGCCTGTAATCAGGCAGCCTCTGGACTGATTGAAGGTTAAACGGAGACCTGAACCCACTCCGTCTGCACGGGCAGTCATCAGCAGAGGATGCTCCCGGATTGATTTGGAGATGAGGGTCAAGCCGGTCTGGGTCCAAAACATCCCAGACTATCTGCCGCTTCCCATTTGTCCCCATTCAAACCCGAGAATCCGC
This sequence comes from Oryzias curvinotus, assembly GCA_023969325.1. Taxonomy (NCBI): domain Eukaryota; kingdom Metazoa; phylum Chordata; class Actinopteri; order Beloniformes; family Adrianichthyidae; genus Oryzias; species Oryzias curvinotus. The sequence goes on along the minus strand of CM043713.1, from coordinate 1,797,309 downwards.
GCTCCGCCTCCTCCGTGTCCAGCCTCCTGCTGTCCTCGGCGCTGCTACCCCATTGTGTTTAAACTATGCAAAGGCTGCGGTGCGAAACTAGTGGTATTGCATCCATTAGCTGCCTGGGCTTCAAGGCTGCCCCTCTTCAGGCATCAGCGAGGGATGCGTACAGCAAATGTGGATCCTTGCTGAGTACGGCACAAAGCAGCGAGCTGGGAAGGAGCAGAGTGCTCGATGAGGCGCACCTAGAAAAGATTAAATCTATTGTTTCCTTGTCTTCCACATAATGCATTCTGTCATGGGGAACGCAGCGCCACACGTCTCTCTGTAATGTATGCTGTCACGAGGTAAGCAACGCCAAGCCGAGGATGCTCCCTGAAAGACGCCTCTCCTCTGTGTTTCCTCTGCAGTAACAGGGTTTCCGTACCCTGCCACAGGCGCCACGGTGGCCTATCGGGGCGCTCACTTGCGAGGCCGAGGGCGGGCTGTCTACAACACGTTCCGTACAGCTCCGCCGCCACCACCCATCCCTGCTTACGGAGCGTGAGTATCGCAAGGAAATGCGACCCACTTACCGCACAGTTTGGAAGTCTTAACACTAGGTGGAGCTGCTGTTCCGAACAGGGCGGCGTGTGAGCGCAGACTCCAAAAGCGCCGCACAAAAACACACACTTTGCGATTTCTGAACTACGAGTTGAAGGTTTTCCGATTCCCAGAAGTTTAACCCAGAATATGTCACAATCAGGCAAAAGAATATGACAGCTAAACAGCAATGGTTTTAAACTAACTTGAATTTTTAATCAAAGTTACCACATTTCTTACTGCCATGAAGCACATGAAATATACTGGAAATACCCGACGAGGTGTGCATTATCAGAAATCAACAAGCCTGATCAGTCTGAGACAACGTCAGGTTGCTTCCATGTTGTTTCTGTTTTAGTTTTTAGGTTTAAATCGCTTTTTCACAAAAAAAAAAAAAAAGTGTTGGTGCGACATGTTGTCACGGTAACGGCCCACTCCACACTGTGGTTTACTGAACAAAACATCAGTGCAGTTCAGCTGCTACGGTTTGGAGCAAATCTGGTGTTCAGGTGTGCATTAGCATTGTCGATCACCGTATCCTGCAGCCAATCAGAAGTGTTCACCCGGACCATTGTGTAGAAATAATGGCTGATGAAATGTTCACTGTTAGAATCGAATGACGGTTCACACCTCCACAGTTTAGTTTCTGATAACTGAAACCCTCTAGGGCATTATAGCGATCACACTATGTCCCCTTCATCAGTGTTTTTCAACATTTTTTGAGCCACGGCACACTTTAACCTTGACAAAAATCCTGCTGCACACCAGCATCAAAAACAAAAAAATAGAAACTCATAGTCTGTCCTGATCTACTGCCCCCCCCCACTGTTTGATGTGTGTTCGTTGGTTTCAAGACGTTTGACAAGGACGACTCATTGTGCGCTGAGGCGCTCTCCCTTTTAACCCAATGCATCATGGGAGATGTAGTGTGAAAACGTCCGTAAAAGGGCAGAAAGACCAGCGTCTCTGAGCTTCATGGTTTTGTTCTCTTGTTCCACGGTCTGACACCGGATTCTGTGGAAAGCTACACCCCTAAAGACGAGCTTTAGCTGGAATTTTAGTTGGAACTGAGAGACTTTACGAGCTAAATCGGGACAAGGAAGTGAAGACTTTAACCACTTCTGATTGGTCAGACAGATGACATGTGATTAAGCCCCCCAAGAATGATTGGCTGAGACAGTTAAAGGGGCGGGACTTTTCCGCAAACAGCTGTAGCTGCAGCTAAATCGCGGTACCGTCATTCTTATCAAAATGTCTTTAATAGAATCAAATAAACATTAAGAAAAAATAATTTTAAGATCTTTCATATTCCTAACTACTCAGTGTTATATCAGGGCCTGTTTGGATGAACACAGACCTGAAATCCTGGAGATGGGAAATGTTTTTAGATCAGTGAATGAGGACAATTTCCCATGGCACACTACTGTGCCGCCGCACACTGGTTGAAAAACACTGGCCTATACGATAAATAAATACTAAATCAAATATTCAAACGGACTAATTGATATGTGCTGTTGTCATGGTAACGGCACCAGAACCTGCCTCTGGCTGTGCAGCTAACCAGCGGAGGAAAGATGCTTACATGCTGAATGTGAAGTGATCCAAAGCATCTCTTCAGAGGGAAGGTTCACCTCTTCATCATCTGTGTTTGTCCAGATGATGAAGCAGCCGATCAGAATCCAGTATTCACCTGCGCCGTGTTGTAAAGCATGAAATCCTGTAAATATAAAAATGTTCCCCCGTTTATCACGGAAGTTATGCTGTGAAATTACCTCGTGATTGGTGAAATCCATTCTGAAAATACTGAAAGAGTATTCATTTTTGTTCTTTCCAATAACCACAGACGCTTTCAGGCTGTGAAACTCCTGAACTTCAGTCTCTCTAGTTCAAACCTTTGCAGAAAATTAAAGTCCACAGTTATGGAATGAAAATAGAGATCAAAGATTTATAAATACCATGGAAATGAAATGAAATGTGTAAAATAGCACAAAGAAAATATGCGAGACAGTGAAAGATGACCCGTGTTCCAGTGAGGGAACGCCGTGGATCATTATCTCTAGTTGACAGACATCTGTCAATCATTCTAGGTCAGAAAACCCAGAAAGAACGACAAAACAGGAAGTCCTGTTCATTACAAAACGTTTGTGCACCCCCACTCCTAGCTGACTGCTTTCTAAACACAAAACATCTTTTAGTTCAGCCCCCCCCACACCTGGCTTCTATGGGGGGGGGGGGTTGCTGAGGGTCCAGTTCAGCCATCTTGATTGAAACCAGGACTTCCTGAGTCCCGGCCCCCCCCCTCTCCTTTTTCTCTCTCTGGGGTTCTGAAGGCGGCAGCTTGATTTATATGGTGAAGTCATGTGACAGAGCTGCCTTCACCCCCCCCAACACCCCCATGACAACAACTGCAGCAACAGCAAAGACAAACAACTTGAACCGAGCAGAAGGGATATGAGACGGTTGCAGCTTCAGTCGGACGCATCGTTTATCCGTGATGCTACGGGGGGGAAACCACGGCAGTAAAGCCGCGTCACCGCTGCAGTGTCACCGCCGCCACGGTGTCACGGCGGTGTCACCGCCGCCACGGTGTCACGGCGGTGTCACGGCGGTAACGTTACTGTGCCACCTAACCAAGCAGGTGACGCTCCTGTCCTCTTTCCACAGGGTGGTGTACCAGGATGGCTTCTACGGCGCAGAGATCTATGTGAGTACAGTTTTTCTGTTGAAACCAAAGCGTGTGCCCCCCCACCCACCCCCCACCCTGGAGACAAAAACGTGATCTCCTCAGCCCCCGGCTTTCACTCGGCTCTGCTGCCAAGCCGGCGTCGATTAGGCCTCGTTCTGCTGTGCCAAGAAACCCAACAACAAAATTTAAAACCCCCTCAGCTCCCCCCCCCACACACACACACCTCTTCCTGTGAGCTCAGACTCTGGCGAGGAGGCGGACCCTGACTCAGTGTCCCATGTCAGGTCAGGTCGTTTCATCCTTCAGATTTGTCTGGGCTTTTGAGCCCCCCCCCTCCCTCCTGCGTTCATTCTAAGAGCCTGTCTGGGATATCCCTGCCTCCCCCAGGGGGGGCCCCACACAGGCCTGGTGGAGCCAAAGTGCCCCCGCTCCCATCACGAAGGAGATAAGGGAGCAGCAGATAAGGGGATCTGCCGCCCCTGTGGGGCTGTCCGGGGTGGCGCCGGGGTGCGGCCCGACACGTGTCGTCTGTGATGACATCACAGCGCAAATGTTTGTCATTTGCTGCTTTGGATGACAGCGAGCGCCGCAGGAATGACAGCTGCCCACCCCCACGACACTTGTCTGGGAAGGAAACGCTGAACCCGAGTGATGGATGGCTTACACGCCAGCCCGTATGATGGCGCGGTATTTCACCGGCTTTTACGGCGCAGACACCCACCATCATGGAGGCGACCCGGCTGTGCTCTGACTGATGTTGTTTGTCTCTCGCTCTCGTTCAAGCCCCTCCAGCCAAGTCCTGCACGCCGCCGGCCCCTGACCAAGGCCCGGCCGGGTCGATCCATCACTCCCCCCGTCAGCCCGGCCCCAGGGCCGCGCTGCCATTAGTTTAGGCCACCGCCCCGCCTCAGTCAGGCTGATGTGTGTGAAGGTCTCAAGTGACCAGGAGGGACGCTGCCCCCTCAGCGCCCCATCAGTCAGGAGGAGCAGGCCGGCTGATAAGTGGAAACGTGCACATATACAAGATTGCACGTGCTATAATACATATGCATGCACCTCCGTGCAGAAACGTGCACACGTTCACGGTGCAGCGGCACACGCTCTCCGTGACAAAATAACAAATGTGCTGCACTGCTGTGTGCAGGATTTGACAATGTGCCGCGGTGATTTATTGGCCCGTGTTTGTTCGGGCTGTTGCTGTAATCAGCACAGTCCCAGGGCGCGCCCGTCCCGCAGGAAGTCATCTGCCGCAAGTGCCGTGACTTCCCGTCCCTCCGGAGAAACCTTGAGGAGAATTACAGGAGTGGGATTTCAGACGGCGTTCCGGGGGCCCCCGCCTTGATTTCACGTGCGGCCGCGGGCGCGACCGCCGCTTCTCGGCACCGCTCGCCATCGGACGACTTTCCCCTGGAGTTTAAAAATGAATGAAAGCATGCATTATTAAAAGCCACCTATCCGCCGCGCGGACACAGATGGGCGCACACTCCAGTGGCACTAATAGAAAAACAGTAGGAGAACAGCTTCATTTTTCAAAGAGAGTAATAGCGGCGCTCCACAATGAGCTCTTTAATTCCTTCCTCACTCTGCCAAATGAATCTGCCGCTTGTGCCTCCCCAACGGTCCGGCCGCCTTCTGCCTTCATTTCAGAGCGGGGGGGGGGGGGGGGGGTTCGTGTAAAGGAAAAGGGGATCTTCAATAATGCAGGAGCAAAGACTGCTCCATCTGAAAGTGGGCTGGATTTGGGGAGGGGCCCGTTTCCTGTTGCAACCCAGAGGAGCTTCTGCTGGGAGCGTCCCGGTTGCAAACAGCACCTTCTAGTGTCTGTGCGGGGAACTGCATCTGCCTCCATCATCCGCTAACACTCTGCTTACTTCAACAGGGCGGCTATGCAGCGTACAGATTTGCCCAGCCCGCCACCACCGCCGCTTACAGCGACAGGTGAGTCCCCCCCCCCCCTCATTGTCTCACGCCTCTGTGATTATCCGCAGAGCTCCACATGTTGCATGTTTTACGATGCCGCGCAGCTATTTTTGGGCGTGTTTTGGTGCGTTTTCTCATTTCCTTTTCCTGCAACTGCCTCCTAAAGATGGATTGCACAATCAAACCATCATCTGCAAGCATCTTCAGCTCGTTTCTGCACAAACGCTGGAGGAAGGAGAAATTTATTGTGGAGCCTGCAGAGGCTGCAACGTGGCAAAGCGGCGCTTTAGGTTTAGGAAGAAATCATAAACCCATTGGTAGCACAGCTGACAAGCTGCCTCCGCTCACAGTGGCCTAACGGATGCAGGGGAAGTGGAGGGTGACCAACCAGCAGTTTTCGCCTCTGCGCACCGCCGACACTTCCAAGTTTGTCTAATTTCCTGTCAGATATTTTAGTTCCACATAAAAGACAACAATTCAACAGCTGCAAGCTGGCTGTGTTTAGGACGGTAAAACAAAGGCATTCTGACGGAGCTGGTTCCTTGCAGGAGGGGTGAGAGTTTCCCAGACATCTATAGGGTCACATATATGTGATGAAGGCCCCGAGCATCTGTGGAGGGAAGGTTATTTAGGGTTTCCTGAGGTGCTCTTCCTCTCATTCGCTCTTATCCATTAGGCATGCCAGCATATCCGTTTTAGCTGGGAGCAAAAGAACACAAGAAAGACTAACCTCGTTGGACTGGATGAGAAAAGCGGTGATATATGTCGCAGCGCTCTGCTTGTGATGGCAGAGTGGGTATATCACCGCGGTATTTATGAATGGCCTCAGGTCTGTGGAGGCAGACGGGGGTGGGGGGCGGGCGGCAGCTCCATCACCTCTGAGTGATGTCACTCCGGTTCAGGTGTGCTGCGTTTCAGGAGGCGCCGCTGATTCATCCGGGCTGTTGTCAGCCGGGATGTGTGCCGGTTTGGGAATCTAATCTGGGAAGGATTGAGCGTGTCACTTGTGATAACGGACGCCCTGCCCCGGAGCCTGGAGATCATATCGATAATGTAAGATTTATCAGGCCTCGCCGCGCCTCGAATTATGAGCAGCCACGTCCCCCCCCTCCTGAGTGAGTCAACCCCCGTTTCTTTTGCCCGCTCTTTCTCAGAGATCGAATGGTTGTTTTGCTTTGAATAAGCAGACATTCCTGCGGATCAATGAGGGCTTGGCTGCTTCATCTCAGCCGGCAGCTTTATCGGGGCGCTCACCTCTCGCTCCTTGACCTCCTGGACCCTCTTCTCACGTAACGGCGTCGGGGCCAAAAGCGCCAGAGCTGCGTCTCGTTGTTTCCTTGGAGAGCACTTCCTCCTCTCTCCACTCTTTTTTTATTCCTGGTTGATTCGGTGCCCTCAGCCCTTGGCTGGGGGAGCCTTATCTGCTCCGCACAGACCCTCATTTGCAAGCAAGCGCTGGGGAAAAAAAGAGAGAGAAGCAAAGTAAATAGAGGAATATGTGAAGTTGAATAAATAAATAAGGCAGACACATCTTGTCCTGTCTTAGAAGGAAATTGGAAGGATTAGTTCCAAACCAGCAACAATGAAAAGGCGGGCGTGTGAGCCAGTGTGCAGCCGGGGTAAACAAGCACGGGGGGGGGTGGGGGGGCAGGCCCTCCAGGACCAGCTATGTTCTCCTCTTTGCATCTTTTTCCAGCCGGCTCCCTCTGTTCATTACCTATTCCGCCTGCCTAATCAAGATGACAATGAAAAGAGCGGTTTAATTCTCAGACCTTTGAACTCCCCTTTTTGAAGCACCTTGTATAATGCAGGAACCACTGGGGGCCGGAGGGAGGGGGGCATTGATTGTTGGACTTGAAAGACTTGACTTGTGGGGTTGAGTGTTAAACAAGCATGCAGAACTGTTCTTCCTCAATCATAAATCAACGACTGTCTGTCTGCTTCTCTGTCTGCGCAGCTACGGCAGAGTCTATGCAACAGCAGACCCCTACCACCACACGATTGGCCCCGCCGCCACGTACAGTGTGGGGACCATGGTAAGTGTCTGAGCGCTGCCCGTTCCGGACATCATGACGCCAGCTAGCACTCTCTTCAAAAGTAAAGGCCCGAGCGGTCGCCGGGTTCTGTCGGCGTATGTTATTTTTTTTTTCATTTCCTGGTTCAGTTTTTGTCATGCTGTCAGACGCCCCCTAGTGGAGCAGACCTGGGAGCACCAGCATGCGATCAGAAGAGCCCACCTCATGCTTTATTGATTTGACACTGAGTGACCCAGAACAATCACTGCAGGGTTTTTTTGTCCATCCCGACTCTGATCTTTTTGCATTTTCCAGTTTTCTTTTCATGTCATTGACTTGGGTGTGGAGTGAGTCGGTTCATTTCTCTTCCTTCCTCATCGGGTGAAGGGATGAAGTTGAATTGTTAATGTCGGTTTTTAGCTAGCTTTTGCAGCTACTGTAACATCAAAGATGAAAAATGATAAATAAAAGAGCATCCTTTCTTGAAACTTTCTCTTTGGTTTTGTTTTATGGCGACAAGGGGATGGGATCAGGCTCACAGACCCAAACCTAGAGCTTAAGGAGCATCAAACGCATGCAGCAGCGTGCCGTGGGACATAAACGAGAGCCAGACGGAGGGAGGGAGGGAGGGAGGGAGTTGTCTCGCCCTCCTCTTCTGCCCACATGCTTGATGGGAGGCGTGCTCTCTGCTTGAGAAATGACTCAAATTGACCGTTCCGGCATGCATGCGATTTTCTTTTTTTGTTTTTTTCCACTGGAAAAAACCAAAACGTCCAGTTCCCCGGTGCAGCTGCTAGCTAAAAGCTTTCATTAATTAAGACATTTCTTTCTCCCTCTTCACAAAAAAAAAAAAGAAGAAAATGTGCTTGAATGTTTTACTTTTTCTTTTTCTTCTTTTCCCTCCAAATTTCCTTCCGGTTCACACACATTTGAAGAGCGCAGACTTTGATTTGGCCGTGAACCCTCCGAGCCGATGCGGTGTTGGTGTGTGTGTGCGGAACAAACAGGGAGACTCTGCTGAGGCCACCATCTAATCATTCTCAAGCCCTAATTCTCTAATCATATCTGATGAATGCTTCTTCAGCAGACATTTTTGCATTTAAAAGCTATACAATAATTAGTTCCTCTGAGGTTGGAAATTCTTTCGACTCTGTTCCAGCTCACACGGATTAAAGTTTTGCAGAGAAAAAGGCGAAATTAGCCTTTGAAGACTTTGGGTAGCCTTTGGAGTTTGTCTGAATTCCTAATTGCAGTAGAGATGAGAGGAGGGACTGTGTGTGCGTGCATGTGCAGGTGTGCATGCATAGGCCCACGTGCATGCTCTTTGTGTGTGTCTGCCCTAGATATCTGGAGCATGGTGCTAAAATCTGAGGGCTAACGCGGCGGTGCGCTTCGGCCCCGTCAGGAGGGCGCGGGCGCCATGAGAAGGAGCCGTCCGTCACCGACAGATGCACTCCCCCTGACCCTGTTCCCAACACACACTCACTGTGCGCAGACGGCATTCAGTCCGACCGGCTTCGGCTTGAACCGACCCAAAAACCAAAACCGGTCCCTCCCTTTGACACGGGGGGCCCCGACTCTGAAGGAAGGAAATTTGTAGAGAAAGAGAAAGCGCCTAAAGCTGTCACCTGAATACTGATTGGTACTTTTTCATCTTTGATGTTGCAGGCTAGCCTTTACAGAGGAGGGTACAGTCGCTTCACTCCCTACTAAATGAAAGAAAAAAAAGACATGACCCCCCCCCCCCCCCCATGAAAAAAAAAAAAACTAAAAACACAAAACAAGCAAACAGCCAGTCCTTGATGGAGAGATAAATGAAATCGATAAAAAACGCCCCTCCACGGCCACTCGCTGAGCCCCCCCCCTGACACAAGCAGATATTTCTACAACCTCTTTGATGTCATCATTGGTCTGCTATGGTTTTGTATTCATTTTGTGCTTCTGGTTTTCTTTTGGAAATGCACTGACTGCTGTATTTGGGTGCTGTGTCACCATAACGATGTGAGCCTCCTGCAGCACGTCTGATGCATGCTCAGAGGTGTGTGTATGCAGCCGCTGTCGTCTGACTGAGAATACACCGGGACGTTTCTGACACACTCCAACGGGACCCATCCGTCCAATCAAAACCAGACTAAACCCCTGCAAAAAGCTGTAAGAAGACGTACCGTTTGTCCCAAACGGACCCGCACGCCTGGTGATTCTGAGCTCAAAGACAGCCCTGCTCTGACTGCTTCTTCTTTTTCTTTGTTCAAGTTGGAGTGTCCTACTGTTGTGCACTTGCAGTGGAGCCTTTACGAGCGCTACCATGTGTTATGACAGCATGCAGAGTTGAGGGTCATGAAGGTCAGGCGTCTGTCTCCTGCAAATGCGACAGTTCTGCAGAGGCGCTCTGGTTTAGGGAGTCACCGTCTGCTGCAGCTCAAGGTAAACATTCGCCATGAGCCTTCGCCACCAGCCGCCCGCCCTCGCATCCAATGCTCGCTGACATTTTTAATATTTTATAGGAGCAATTGGAAGAGAAAACACAGTAAATGAGGCGTGGGCCTAAAGCTGGTTTTGTGCGGAGCTGCTCTTTTACTGCATCTTGTTTGGTGAAGGTCTTTTCCCCGAGCCCCAGCATGAAGGAACACGCCTTCCTCTGCTTTAGAAGTCGTCAAACTCCTCCGGTTTACCACACGCAGCCAAACTCTGCACACCAAGAAAACAAAAGCAGAGATGGTTTGTTGTGAAGGCTCATCTCGCCGGTGATAAAACACTTAAGCGTGGAGGAGCAGATTTCAAGTCCCCTTAAACTTCAGAGAGAATCGTGAACAAAGAAACACGACTCAACCAAACGGCTTAATCTCATTAGCTGTACAGAGACGCCGCCGTTTCCCGCAGAACCGCCGCTCGCGAGCTGCATTTGCAGGAGACACGGCCGCAGATCCACACTAACACACATTGACGTGGACTCACACACAGACCCGAGTTAGGAGAGGCTAGCAGAGGGCCTCCACTCGTCAGTGCGATCCTTGTTTTGTCGTTTTTTTATGCATTGCACAAAGTCTTTAACCTCAGGATAAACGAGCTTCACATACGAGCAAACAGAGCTACTCACTTCTCAGAAGAGCTGGTGTGAGCGCAGGCGACAACAGCCAACTGTACTGTTGACTGAAACAGCTGTATCATCCTATAGACATCTACTGTAACACCTTCCACACTGTATACACACAGATACAGGAAGTATAAAAGCACCCGGGGGGAGGAGATGCAGCGCAGAGGTGCTCCTCTTGGCCGACATCCGGCCGTTGCATCGGCTTCTCTTTGTGCTCCGTGAGGTGGATTGAAAAAAAGAAAAAAACTATTAAAAAAAAAACCTGTGTAGCTACTGTTAGCTGTCAAGATTTCTGTGCAGCTATAAAAACTCAAAGCTATTGCCAACAATATTTAATTTCCATGTACTCACAAAAGTGTTTGTAGTCTCAAAAAAAATGTTTGTTGCACTTTATTTGTTTTTGTTTTTCAATATTTTCTGAGATGTAACATATTTATAGAAAATCTATACATCTAGTCATGTTTAGTCAAGATGTTAAAATGATAGAGTACTGTTGTATATCAAAGGAAAAAAAAGAAAAATAGCCCATTAGCTCATTAGTCAAAGAAAAATTTGTGGGTTAAAAAAACAACAAATAACATGGTTCTTCCTTTTCTATGCTAGTATGTAAGCTGCTCACTATTTGGGGGTTTTATAAGAAGCAAAAAAGACTTTGAATCTTATTTTTATCATTTGCAAACAGGAGAGTTTGTCATATAAACTCTGCAGCAGAGTACATGTCTGGGTGTTCAGTTAGTGACCACTATTAGTAAGCTAGACTGGAATGAAACAGATTTTTTTGTTTCTTATTTTTATCTGAATGTGTGTGCCTATGTGCTATATACATACATATATGAGAAATATATATATAAATATGCATCAGAATGTTTGACTGTGATGGAGGAGGGCAGAGGGAAGAGCACGCTGCAGTTTGCATGACTTCACTCCAAGTCCCTGTAACGGCATCGCTGCTGCAAAACATCAAGGCTTTTCACTTTGGTTTCATATTCATAAAACTGATCTGAACTTTAAAGCCGGGACGTCTGCAGGTCCACAAAAAAGCCTTGCTGAAGACGTGTCCAAAACATTTTTTCGTGCGACTCGTCTACTGGACGGACGTCAGCTGTGGAATCACAGAAAAAGAGAGTCAGGTGTTATTCGTTAGCAGTTCTGTTGCATTCAGTGAAAGCGTTGCAGCTCAGATCTGGGCATGGAAGGACAAAAGAAAAGGACCAAAAGAAAACCCCATCTCGTGCCCTGCCTGCAATGGGAGGGGCTTAGAGCAGCACCTGTCAGTTAAAGAAGGAAAGATTTTTAAATATTGCTATGGTTTGAAATACCTCAACTAATGATTTCTGGTAGGATAAAGAATTTGACACAGTATGGATAATGTTTTATTTTGGCGGGGTGATGGGTGTCATCATGCAGCCATTGACTATATCTAAGAACTGGACTGAGTGACCCCTCCCCCTTCCAAACAGGAAGTCCCATAGAAATAAGCAGCTGTTACTCGGTCATTGTGGCTTTGATCTTTTTTCTAAACACGTTCTGAGTAATCCTCATTTTTCTTCTGTAGTTCAATCAGATGCCCCAATAAGAGTAGGTGGAGCCTCCTGGGCCCCCATGTGTAACGTACCAAATGTTCCATTTCATGTTGTCTGCTTTCAAGTGGTAGGGGTGTGGCCTTCCAACAAGCTCACTCCTGATTTGTCAGAGTCGCTTCCATAGAAACTGAGACAAAAGGAACAAAAACGGCGCCCGACTCGACTTCATTCGGTTGGAGCCGGAAGTGAACCGTGGATGACGTCCCTCAGTCCAGTTCTCTGATACAGTCAATAGGTCACAGCCTGAGCTGCAGCGTCAGGACCGACCGTCCACCTGACGGGGGCCGAGATGTTTTTGCTGGCAGCTCTCATGAAAACAGTGAAACGTTCAGGAGCGACGCCTGAATAAATGAGAGCTTTTCCGTCTCATGAAAGCCACATTTAATCTGTAAATCCAGTCACCGCTTTAGGCGTCGTTTATCAAAATGATTTGTGATTCATTCTGCAGGAGCGGACTTTCTAATGCATCACGGCCATCAGCGTGCGCGGATACACAAATTCCCTTTCGGTAATTACAGCGCGCGTTAACGCATTAGCATACACAATGCAATTAAGAGCGAGCCGAGCGGCGGATGCTCTCACAGGGGCGCTTGGAGTTTCGTCATCCGGAGCAGCTCCTAACAGTCTGCACGGGTTTGTCAACAGTTTACAGAAAAAGTTTCAACTAGCATTGTTTGACCATTTTAGTGTCAGCTTATCAAGGCTTAAACGCTAAAGAAATCTAGAAAATAGCCGTTGGTATCGTAGACGCATCTTATTACGCTTCCAGTACGTCAAATGTGAATTTTTAGAACATTTTCTTTCTCTTTTTAGCTTCGTTTGCATTTGTTGGTTCTCATAACCAGCTCAATATGCAACCTAGTCCTCAATTCCATCCATCTGTTTACACTTATTAACAGTAGTACTGAGACATGTTTACATACCTGAAGAAAATACTCTTTATGCATCATTTATATTAACAAGTATTCACTAAGCCCTGATAAGCTGGCAGGTGAGTTTATGAATCCACCGAAAATATTTGTACAAAAGAAAAATCATGCAAAAAAGTTACAGCACTTCTACGTACATTTAAATGTATATAAACACAAACTATATCACAATTCTCTGAGTAACTGTTTTATATGTATTCCTATATGAAGTGGGGTTATCTGTGTATTTTCAATTCAGCTGAACTTGTTCTTGAACTCTATGTGATTTCTATGAGAATATATTGTCTGAAAGGTGTAAAGTAATTTTTTTGGATTCATTTCATAGGTTAAAGTATACTACTATGAGCCTTTTCTTTATTCTTTAGATATTTTTGTTGTCAGTATGTGACATATAAGTAACCTCTGATTGTTTTCTGAGTGTCAGAATAAAGCAGTTATAAGAACAAGATGTCTGCCTTCAAACGTGGATGTTGTCGACTTTTCTACTAAAACCTCTTTCCTTTTCTGCTGATGTTTGTGTTTTTTGTTTGAAAACTTTCCTGCTCAATTTTTGAGGCTTTTTTCACAAATTTAAAGCCAACGCATGAGCAAAAAAGGAAGACGGTGACCTTTTTCTGCTCCATTATCTCCCAAAATATGGATTTCCTGTTGAAGCTGCTGTTTAATGTCATTTATCGTGATTTTTGAAAAGTGCTGTTTGTTGGGCAGAATTAAAACGTTGGGAAACACTTTAATCATGACATATAGAGGAGAGAATTCCTCTTTCTCATGGGTCGAGATGTCTGCAGAAGTTCTGCTTCTTTGCAGCAAGTAACTCATCGCGACCAGAGGAATGAAGGAAAAGCAGAGTGTGAAATACTAAGTACACCCCCACTGCTTGGAAAAAGAAATGAGAACAAACAGTGGAAAGCAAACGTTACGTCTGCATCTGGAAAGGCCTCACTTCTATTCTGAGCCACAATCTCCGCCGAAAACCAAAGACTGAAGCGGACTGAACCACCCAAAAGCTGCCACACCGAGTGGACTGTGAACGGGTCTAGATCGACTAAAGGTTCCAGAGTAAACCGGGCTTTATTCATCCCAGATCCGGTCAATTAGTTCGTTTATTCAGATTCATTTATGATTGTGTTCATTTTAAGTACATATGGACTTGTTTTATTATTTGTATTCTAAATCCAGGTGTTCCCATAACCTGAGGCTGAACCACTGACTGTATATGAGAACTGGACTGAGTGACTCCTCGCCCCTGGCGTTCCAAACAGGAAGTACCTGCTGGCTCCAGGACGCCAAACCCCCATAGACTATAGAGAAAAAAAAGCTGTTACTCATTCTGTTGGTCAGAAGAACCGTTCTGGCTCCTTCTCCTATTATTTAATGTCTTCTTGATAATCCTGAATTTTTTTCACTACATTTTTGCTGAAGCGTAAATTATTCAAGTTATAAACCGACCAATCAGACACCTCCATCAAAGTAGGAGGCCTCGCATCAAACGTTCAAAGCGTTTGATTGACAGATTCCCCCGAGGATCTACTTTCAGTGGAGGGGGTGTGGCCTTTCAACATGCTCACTCTTGATTGGAGACAGTGGTTGCCATAGTAACGTAGACTCAAACCGACACGGCCCAATCACAGACGACGTCAACATATTGTGGAAAAATGGCGACTGAATTGACCTCAAAGCAAAGCATTTTCAATGGATGACGTCACACAGGATCCGTCCAGTTAGGTTATACAGTCGATGGGCTAAACCATTCTTTTTTCTTAGATGAATTATAATTCCTTCAAGAAAAATCTATTGATGAATTTTAATCATTCATTCTGGCTCAATTTTATTATGAAACCAAAAGCAAAGAAAACAGTGGTGGAAGAATCATAATCTGGGCTTCTGTTGCTGCAAACCAATAGATTCCAGACTTAAACCGCGTCACCAAACAAGAACAGCAGAGAACCGCGATCACAGCAGATGAGAAGAACAAACCAACACGGAGCGTCCAGAGGAAAAATCTGAGCACCGTTCATACCGGAACCCAGACCGGGCTCCTTTGACCCTAAAGTCCAGTTCTTTGGACCGGTTGGGTCAGGGCTGTACCATCGCTCTGTTCTTGGGAGGACGGTAAAACAAAGAAACCCTTGCTGGACAACCGCCGGCCCACATCGGCCTAACACGAGAACAGAGCGGTGGGGGTCGGGCCAAACAGCCCTACCCAGTTTGAGGAACTGTGTCTAAAGTCAGAACATCGTAGGAGATGTGAGCACAAACGTCTGCAGAGGACGGGTAAGACTGAAGAGAGCGGTGCTGCTGTCACCGCCATGGACCAACCTTAGAGCTAACGGAGGGTGTACTTACTGTTTCACACAACCTTTTCTGAATCAACCTACAGAGTAACCACAATGGAAACAGACACGTACCAAAGTAACTGCAGTAGAATTAGTCTGAGCCTGTGTGGGTCTAACAGAGAAGGGCCCTGTCTACTTCCTGGACCAGTGTCTTCAGTGGATGAATCATTTCCTCGCTTCTGCAGACCTTCTGTGAGCCAGAACTTGATGTAGCTCTGGTGCTGTGAGCCACCCCCCTCCCCCAGCCTGTAAAGCTACACTCGTATGTATGGTGGGGGTGGGGGGGGGGGTCCCCCGCTAAGCACAGAGAGAGAGAAGGATGTGTGAAGATCAGGCGGGTCCCTCAGTGAGAAGAGATGGATGGAAGGAGGGGAGGTGTGGTGGATGCTGATTGAGCACGCCACTTGTTTGACTGTTTGTCTCCCTAGGTCGGGGGTGGGCGGAGTTTTTTTTATTTTGGTGGATGGGGGGGTATGCACTACAAAGCAGGTTTAAAATGAAAGCCTCATCGTCTTTCATTTCATTTCATCAGAAGCTCGGCGGAGCTGCTGAAGATCAGTCTGAATTAGTGAGCGCCTGTCATGACGGGGGTCCCGGGACGCTCACCCCCCCCCCCCCTCCCACTCATCCGCTCAGCCTCCATCCAGCACAGTTTAGCCACAGATCTCGGCTGATGGGGCTGGAAGAGCCGGAGCCGCGCTCTGAACCGTCTGTGAGCGCGCACGCGGGGTCCACCACAAACACACCTTCACATGTTCATGCGCATTTTGTTAATCAAAGACCTGTGGTTGCCCCCCCCATGAGAAGATAGTCAGGCATGTTCAGAGCAGCACTCCTCGCTGGTCGAAAGCCGTCAGCTGGACTTGGTTTTTCTTTCATCATTGAAGCTCTTCTCCATCCTGAATCATGAAAGCTAAACCAGGTCCGGCGTCTGCAGCGTCTGCGGCGTCTGCAGCGTCTGCGGCGTCTGCAGCGTCTGCGGCGTCTGCGGCGTCTGCAGCGTCTGCGGCGTCTGCTTTGACGGAATCAGCATCCACACAGACTCTCCTCACTGACTTCATTTTCTCATTGTGTGTGGGTGAAGCAGCTTCTCCGTATTTACCCGTCTCCTCTCTCCCCTGTTTCCAGTAAATACAAAGTGAAGAGCTGTACTCAGTATTGATGGACATCACAGATGAAATCAACGAAGAGAGGAGAACTAGCTTTAAGAAAATAACACAAGAAGAAGATGAGAAGGAGTCCCTCTACTGAGGCTGGCGAGGAAAGACGGGAGGCGTACAAAGTGGCGCCGCGGCAGCGTTGTCAAACCAGCCACAAACTTGACAGATGGAGTGAGCCAGTTTCCACCAGGGACCACCTTTTTGCCGGGTAGAAAAAGACAGAGAGAGAAAGAAGTGTCCCATTATTATATAACATTTTATTTTTCTATACTTTTGTGATTTTCAATGGTAAAAAAAAAGTCTGTATAAAGCAGTATATATGTACAGATCTGTTTTTATGTTTTTGGTAAGGGAGATGAACAGTTGGCCCTTGATGCTGATTCTGTGGTATGAAGGAAGGAGGAGGGAGGCCCCGCCCCCTCCTCCTCTCTCTATGGCACACTGCTCTGCCGCCGATCGACAGAAAAACCAGGAGGGTGGCAGTGAGAGCTCGGCATCCAGGCAGAGGCACCTTCTACGCTGTACTTCCTGTGGGCGGGGTCAAAGCTTCGATTCCCCGCCCTCTTTCTTCCTTATTACCTTCCTTCCTTTTCGGGCCCGCAATGGCACCTCCTCGTTGGGGGGTGTGGCCGGCCCCGCTACTGTTAGCAGCGTCCCCCCGTGGATACTGTCCTGATGTCACTTCCTCTTGGCAGCAGCGTTGGGCGCCCCCCACCCTCCCCCACTGGCCGCCGGTTTACAGCGTCGGGGACGGGACGGTGAGTCAAAACTAAGCTGAGCCTCCCCGTCCGCCCCCTCTCCACGCCCCAGCAGAGGTCACTGAACCCCACCCTAGAGAAAACTTTATCCACCCCCCCAAGCCCAAGCCTTTGTGCTGCTCTGCAACCCCCCCCCTCTGCCCCCCCCCAGAACTATCAGAGCACCGTGATGAGGAGGATGCACATCTGACCCCAGTAACACATCCACGCCCACCTAACAACTATAACCCATCACACCGCATCGGCGGGGGCGCAACCAACAGACTCCAGCTGGGGGGGTGGACCGCTCTGCTGGGGGGGTGGCAGAGCCCGTGTCCTCTTTGCAGCACAGTACATTCGGGTGGAAGCAGGGGTCTTTGACGAGGAGGGTCACTGTCAGCGTGTTTAATCAAGAATGTTGGTTCCGTTTCTGAATGTACTTCCATGTCTAGGGTGTCCAATACGTATGTATCCTTTCTCTGTATATAAATATATATACATATCTATTATATGGGCTGTGGTGATGTCAGGGAACAAGAAGGGGCGGCAGGAAAGCCCCTGAACATAGAGCCCCGCCCCGCCCTGCCCCGCCCCGCCCGCCGCCTCCCAGCTGAATATGCCCCCTGATATTTACTGTAAGATGTGATCCTGTGTTCTATGATTGGAAGTGTGGTGATTGTTTGAACTGATCTCCCTGAAACCAGATGAGCGGTGCACACACACACACACACACACACACCAACACACACACGCCCAGAGAATTACGTCTTCTGTAATTCTGGCCTTCATCAGAGCTGCAAAACACTTCCTAATTAGTGTTACGGTGTCGTGGATGTCAGATAAAAAGTTTATGAATATTGATTTTCTTTCTTACTTGAACCAAAGTATGATTTGAACACAGTCTCAGTGCTCTTTGATCAGGACTCAGCGGGACTCTGTGCTGACGCCGGAGCCCGGATGCGTATTGACGTGACCCAGATTTTGCTCGCTCTCCTCCGCTGGGGAGGAGCCGGCTCTTCGGCTGACGAAGACCGGCCGGCCGCCTGCTGCGGCGGCGGCAACGGCGGCCTGCTTCTTACGGGCCGCACTTCTCACGTCGGTGGGCGGCCGGATGCGAGGCAGAGAGGAAACGACCTGCTCGCCCTGAGAAGAAACGTTTCCTTTTCCGATCAGAGGCGTCCAGGATTGGGTGAAGCACAACTTTGAGAGTTCAGGGTACGCCACTGGGGTAGAAGTGGTTTGGGAGAGTTATTCCAAGAGGGTAAGAAAAGGTTAAAGCTCCTGACTTCCTGTAAAAACTACAGTGTGTACTGTTAATATCCTGTACAGTAAAGCTCACCTCACACTTCTTGATTAACTTCATCTTATTTCAGGTTTAAAAAAAGAAACATATTGTTCTGAATCAGGGCTCCTACCCACGCGACCTCTGTTCATCTGTAGACAGCTTATCATATATGACCAAGAGTATCTATATCAAGACAACTAACTGTTGTGAAGTATAACCGGGGTGACGTCGGTCATTCGTTCTCTCACGTATGCAGACTGGGCATCTTCATACCTGTAGGTTTGTTTCTGGGAGTCAGGTGACTCCAGGCCTGTTTACAGCGCTGCAGAGGCTCGTAAGCAACTCAGGAGCAGGTTGGAGTTTTGGTTTGACAGGAACCTCCAGGGGGACAGAGATAAAGAGCCACAGTTTTATTTTTCTGCTTTTCTTTGAGAAACTGCTCACATGGTTGGAACTGATCCACTGACTTATCTATGCATTTTGCAACAAAAACACTTGATGTCATGTGTGAGAGGCACATTTTTTAAAGAACACTGTTACCTACTTACTCTGGTTAGAAACTAGCAGATCAAATCCGACAGGATGGTATTATTGTGTGTTTAGATTTTGTCAACGAATCTCACAAAAAGACAAAAGAAAAAAAAAAACAAAGAGAGTTTGTCTCTCAGTTCTCTCGTTTACTCCGATTGTGACTGAAAATATACATTTTTTAAAAAACAAACTGTTTAGCAAACATCACTCAAGCAAAAGTGCATTTCCTGGGGACTACTTTCAGCAGCGGATGAATCCACAACAGGTGCTCTGGTGGGTGTTTGTGGCAAACAAACTGCTTCCCGTTTGCTTTTGAGCTGCATCGCTGCTCCCCCGCGTGTCAAAAAGGTCCAAACGTAGCATTTCTGTGGAACGGGATGCAGGAAGCGCCCGCCGGACGCCAGGCTGCTCTCATTTATGCAAAAATGAAAAAAAAAAAAAAAAAAAAAAAAAGGTCGGGGAGTCAGAGGTTGCCAAATAGAAACTGTAAACTTGGATGCACAATCAACATCTGCAGTACCGTGTTTCCACATAGGTGTCACTATTTTTCATTCTTTCTAGTATTCTTGTTGTAGTAAGTATACTCTAAGGGGCTGCGTGCAATGTTGCCATTTTAAGTCTTGTACTGAGTCTGCTTGAAGCTGTGTGTCATCTGCAGTAAAGAAGCCCTTTGGTGGAGGTGTGTGCCGCTTTGCAGCTGACTTGACCTTTTGCAGGTGTTTTGCTCTAAAGTGAAAATAGTGAAGAAGCAGAGCTCCTCCTGCTTACGGGTTAGCGTTCATTTTTGCTGCATGAACTTTTCTTTCAGTATTCTTTTCATTTAATGACTACAGACGACTGTAGGGTGAAATGAAAAAAATAAGTTATTGCCTTAGAATTTTTTTGTCTTTTTACTCACTGTTAATATGAAAAAAGGACATTTTAAATGTTATAAACTTTGATGTTCTGGTGTCGCTGAAGCAGCAGGGTTTTTTTTTTTGGGAGTTTTTTTTTTTTTGACTGTGGTTTTTTGTCTCTGTTTGCTGACGCCCCCCGCCCTCCCCTTTTACCGGAGTCTGCTTCCAGAGGAGTTTTGCCTTTAAAAAAAAAAAAAAAAAACTGGAAGAGTTGAGTCTAAAACTCCAGCCTGCACCGTAGCAGCAGTGGGATGGAGCGGGGGGTGGGCTGGGGGGCACAGGGGACCTCCCCTTCCTTCCTTTAGATGCCTTCAATAAGCGGTCCTGATCTTCCTGAGCACAAGTGCTTGAGCTGTGACATCAGCAGGATGCCCCCCTCCCTCATTGAGAGGCCCCCCTCTGCTCCCAACATGCCCAAATTCTAACAACCCCCCTCCCTCCCTGCGCCTTATAGTATGTAAGCCCCTTTTGTATTTCTGATGTTCTGTACATAACCCCCCCCCCCCCTTGTCACAAACACAGACCTGTCCTTAAAGGGGAAAAACCAGAGAAATAGAAGAAAAATACCCCCCTCCCCAAATCTTGTATTTTGTTTGAACAACAAAATTTATTTATAAGGATTTTTTAAACTCTCTTTCTCCTTTTTGTAAATGTTCCAGTTAAATAAAGTTTTAAAAATGAAAAATGATATATTAAAAAAGGTTCAAATGTCTCTAGCCCCCCCTGAACCCCCCCGACTCTGTACTCTAAACTTTGTGTTTTTGTTTTCTCTTCTGTATTGCTTCTCTTTCCGTGCTTCAGATGAAGAGTTCTATTTATTATGACATTAACGTTATTATAATTATGACTAATTATTAATATTATCATCCTCATCCTCATTATTATCATTAATAAACTTGTCTACTTCAGCTGCAGACTCTGACTCCTTTTGTGGTGGTGGGGGTGGGGCTCTACGGTAACCAGCCTGTTAACATCCATCAAGAGGAAACTTTGATCCTCCAATGTTAATATTTGAACATATGAATCAAAATTGATGAACAATTCAGTTTTGAGTGATGCTCTTATATTGTAAAATACAAAAGATTTAGCCTTTAAATTTGGAATAAATAAATCTGTTATTGACGACCAAATGTATCTAAACATGCAGCAGAAAACCTGTAGATCGCAGAAAGTCTTTGATCATCAAAGCTAACAGGACAACATCATCTGCAAAGAGGAAGTCCTGTGGTCTCCAAACCAGAGCTCTTCTGCGCCTTGAAAATCTGTTGACAAGGACTATGAACAAAACCGGTGATAAAGGGCAACCCTGCCAGAATCCAACGTGCACCGGAAACAGGTGTCAGCTAAAGGAACCAAGCTCCTTCTCCGGTCACACAGAGACCAGGCAGCCCTCAGTAAGACCCCATAAACACAGCACTGGACACCACATGGGACACAGTCTAGCGCCTTCTCCAAATACACAAGGTACACGTAGATTGGACGAACGGACCTTCCAGTTCCCTCTCAAGCGTGTCCACCTTCCACTACCAGAATGGAAACCACCTTGTTTTTCCCCAATCTAAGGTTCAACTACAACTCAGCATTGATCTCATGCTGAGGGTGTTCCGGTGCCCTGCGTACTGAGGGACCCTGATGGTCTTTGTTTTGAACAAATGTGATGATAAACACAGAAATCCAACAATGAGGTTCGGATTAGGGTGGCCATTGCTTCCGATCGTGTTGATCCAGGTGGCACTGTTGTTGTATCCGTTGAGGTGTTAAGCCATCCAAATGACCCTAAGAAGGTTGGGTACTCTTAACTGCTGTTTGGCCCCAACCCCAAGGGAGTAAGCAAGAACAAGGTCCAGTGTGTCACCCAGATTAGCATCACTGGGGCCTCACCCTGGATCCAAGCCTGGAGTTGGACCTTACTGGCTTTTTCCACAGGCCTTGGTTGGGTCTGTGGGTCTGGGGGCCTGCTGCCTGCGCAGGATCTTGTGGGGGGGATGATGTGATGTGGTTTGTGTGGCAGGTAAAAGCCCAACACCAGAATCTGTCTTCAAAGACACATCAGAAGGTTTTCCTGCATTTCCATGGTTACACAAGAGTGCAAAAAACATGACTGTTTCTGTCCCACAATGCCGTTCAGCCAACCTTCAAAGCTCAAACATCAGTTCAGAAACAGAAGAGGGAAAGCTAACGTTAATCAAAAGGAACAGAGGACTGCTGAGACAAAAATGTGAAACGTGAAGCTTCAGGATCCTTTAATTTTTTCTCTGTTTTCATCAAAATGTTGCAGTAGATGAGTTGGGTTAGAAGAAGTATGTGTTGGTAGAACTGGACTCTTCCTTCAGCTCTGGATCTGGGGGGTGTTCCAGAAAGCAGGTTCTGCTAGCTCCCATGGTAAGTTTGAGGCTAAGGAAGTGGATAACCTCGGCTTTCAGTTCCAGAAATGGAGGTATGATTTAGAGTATGTCAAGTTTCCATAGCAACTCATGCTCTGAACATAACCTGGTCTGGAGCAGGTTTAGTTGAAGGTCAGTTTGACCTTTTGGTCATAAAAAAACTGACATATTAGTATGATATTTTTGGCATATAAAAATTGACATGCATTAGTATGACATTTTATGCATGTAAAAATTGACAAACTTTAGTGTGAAATTTTAGGCATGTAAACATCGTCATGCATTTGTATGACATTTTAAGCATGTAAAAAAAGGCACACTTTAGTATGACATTT
>CM043713.1:1594845-1772345 GCA_023969325.1 Oryzias curvinotus | reverse complement strand
AGTTCTAGTCTTCTAGGTACCTGTCTCACTACCAGTTAGCATAGCTCTAATATCAACCTTCATCATCTATCTCATAGCACTGGAAGTCCTTGATCTTTTTAAACGTCAACCAGACTAAAGATGAAGCCACCCCCTTTCCCAGCATCCCTGACTCTTCCTCACCACAAGCATGAGTTGTGATGTAACTAGCCAGGAATTGTAGCTGCACTCTCCCGCTTCAAGGACAGAGACACTCCCACTGTGCTACTCTGTCTACAGCAGAACTGTGTTGATTTGTTCCTTTGAGCTGATGACTGTCAAGGAGCGGCAAAAACCGACAACAAAAAAACAGACGGGGAATTGAACCTGCGATCTCCCGCTTCAAGGGCAGAGACACTCCTATGACTTCTTGGTCATGAAAAAATTGACATGCATTAGTATGACATTTTATGCATAGTAAAATTGACCAACTTTAGTATGACATTTTTGGCATATAAAAATCAACATGCAATAGTACAACATTTTATGGATGTAAACCTTGACAAACTTTAGTGTGAAATTTTAGGCATGTAAAAATCTAAAAGCTTAAGTATGATATTTTTGGCATGTAAAATAGACATGCTTTAGTATGACTTCTTGGTCATGAAAAAATTGACATGCTTTAGTATGATGTTTTTGAAATATAAAAATTGACATGCAATAGTATGACATTTTTGGCATGTAAAAATCTACATACTTTAGTATGACTTCTTGGTCATGAAAAAATTGACATACATTAGTATGACTTTTTTGGCATGTAAAAATTGACATGCTTTAGTATGATATTTTTGGCAAGTAAAAATCGACATGCATTAGTATGATATTTTATGGATGTAAACCTTGACAAACTTTAGTGTGAAATTTTAGGCATGTAAAAATCTAAAAGGTTAAGTATAATATTTTTGGCATGTAAAATCGACATGCTTTAGTATGACTTTTTGGTTGTAAAAAAATCGACATGCATTAGTATGACATTTTAGGCATGTAAAAATAAACATGCTTAGTATGACTTCTTGGTCATGAGAAAATTGACATGCTTTAGTATGATATTTTTGGCACGTAAAAATCGACATGCATTAGTCTGACATTTTTGGCATGTAAAAATCTACATACTTTAGTGTGACTTCTTGGTCATAAAAAAAATCTACATATATTAGTATGAATATTTAACACATACAAGTCAACATACCTCCAACTGACATTTTTGGCAAATAAAAATCGACATGCTTTAGTATGACCTTTTGGTCATAAAAAAATGACATACATTAGTATGATATTTTTGGCATATAAAAATTGACATGCATTAGTATAACATTTTCAATGTGAAAAAAATCAATAAACTTTAGTATGACATTTTTGGCATGTAAAAATCAACATGCTTAGTATGACTTCTTCGTCATGAAAAAATTGACATGTTTTAGTATGATATTTTTGGCATGTAAAATCGACATGCTTTTGTATGACTTTTTGGTTGTGAAAAAATCGACATGCATTAGTATGACATTTTAGGCATGTAAAAATCAACATGCTTAGTATGACTATTTCGTCATGAAAAAATTGACATGTTTTAGTATGATATTTTTGGCATGTAAAAATCGACATGCTTTAGTATGACATTTTATGGATGTAAACCTTGACAAACTTTAGTGTGAAATTTTAGGCATGTAAAAATCTAAAAGCTTAAGTATGACATTTTTGGCATGTAAAAATCGACATGCATTAGTATGACATGTTTGGCATGTAAAAATCTACATACTTTAGTGTGACTTCTTGGTCATAAAAAATCTACAGATATTAGTATGAATTTTTAACACATCAAAGTCAACATACCTCAAACTGACATTTTTGGCAAGTAAAAATCGACATGCTTTAGTATGATGTTTTTGGCATGTAAAATCAACATGCTTAGTATGACTTCTTGGTCATGAAAAAATTGACATGCTTTAGTATGATATTTTTGGCATATAAAAATTGATATGCTTTAGTATGACAAATTTTTTGCATGTAAAAATCGACATGCATTAGTATGACATTTTATGGATGTAAACCTTGACAAACTTTAGTGTGAAATTTTAGGCATGTAAAAATCTAAAAGCTTAAGTATGATATTTTTGGCATGTAAAATCGACATGCTTTAGTATGACTTCATGGTCATGAAAAAAATTGACATGCATTAGTATGAAATTTTAGGAATGTAAAAATCAACATGCTTAGTATGACTTCTTGGTCATGTAAAAATTGACATGCTTTAGTACGACATTTTTGGCATGTAAAAATCTACATGCTTTAGTATGACTTTTTGGTTGTAAAAAAATCGACATGCTTTAGTATGATATTTTTTGCATGTAAAAATAGACATGCATTAGTATGACATTTTTGGCATGTAAAAATCTACATACTTTAGTATGACTTCTTGGTCATGACAAAATTGACATGCTTTAGTATGACATTTTTGGAATGTAAAAATTGACATGCTTTAGTATGACAAATTTTTTGCATGTGAAAATCGACATGCATTAGTATGACATTTTATGGATGTAAACCTTGACAAACTTTAGTGTGAAATTTTAGGCATGTAAAAATCTAAAAGCTTAAGTATGATATTTTTGGCAGGTAAAATCGACATGCTTTAGTAGGACTTCATGGTCATGAAAAAATTGACATGCTTTAGTATGATATTTTTGGCAAGTAAAAATCGACATGCATTAGTATGATATTTTATGGATGTAAACCTTTGACAAACTTTAGTTTGAAATTTTAGGCATGTAAAAATCTAAAAGGTTAAGTATAATATTTTTGGCATGTAAAATCGACATGCTTTAGTATGACTTTTTGGTTGTAAAAAAATCGACATGCATTAGTATGACTTTTTAGGCATGTAAAAATAAACATGCTTAGTATGACTTCTTGGTCATGAGAAAATTGACATGCTTTAGTATGATATTTTTGGCATGTAAAAATCTACATACTTTAGTGTGACTTCTTGGTCATAAAAAAAAATCTACATATATTAGTATGAATATTTAACACATACAAGTCAACATACCTCCAACTGACATTTTTGGCAAATAAAAATCGACATGCTTTAGTATGACCTTTTGGTCATAAAAAAATGACATACATTAGTATGATATTTTTTGCATGTAAAAATCAACATGCTTAGTATGACTTCTTCGTCATGAAAAAATTGACATGTTTTAGTATGATATTTTTGGCGTATAAGAATTGAAATGCATTAGTAAGACATTTGTGGCATTTAAAAATCTACATACTTTAGTATGACTTCTTGGTCATGAAAAAATTGACATACATTAGTATGATATTTTTGGCATAAAAAAATTGACATGCATTAGTATAACATTTTCCATGTGAAAAAAATCAATAAACTTTAGTATGACATTTTTGGCATGTAAAGATCCACATGCTCAAGTATGATATTTTTGGCATATAAAAATCGACATGCATTAGTATGACTTCTTGGTCATGAAAAAATTGACATATATTTGTATGAATTTTTAACATATAAAAGTCAACATACCTCCAACTGACATTTTTGGCAAGTAAAAATCGACATGCTTTAGTATGACCTTTTGGTCATTAAAAAATGACATACATTAGTATATTTTTGGCCAAAAAAAATCGACATGCATTAGTATGACATTTTATGCATGTTAAAATTGACCAACTTTAGTATGACATTTTTGGCATGTAAAATTTGACATGCATTAGTATGATATTTCATGGATGTAAACCTTGACAAACTTTAGTATGAAATTTTAGGCATGTAAAAATCAACATGCTTAGTATGACTTCTTGGTCATGAAAAAATTGACATGCTTAAGTATGATATTTTTGACATGTAAAAATCGACATGCATTAGTATGACATGTTTGGTATGTAAAAATCTACATACTTTAGTGTGACTTCTACGTCATAAAAAATCTACATATATTCGTATGAATTTTTAACACATAAAAGTCAACATACCTCCAACTGACATTTTTGGCAAATAAAAATCGACATGCTTTAGTATGAAAAAATTGACATGCTTTAGTATGATATTTTGGCATATAAAAATTGACATGCTTTAGTATGATGTTTTTGGCATATGAAAATCGACATGCATTAGTATGACATTTTATGGATGTAAACCTTGACAAACTTTAGTGTGAAATTTTAGGCATGTAAAAATCTAAAAGCTTAAGCATGATATTTTTGGCATGTAAAATCAACATGCTTTAGTATGACTTTTTGGTTGTGAAAAAATCGACATGCATTAGTATGACATTTTAGGCATGTAAAAATCAACATGCTTAGTATGACTTCTTGGTCATGAAAAAATTGACATGCTGTAGTTTGAAATTTTTGGCCTGTAAAAATCGACATACTTAGTGTGACTTCTTGGTCATAAAAAAATCTACATATATTAGTATGAATTTTTAACACATAAAAGTCAACATACCTCCAACTGACATTTTTGGCAAATAAAAATCGACATGCTTTAGTATGATATTTTGGCATGTTAAATCGACATGCTTTAGTATGACTTTTTGGTTGTAAAAAAATCGACATGCTTTAGTATGATATTTTTTGCATGTAAAAATCGACATGCATTAGTATGACATGTTTGGTATGTAAAAATCTACATACTTTAGTGTGACTTCTTGGTCATAAAAAATCTACATATATTCGTATGAATTTTTAACACATAAAAGTCAACATACCTCCAACTGACATTTTTGGCAAATAAAAATCGACATGCTTTAGTATGAAAAAATTGACATGCTTTAGTATGATATTTTTGGCATATAAAAATTGACATGCTTTAGTATGATGTTTTTGGCATGTGAAAATCGACATGCATTAGTATGACATTTTATGGATGTAAACCTTGACAAACTTTAGTGTGAAATTTTAGGCATGTAAAAATCTAAAAGCTTAAGTATGATATTTTTGGCATGTAAAATCGACATGCTTTAGTATGACTTCATGGTCATGAAAAAAATTGACATGCATTAGTATGAAATTTTAGGAATGTAAAAATCAACATGCTTAGTATGACTTCTTGGTCATGTAAAAATTGACATGCTTTAGTACGACATTTTTGGCATGTAAAAATCGACATGCTTTAGTATGACTTTTTGGTTGTAAAAAAATCGACATGCTTTAGTATGATATTTTTTGCATGTAAAAATAGACATGCATTAGTATGACATTTTTGGCATGTAAAAATCTACATACTTTAGTATGACTTCTTGGTCATGACAAAATTGACATGCTTTAGTATGACATTTTTGGAATGTAAAAATTGACATGCTTTAGTATGATAAATTTTTTGCATGTGAAAATCGACATGCATTAGTATGACATTTTATGGATGTAAACCTTGACAAACTTTAGTGTGAAATTTTAGGCATGTAAAAATCTAAAAGCTTAAGTATGATATTTTTGGCATGTAAAATCGACATGCTTTAGTAGGACTTCATGGTCATGAAAAAATTGACATGCTTTAGTATGATATTTTTGGCAAGTAAAAATCGACATGCATTAGTATGATATTTCATGGATGTAAACCTTTGACAAACTTTAGTTTGAAATTTTAGGCATGTAAAAATCTAAAAGGTTAAGTATAATATTTTTGGCATGTAAAATCGACATACTTTAGTATGACTTTTTGGTTGTAAAAAAATCGACATGCATTAGTATGACTTTTTAGGCATGTAAAAATAAACATGCTTAGTATGACTTCTTGGTCATGAGAAAATTGACATGCTTTAGTATGATATTTTTGGCATGTAAAAATCTACATACTTTAGTGTGACTTCTTGGTCATAAAAAAAATCTACATATATTAGTATGAATATTTAACACATACAAGTCAACATACCTCCAACTGACATTTTTGGCAAATAAAAATCGACATGCTTTAGTATGACCTTTTGGTCATAAAAAAATGACATACATTAGTATGATATTTTTTGCATGTAAAAATCAACATGCTTAGTATGACTTCTTCGTCATGAAAAAATTGACATGTTTTAGTATGATATTTTTGGCGTATAAGAATTGAAATGCATTAGTAAGACATTTGTGGCATTTAAAAATCTACATACTTTAGTATGACTTCTTGGTCATGAAAAAAATTGACATACATTAGTATGATATTTTTGGCATAAAAAAATTGACATGCATTAGTATAACATTTTCCATGTGAAAAAAATCAATAAACTTTAGTATGACATTTTTGGCATGTAAAGATCCACATGCTCAAGAATGATATTTTTGGCATATAAAAATCGACATGCATTAGTATGACTTCTTGGTCATGAAAAAATTGACATATATTAGTATGAATTTTTAACATATAAAAGTCAACATACCTCCAACTGACATTTTTGGCAAGTAAAAATCGACATGCTTTAGTATGACCTTTTGGTCATTAAAAAATGACATACATTAGTATATTTTTGGCCAAAAAAAATCGACATGCATTAGTATGACATTTTATGCATGTTAAAATTGACCAACTTTAGTATGACATTTTTGGCATGTAAAATTTGACATGCATTAGTATGATATTTCATGGATGTAAACCTTGACAAACTTCAGTATGAAATTTTAGGCATGTAAAAATCAACATGCTTAGTATGACTTCTTGGTCATGAAAAAATTGACATGCTTAAGTATGATATTTTTGACATGTAAAAATCGACATGCATTAGTATGACATGTTTGGTATGTAAAAATCTACATACTTTAGTGTGACTTCTACGTCATAAAAAATCTACATATATTCGTATGAATTTTTAACACATAAAAGTCAACATACCTCCAACTGACATTTTTGGCAAATAAAAATCGACATGCTTTAGTATGAAAAAATTGACATGCTTTAGTATGATATTTTTGGCATATAAAAATTGACATGCTTTAGTATGATGTTTTTGGCATATGAAAATCGACATGCATTAGTATGACATTTTATGGATGTAAACCTTGACAAACTTTAGTGTGAAATTTTAGGCATGTAAAAATCTAAAAGCTTAAGCATGATATTTTTGGCATGTAAAATCGACATGCTTTTGTATGACTTTTTGGTTGTGAAAAAATCGACATGCATTAGTATGACATTTTAGGCATGTAAAAATCAACATGCTTAGTATGACTATTTCGTCATGAAAAAATTGACATGTTTTAGTATGATATTTTTGGCATGTAAAAATCGACATGCTTTAGTATGACATTTTATGGATGTAAACCTTGACAAACTTTAGTGTGAAATTTTAGGCATGTAAAAATCTAAAAGCTTAAGTATGACGTTTTTGGCATGTGAAAATCGACATGCATTAGTATGACATGTTTGGCATGTAAAAATCTACATACTTTAGTGTGACTTCTTGGTCATAAAAAATCTACAGATATTAGTATGAATTTTTAACACATCAAAGTCAACATACCTCAAACTGACATTTTTGGCAAGTAAAAATCGACATGCTTTAGTATGATGTTTTTGGCATGTAAAATCAACATGCTTAGTATGACTTCTTGGTCATGAAAAAATTGACATGCTTTAGTATGATATTTTTGGCATATAAAAATTGATATGCTTTAGTATGACAAATTTTTTGCATGTAAAAATCGACATGCATTAGTATGACATTTTATGGATGTAAACCTTGACAAACTTTAGTGTGAAATTTTAGGCATGTAAAAATCTAAAAGCTTAAGTATGATATTTTTGGCATGTAAAATCGACATGCTTTAGTATGACTTCATGGTCATGAAAAAAATTGACATGCATTAGTATGAAATTTTAGGAATGTAAAAATCAACATGCTTAGTATGACTTCTTGGTCATGTAAAAATTGACATGCTTTAGTACGACATTTTTGGCATGTAAAAATCTACATGCTTTAGTATGACTTTTTGGTTGTAAAAAAATCGACATGCTTTAGTATGATATTTTTTGCATGTAAAAATAGACATGCATTAGTATGACATTTTTGGCATGTAAAAATCTACATACTTTAGTATGACTTCTTGGTCATGACAAAATTGACATGCTTTAGTATGACATTTTTGGAATGTAAAAATTGACATGCTTTAGTATGACAAATTTTTTGCATGTGAAAATCGACATGCATTAGTATGACATTTTATGGATGTAAACCTTGACAAACTTTAGTGTGAAATTTTAGGCATGTAAAAATCTAAAAGCTTAAGTATGATATTTTTGGCAGGTAAAATCGACATGCTTTAGTAGGACTTCATGGTCATGAAAAAATTGACATGCTTTAGTATGATATTTTTGGCAAGTAAAAATCGACATGCATTAGTATGATATTTTATGGATGTAAACCTTTGACAAACTTTAGTTTGAAATTTTAGGCATGTAAAAATCTAAAAGGTTAAGTATAATATTTTTGGCATGTAAAATCGACATGCTTTAGTATGACTTTTTGGTTGTAAAAAAATCGACATGCATTAGTATGACTTTTTAGGCATGTAAAAATAAACATGCTTAGTATGACTTCTTGGTCATGAGAAAATTGACATGCTTTAGTATGATATTTTTGGCATGTAAAAATCTACATACTTTAGTGTGACTTCTTGGTCATAAAAAAAAATCTACATATATTAGTATGAATATTTAACACATACAAGTCAACATACCTCCAACTGACATTTTTGGCAAATAAAAATCGACATGCTTTAGTATGACCTTTTGGTCATAAAAAAATGACATACATTAGTATGATATTTTTTGCATGTAAAAATCAACATGCTTAGTATGACTTCTTCGTCATGAAAAAATTGACATGTTTTAGTATGATATTTTTGGCGTATAAGAATTGAAATGCATTAGTAAGACATTTGTGGCATTTAAAAATCTACATACTTTAGTATGACTTCTTGGTCATGAAAAAATTGACATACATTAGTATGATATTTTTGGCATAAAAAAATTGACATGCATTAGTATAACATTTTCCATGTGAAAAAAATCAATAAACTTTAGTATGACATTTTTGGCATGTAAAGATCCACATGCTCAAGTATGATATTTTTGGCATATAAAAATCGACATGCATTAGTATGACTTCTTGGTCATGAAAAAATTGACATATATTTGTATGAATTTTTAACATATAAAAGTCAACATACCTCCAACTGACATTTTTGGCAAGTAAAAATCGACATGCTTTAGTATGACCTTTTGGTCATTAAAAAATGACATACATTAGTATATTTTTGGCCAAAAAAAATCGACATGCATTAGTATGACATTTTATGCATGTTAAAATTGACCAACTTTAGTATGACATTTTTGGCATGTAAAATTTGACATGCATTAGTATGATATTTCATGGATGTAAACCTTGACAAACTTTAGTATGAAATTTTAGGCATGTAAAAATCAACATGCTTAGTATGACTTCTTGGTCATGAAAAAATTGACATGCTTAAGTATGATATTTTTGACATGTAAAAATCGACATGCATTAGTATGACATGTTTGGTATGTAAAAATCTACATACTTTAGTGTGACTTCTACGTCATAAAAAATCTACATATATTCGTATGAATTTTTAACACATAAAAGTCAACATACCTCCAACTGACATTTTTGGCAAATAAAAATCGACATGCTTTAGTATGAAAAAATTGACATGCTTTAGTATGATATTTTTGGCATATAAAAATTGACATGCTTTAGTATGATGTTTTTGGCATATGAAAATCGACATGCATTAGTATGACATTTTATGGATGTAAACCTTGACAAACTTTAGTGTGAAATTTTAGGCATGTAAAAATCTAAAAGCTTAAGCATGATATTTTTGGCATGTAAAATCAACATGCTTTAGTATGACTTTTTGGTTGTGAAAAAATCGACATGCATTAGTATGACATTTTAGGCATGTAAAAATCAACATGCTTAGTATGACTTCTTGGTCATGAAAAAATTGACATGCTGTAGTTTGAAATTTTTGGCCTGTAAAAATCGACATACTTAGTGTGACTTCTTGGTCATAAAAAAATCTACATATATTAGTATGAATTTTTAACACATAAAAGTCAACATACCTCCAACTGACATTTTTGGCAAATAAAAATCGACATGCTTTAGTATGATATTTTTGGCATGTTAAATCGACATGCTTTAGTATGACTTTTTGGTTGTAAAAAAATCGACATGCTTTAGTATGATATTTTTTGCATGTAAAAATCGACATGCATTAGTATGACATGTTTGGTATGTAAAAATCTACATACTTTAGTGTGACTTCTTGGTCATAAAAAATCTACATATATTCGTATGAATTTTTAACACATAAAAGTCAACATACCTCCAACTGACATTTTTGGCAAATAAAAATCGACATGCTTTAGTATGAAAAAATTGACATGCTTTAGTATGATATTTTTGGCATATAAAAATTGACATGCTTTAGTATGATGTTTTTGGCATGTGAAAATCGACATGCATTAGTATGACATTTTATGGATGTAAACCTTGACAAACTTTAGTGTGAAATTTTAGGCATGTAAAAATCTAAAAGCTTAAGTATGATATTTTTGGCATGTAAAATCGACATGCTTTAGTATGTTAAATCGACATGCTTTAGTATGACTTTTTGGTTGTAAAAAAATCGACATGCTTTAGTATGATATTTTTTGCATGTAAAAATCAACATGCTTAGTATGACTTCTTGGTCATGAAAAAATTGACATACATTGGTATGATATTTTAGGCATGTAAAAATCGACATGCTTTAGTATGACATTTTTGGAATTTAAAAATTGACATGCTTTAGTATGACAAATTTTTGGCATGTAAAAATCGACATGCATTAGTATGACATTTTATGGATGTAAACCTTGACAAACTTTAGTGTGAAATTTTAGGCATGTAAAAATCTAAAAGCTTAAGTATGATATTTTTGGCATGTAAAATCGACATGCTTTAGTATGACTTCATGGTCATGAAAAAATTGACATGCTTTAGTATGATATTTTTGGCATGTAAAAATGGACATGCTTTAGTATGACATTTTTGGCAAGTATAAATCAACATTCATTAGTATGATATTTTTGGCATGTAAAAATCGACATGCTTTAGTATGACATTTTATGGATGTAAACCTTGACAAACTTCAGTGTGAAATTTTTGGCATGTAAAAATCTACATACTTTAGTGTGACTTCTTGGTCTTAAAAAAAATCGAAATATATTAGTATGAATATTTAACACATACAAGTCAACATACCTCCAACTGACATTTTTGGCAAATAAATATCGACATGCTTTAGTATGACCTTTTGGTCATAAAAAAATGACATACATTAGTATGATATTTTTGGCATATAAAAATTGACATGCATTAGTATAACATTTTCAATGTGAAAAAAATCAATAAACTTTAGTATGACATTTTTGGCATATAAAAATCAACATGCATTAGTATGATATTTTTGGCATGTAAAATCGACATGCTTTAGTATGACTTTTTGGTTGTGAAAAAATCGACATGCATTAGTATGACATTTTAGGCATGTAAAAATCAACATGCTTAGTGTGACTTCTTCGTCATGAAAAAATTGACATGCTTTAGTATGACTTCATGGTCATGAAAAAAAAGACATGCATTAGTATGATATTTTTGGCATGTTAAATCGACATGCTTTAGTATGACTTTTTGGTTGTAAAAAAATCGACATGCTTTAGTATGACTTCTTGGTCATTAAAAAAATTGACATGCATTAGTATGAAATTTTAGGAATGTAAAAATCAACATGCTTAGTATGACTTCTTGGTCATGAAAAAATTGACATGCTTTAGTACGACATTTTTGGCATATAAAAATCTACATGCTTTAGTATGACTTTTTGGTTGTAAAAAATCGACATGCTTTAGTATGATATTTTTTGCATGTGAAAATAGACATGCATTAGTATGACATTTTTGGCTTGTAAAAATCTACATACTTTAGTATGACTTCTTAGTCATGACAAAATTGACATGCTTTAGTATGACATTTTTGGAATGTAAAAATTGACATGCTTTAGTATGACAAATTTTTTGCATGTGAAAATCGACATGCATTAGTATGACATTTTATGGATGTAAACCTTGACAAACTTTAGTGTGAAATTTTAGGCATGTAAAAATCTAAAAGCTTAAGTATGATATTTTTGGCATGTAAAATCGACATGCTTTAGTAGGTTTTCATGGTCATGAAAAAATTGACATGCTTTAGTATGATATTTTTGGCATGTAAAAATCGACATGCTTTAGTATGACATTTTATGGATGTAAACTTTGACAAACTTTAGTGTGAAATTTTAGGCATGTAAAATCTAAAATCTTAAGTATGACATTTTTGGCATGTAAAAATCGACATGCATTAGTATGACATTTTTGGCATGTAAAAATTGACATGCTTTAGTATGACTTCTTGGTCATGACAAAATTGACATGCTTTAGTATGACATTTTTGGAATGTAAAAATTGACATGCTTTAGTATGACAAATTTTTTGCATGTGAAAATCGACATGCATTAGCATGACATTTTATGGATGTAAACCTTGACAAACTTTAGTGTGAAATTTTAGGCATGTAAAAATCTAAAAGCTTAAGTATGATATTTTTGGCATGTAAAATCGACATGCTTTAGTAGGACTTCATGGTCATAAAAAATCTACAGATATTAGTATGAATTTTTAACACATAAAAGTAAAAATACCTCAAACTGACATTTTTGGCAAGTAAAAATCGACATGCTTTAGTATGATATTTTTTGCATGTAAAAATCGACATGCTTTAGTATGACATTTTTGACAAGTAAAAATCCACATGCATTAGTATGACATTTTTGGATGTAAACCTTGACAAACTTTAGTATGAAATTTTAGACATGTAAAAATCTAAAAGCTTTAGTATGATATTTTTGGCATGTAGAATCGACATGCTTTAGTATGACTTCTTGGCCATGAAAAAATTGACATGCTTTAGTATGATGTTTTTGGCCTATAAAAACTGACATGCATTAGTATAACATTTTTGGCATGTAAAAATCTACATACTTTAGTATGACTTCTTGGTCATGAAAAAATTGACATATATTAGTATGATATTTTTGGCCCAAAAAAATCGACATGCATTAGTATGACATTTTATGGATGTAAACCTTGACAAACTTTAGTGTGAAATTTTAGGCATGTAAAAATCTAAAAGCCTAAGTATGACATTTTATGCATGTTAAAATTGACCAACTTTAGTATGGCATTTTTGGCATGTAAAAATTGACATGCTTTAGTATGATGTTTTTGGCAAGTAAAAATCGATATGCTTTAGTATGACATTTTTGGCATATAAAAATCGACATGCTTTAGTATGATGTTTTTGGCATGTAAAATCAACATGCTTAGTATGACTTCTTGGTCATGAAAAAATTGACATGATTTAGTATGATATTTTTGGCATATAAAAATTGATATGCTTTAGTATGACATTTTTGGCAAGTAAAAATCTACATACTTTAGTGTGACTTCTTGGTCATGAAAAAATCTACATATATTAGTATGAATTTTTAACACATAAAAGTAAACATACCTCAAACTGACATTTTTGGCAAGTAAAAATCAACATGCTTAGTATGACTTCTTGGTCATGAAAAAATTGACATGCTTTAGTACAGTGGTTCCCAAACTTTTTCTGCAGGGCCCCCCTTTCTGAAGATTAGAATATTTTCGAGCCCCCCCCCACACTGACACAAACATACAAATCCTTTGTTTCTAAACTCCACCGCGCCTTATAACATGTGGTTAATGAGAAATCTTTCTCTGAACAGTAGAATTCTGTTATCTAAAGCTGAAGGAATCTCTAGATCTGTCTATGTGTCTCTGTCTTTAGAAATGCCAAAACACATCTGTAACCTATTAAACAAAACATTATTTGATTTTATTTGGAGGAAAAAATGTCATTACTTAAGCAAAATTTGTTTTGTGTAACACCAGAAAACATGGGGGCATGGATGTATTAACCTTTGAAACTTTAAACAACTCTTTTAAAAGAGGTTAAGTAATTTATTGAAAGAGGAAGACAATATCTGGAATGCATTTCCCAAATATATATTTGACACAATGGGAGGCATTAAATTCTTGCTAAAATGTAATTATAAAATAGAAGAATTACCCAC
The DNA here is from genome assembly GCA_023969325.1 of Oryzias curvinotus. Lineage (NCBI taxonomy): Eukaryota > Metazoa > Chordata > Actinopteri > Beloniformes > Adrianichthyidae > Oryzias > Oryzias curvinotus. Next base: position 1,758,122 of record CM043713.1, on the reverse strand, counting down.
AAAACTTTGAAACTTTTACAAACAAGCCCTGCTGGCCTGGAAACTCCTTTATAAACATAATTTTTCTCCAACAACTTGTTTAATTTGGAATAACAGTAATGCACAATACAAGAATAAATCACTTTTTTTCCCTAGATGGTATGATAATGATATTATTTTAATCAGACAACTTTTCAGTCCTCATGGACATCTTCTGACGTATGAAGAATTTCTTTTAAAATTCGATATTTCTGTTCCACCCAGAGAATATGCAATAGTGTTAGATGCCATTCCAACCAGTCTACTTCAACTGTTTAAAGGGCTTTATAACACAAGTCAATTAAGAACCCAGACAATTTTTTTGGACAATGTGGATATTTGTGTTCATTCAGTTTTCAATAATCAAATAAGAAATCTTTTACATTCCACAACCTTACCTGCTGGGAAATTTTATTGGAAATCCAAATTTGTGGACATAAACTGGACATATGCTTGGACTATTAGCAATAAATACTGTCTAAATAACAAAATAAAAGAGGTGTCCTTCAAAATATTGCATTGTATATATCCTACCAAAAAAACTTTGAGTAGATTTGTTGTGGACATGGACCTGTTTTGTTCATTCTATGGAACTCAATAGGAAACTATTTATCATCTGTTTGTGGACTGCAGACATACAAATAAGGTTTGGATTGAAGTGGGAAACTATATTGGAAATATAACTAAACAAACTGTTACATTTTTAGAAAAATACATTATTCTGGGTTACCTTAATGTCAAAGTAGACAAAGATTGTATCTTCATTACACAATTGTTTTTATTATTGGCAAAATTCCATATTTATAAAGCCAAATGGTCAAACTCCAAACCTAAATTCCAGCAGTTTTTGAGTGAAATCAATCAGTACTGAACCATTATCAAACATCTGCAAAACCAAAAAGCAATTTGAACTAATTTAATTTTTGAAAAATGTAAAATTTATTAAACCCCAAAGATTTTTGAAGAAATAATTCTTTTTGTCTTATGTTGTATATGTATGTGTATATATTTATATACTTTTTGTTTTATTTCTTATATTTTTCTGCAATATGTACACATTTCAATTCCCCCTGAGACATTCACATTGTTATTGTATTATGTTGTTTGTCAATAAAGTATGAAAAAAAAAAAAAACCCACCGCGCCCCCCCTGCAATACCTCCGCGCCCCCCCTAGGGGGCGCGACCCCCGGTTTGGGAACCCCTGCTTTAGTACGATATTTTTGGCATGTAAAAATCGACATGCATTAGTATGACATTTTTGGCATGTAAAAAATCTACATACTTTATTATGACATTTTTGGCAAGTAAAAATCAACATGCTTTAGTATGACCTTTTGGTCATAAAAAATTGACATACATTAGTATGATATTTTTGGCCAAAAAAAATCGACATGCATTAGTATGACATTTTATGGATGTAAACCTTGACAAACTTTAGTGTGAAATTTTAGGAATGTAACAATCTAAAAGCTTAAGTATGATATTTTTGGCATGTAAAATCGACATGCTTTAGTATGACTTCATGGTCATGAAAAAATTGACATGCTTTTGTATGATGTTTTTGGCATATAAAAATTGACATGCATTAGTATGACATTTTTGGCATGTAAAAATCTACATACTTTAGTATGACTTCTTGGTCATGAAAAAATTGACATACATTAGTATGAAATTTTTGGCATGTAAAAATCTACATACTTTAGTATGACTTCTTGGTCATGAAAAAATTGACATGCTTTTGTATGATATTTTTGGCATATAAAAATTGACATGCTTTAGTTTGATATTTTTGGCATGTAAAAATCTACATACTTTAGTGTGACTTCTTGGTCATGAAAAAATCTACATATATTAGTATGAATTTTTAACACATAAAAGTCAACATACCTCCAACTGACATTTTTGGCAAGTAAAAATCGACAAGCTTTAGTATGACCTTTTGGTCATAAAAAAATTGACATACATTAGTATTATATTTTTGGTATATAAAAATAGACATGCATTAGTATAACATTTTCAATGTGAAAAAAATCAATAAACTTTAATATGACATTTTTGGCATGTAAAAATCGACATGCTTTAGTATGACATTTTTTGCATGAAAAAAATTACATGCTTTAGTATGATATGACGATTTTAATCGTATTTCGGGCACTGTTGTTGTCGAGACGACTGTTGTTGTGATTTTGGGCTATACAAATAAAATTGAATTGAATTGAATTGAATAGATACTCGACGCAGTGTTTACAGCTAATACCCTAGGGCGGTTCAGTCAATTAACTCACCTGCTCAGCATCCTATTTAAGCCAGGTGCGCAGGCGTTCATTCTCTTTCTTACCTTCAGCGCTCATTCTTCGCCGTTCCCCGTGCTCGCGGATCCGGCGGATCGCCTTTTCTTCGACGTCTTGCTGTATTCCCCCGTCCTTCGGATGGATGATCCCCATTTTCTGATGTGGGCTTTCCATTTTTGCCGCGCCTGCTCCTTTGCGGCTATCGCCGGGCGGCTAGCGGCAATCACCGGGCGGCTAACGGCGCCCAGCGCGTTCGTTACGCCGCGGTCGCGTGCATCTGCAGGGGGTGCGCTTTCCGCGGTGTTCGGGTTGTCCGTGGGCCCGGATCTGGAGCTGTCCGGGTCTATCGTCTGCCGTGGTCAGCCGGACTTCTACGGTGAGCGGCGTGCGGTTTTTCCTGTGTCGTTTTTTCTAGGCTAAGTCTTGTTTTGTTTACTTCCGTGTATGGTGACGTCGCGCCCCTAAGGACCCTGGGAATTGTAGTTTTGGGACTCGTGGTCCGCTTCATGAAGCACTTCTGATTCATTTTCTGCTGTTATTCTGCATCGTCCGATTATTATTTCAGGGGTTGTGGGGTCTTTTCTGTGGTTGTGAAGGCTGGCGGTCCTCGTCTGGCCTGGTTTCTCATGCTGGCTGAGAAACTGGTCAATTATGTGGTCAATGCCTTTTGCAAATCTGCACATAAGGAGACCAATTTTATTATTTTTGCGTTCTGTTTTTCATTGTTTTTTAACTTGTTTGGGAGTGTGTGGGCATTCGGCCGTATTACATCCCGAGGGAGTTTTCGCATGTTATAATTTTTAACGTGTACATCCCTCCATCGGCCGACGCGGAGGCAGCCTGCGAGCGACTCCACGGAGCGGTGACGCGCATGCAGACCCGGCACCCGCAGGCGCTGCTTCTCATCAGCGGGGACTTCAACCATGCCTCACTCTCCTCCATTCTCCCCACTTTCACTCAGTATGTTAAGTGCCACACTAGGGAGAACAAGACGCTGGACTTAATGTATGCGAACGTTAAGGACGCATACGACTCCAACCCCCTCCCCCCACTCGGCCGCTCTGATCACAACCTGGTGCATCTGCTCCCTGAATACAAAACCCAGGGCAAAAAGAGAGCCACTCCAGAAGAAGAAGTCAGTGAGAGCGTGGACTGATGAGGCCAGGGAGAGACTGAGAGACTGTTTCCAGACCACGGACTGGGAGACACTCTGCAGCTCTCATGGAGATGACATCGACAGCCTGACCCACTGCATCACTGACTACATCAGTTTCTGTGTGGAGAACACTGTACCAACTCGGAGGGTGCGGTGTTTTTCCAACAGCAAGCCCTGGGTGACCCCTGAGCTGAGAGCCCTACTGAAGGAGAAGAGGAGGGCTTTTATTTCAGGGGACAGAGAGGAGCAGAGGAGAGTTCAGCACGAACTCAAATACAAAATCAGACAGGCCAAGAACAGTTACAAGAGGAAGCTGGAGGACCGGCTGGAGAACAACAACGTTCGAGGTGTGTGGAGAGGTCTAAAGACCATCAGTGGTCACGGACAAAGAGCAGACACGGTGGCATCTGATGAAGATCAGGGCTTGGCCAACGAGTTAAATCTGTTCTTCAACAGGTTTGACTCCAGCCCTCCCTCCTCCCCCTCCACTTCACACATCTCCAGCCCAGCAGCTAAACCAAGCCCCACCCCCTCTCCTCCTCCACCCCCCTTTGCCTCACTTCTGATCAGGTGAGGAGAGAACTGAGGCGACTTAAGACCAGGAAAGCTGCAGGTCCTGACGGCATCGGACCCGGACTGCTCAGGGACTGTGCTGACCAGCTCTGTGAGGTGGTCACTTACATCTTCAACCTGAGCCTGAGTCTGGAGACGGTCCCAGTCCTGTGGAAGACCTCCTGTGTGGTTCCGGTTCCTAAGATGGCGCACGCTAAGGAACCAAACTACTACAGACCAGTAGCCCTGACCTCCCACCTGATGAAGACCATGGAGAGGCTCATCCTCAGCCACCTTCGCTCAGTGGTCAGCACCGCAACGGACCCGCTGCAGTTTGCCTACAGGCCGAACATCGGGGTGGATGACGCTGTCATCTACCTGCTGCACCGGGCGTTGACTCATCTGGAGGACGCTGGAACCGCTGTGAGGGTCATGTTCTTTGACTTCTCCAGTGCCTTCAACACCATACGGCCAGCTCTGCTGAGAGAGAAGCTGGAAGGGGCTGGAGTGGACGGACGACTGACCGCATGGACGACCAACTACCTCACCAACAGACCACACTATGTGAGGCTACACAACTGTGTGTCGGAGGTGGTGGATTCCAGCACTGGTGCTCCTCAGGGGACGGTGCTCTCACCGTTCCTCTTCACCCTTTATACCTCGGACTTTACCTACAACACCAGCAGTTGCCACCTCCAGAAGTTCTCTGATGACTCAGCCATTGTTGGCTGTGTGTCAGGGGGGAACGAGCTGGAGTACAGGTCAGTCATCAAGGACTTTGTGGACTGGTGTGAGCGTAATCACCTGTGCTTGAACACCAGTAAAACAAAGGAGATGGTGATTGACTTCCGGAGAAGAACACCACAATACACACCGGTGAGCATCCAGGGCTCGGACATTGAGGTAGTGGACAGTTTTAAGTACCTGGGTGTTCACCTCAACAAGAAACTTGACTGGACTCTAAACACTGATGCGCTGTATAAGAAGGGCCAAAGTCGCCTCCACCTTCTGAGGAGACTGAGGTCCTTTGGAGTGTGCAGGCCTCTCTTAAGGACATTTTACGACTCTGTGGTGGCCTCTGTTATCCACTTGTTTTGTGAAGCACCTTGAATTACTTTGTGTACGAATTGTGCTATACAAATAAACTTGCCTTGCCTTGCCTTGCCACTACGCCGTGGCCTGTTGGGGAGCAGGCAGCACAGACCGGGACAGGAAGAGACTGAACAAGCTGGTCAGGAGGGCCAGTTCTGTCCTGGGCTGCCCACTGGACTTTGTGGAGGAAGTGGGTGAAAGGAGGATGTTGGCCAAGTTAACATCCATCATGGACAACACCTCTCACCCACTACATCAGACAGTGGAGGCGCTGAATAGCTCTTTCAGCGGCAGGCTATTACACCCCCCATGCAGGAAGGAACGGTTCCGCAGGTCATTTATCCCAACAGCTGTAAGACTGTACAATGCCACCGTTTAAATATGCATGTACAAACCGTTTTTTTTCACACATCCATAGCTCATCTGTATATTCCGTGTTTTTACTTTATTTATTTAATTCTATTATTAGGCATAACATGTGTTATGTTATTGTAATAGTGTACATAATTTATTACTTACTTTTTACTTTTTTTTTCTATTTTTGCACATTTTTGTATACTTGCACATGTGGGAACACCCCTCACCTTTGCACATTGCTGTCACTTTTCTCTGCCTCTTGGAACTGCTGTGACAATTGAATTTCCCCAATGTGGGATCAATAAAGAATATCTATCTATCTATCTATTTGTGGTTTTTTGCATTTTCTTTGTTGCTGTTTTGTTCTTTAGGTGCTGAAGGTGACTCTTGACTATCTTTAATTAGTTGCTGGCTTTATTATTATGGCGGTTCTTCTGTTTATTTTCTTCGTTGTTGTAGCTGTTGGTTAGTCTGAATGTGAATTGGTCTCTCTTGGACCCGTCTCTCCTCTGTGGACAAATTCCTTATGCTTGGTCTCTCTTATGCAGCGTCTTTGGCTCATTTTAATCACTCGTTCGTTGCCCCCGCACGTTCTGCATCTGGTTCTGCTTCGCCTGTTTTTCCCCGCTCTGTGTACCCCAGTGGGTCCTGCCCTGGCTCGGGGACTTGCGTCGGCCGCATTAGTGAGTGTGTCAGTCTCGTCGCTGCCTTTTTTCTCGGCTGGACAGTTAATTTGTTATTCTCTCTCTGGTTTGGTCTGGAGGTTTGTGGGGGCTGTGTGATGGATTTTTCCGGGGCATCGTTTTCAAAGCCACCACTGAGGGTGGCCCCTACGAAGTGTTCAGGTTCACGTGACGTGATCTGGACCCGTTGGCGCCTCACAGTTCATCTTTCTGGGCATCAGTGGCCTAGTTCCTCATGCGCCTTCAGGATTAGTATATATTTTCTTCAGCTGCCCATGCTGTCTCCGCGATTTTTCTTCCGAGCACGATATAAGGCTGAGGATGTCTTATCGCTGATGTTCTTCCTGTTCTGCCTCTATGCCTCTCGGCGTCTCTTGGCATTCAGTTGGTGCTCGACACGTTTGTCGGTTTACCTTCAGCTGCCGTGGCAGTCCTCATACTTTCCACTTTCTTAGCAGAAGCTCTGTACTGGATAGTTGTAGGCGATGGGTCCCCTTCACTTTGCGAGTTATTGATGGTTTCTCAGTGGCCGAATTTCCTCTGTATCCCTGGTCTTCTGGATCTCTGTGGAGGGGGGGGGGTTGTTTTCACATCTGGGTTCCACGTTGTCTATACTGTATGGTCATCCACCCTTCCGGATTTATTTTTCTTCTATTGATCGGATGGTTCATTGCTGCTTGTCTCTTCCCATTATGTCATCTTTGGCTGTTGTGCAGCGTGTTGTTTATTCATTGTTTGGTTTGAATATGATTTGTCAATGATTGGGCCACCTGACATTTGCTGTGGATTTGGTCCTATGGTCATCCGTTCATCTTGTGTTCTCGTTCTGGGTAGTTCCGTCCTGGGCCCCGTGTTCCTGTTCTGGATTTCGTGTTTTGCGTTTGTTCCTTCCCTCTCTATGCTTGGAGTAGTTATGTTATGATGACTGTCGTGTCTTCAGGCTCCCTCCACTTGTTCTTCTGAGGCTGTGCCTTCTGGTTTGGGGGAAAAGGATTTAAGAAGAGTGGTTTGTGTTTGTCCGGCCGCCAGAATCTACAGCTCTGATGATTTATAAGGTGTCGTCCGGTTATTTCATCCTTGGAGATTATATTAAGGCTGTTTCAATAGTGAATGATAGTATTGTGTCATCAGTTGACTTGGTTAATGTTTAAATAACACCTTGAGCAATTTCTACCCTGACCGTAGGAAATATATCACTTGCGCTCTCAAGCTTAGTTCAAGAGTTAAATCTTGTGTCCACAAGTCAGTATTCTACCTGCCTTGCTTAAGCAGATGACAGTCTGCTAGATGCTTCCCCATTTAGTGGCTTGTTATACTCCGCCTCTAAATGCTTAAGGTTCAGTCTAGCAAAAATACTATCAAAACCTATGATCCCTCATGGCTCTCAAGTTCTCTTTTTCAGTATCCAGATGCCCTTGGCTAATTACAATTTCAGTAGTCTGTACTTTGTTGTCCACCAATTTGAGAACCACTAATATCAATTACAAAGCATCAAATCCAGCCAAGCTGTAATCCTTTGCTACGTGGGATGTTGACCTTCCTCATCTACAAATCTCCTTGGCTACTCTTCCCATCACCTACTCCTCGATGGCCTCCTGAAGGTGCATCCCTCTGAAACTGTCAAAGGTTACTTTTCTTATCTTTGGAATATATAAAAATTGGTGTTAAGATTTTGTGCAGGTTATATATTTCACTATTGGAATTTGTAATTATGATGGTTTCTAGGGTGCGATAAATCCACAATGGGTCTTTACCTTAACTATCTACTAAATTTCACTTTCTCAGATTTGTTCTTTAAAAGCACTGTTATTTCATTTATCTCAAGCATTTTGAAACTGATCAGTTTCTGGGTTATTTATATATTCTTGTCAAGACTAATACTGCTTTGTTTTATCTATGAACCACATCCTGAGCCTGCGAACCCCTACGCCCCGATCGGCTTCTCCGTTTCCAGGAAGTGATGTCACCCCTGCATTCCTTGATCTGGTGCTGCAACGATGACTGCTCGACGCACCTATTGCTGCACTGAAAGTGATGGGGCGGTGGACCTCCTCTGCATTCCAATGACACTTCTGACTGAATTAATCAATGTCAACAGCAGAATGAATGTAAATTCTTTGATTGTAGATGTTAAAAGAAAATTATAGCCAGGTGGAAGCCTCAAAATTTAGGATGTTCTAAGTTGTATCATAGTATGCGCTGGAGCTCGAATTTGGTTCTTAAGCCAATTTTGTAGTATGCCAATGAAGCATAGTAATTATGGGCGTTGAAGCATAGTAATTATGGGCGTTGAACTCGTTCTTAATATTTGGATGGGATCTCAATTAAATGATGTTCCTTGAGCGCTTATAATTGGTATGCCAAATGGAGAAAATTATGGCTATTAAGCTCGTTCGTTGTACTGTCATTGGGAGCTTCGAAATAATGGATGGACTTAAGCTCGTGTATGTATAGTTGCCACAATGGAAGAAGTTATGGCCATCAAGCTTGTTCTTAGTTTAATAGAAGTTCGAATAATGGCTGTTCAGCATGTCATAATACGCCATCGGAAGCTTTGGTTTGGATGTTAAGTTAGTGTATCATACGGGTTGTTTGGCGGTTTAAATTATAGTACTGCACAGCGTTTTTTTTTTTTTTTTTGGGGGGGGGATTGAGCTTACGTTCTAAGATCAGGTATGAGTAATTTTATGTTGGCTCCCCTTTTATTTCTTTCCCTCTCTCTTTCAGATAGTATGTTCCTCTAGTGGTTTCCACGAATGGGAGCGACCCTACGGTCAATGGTGCCGGGTCACACATAGCAGATCCACTAGTTAGCATGTTCCCTTCGAGGCGCTGTACTCGAACGGGGGCGGCCCAAACGGTCAATGGTGCCGGGTCACACATAGCAGATCCACTAGTTAGCATGTTCCCTTCGAGGCGCTGTACTCGAACGGGGGCGGCCCAAACGGTCAATGGTGCCGGGTCACACATAGCAGATCCACTAGATAGCATGTTCCCTTCGTGGCGCTGTACTCGAATGGGGGCGGCCCAACGGTCAATGGTGCCGGGTCACACATAGCAAATCCACTAGATAGCATGTTCCCTTCGTGGTGCTGTACTCGAACGGGGGCGGCCCAACGGTCAATGGTGCCGGGTCACACATAGCAGATCCACTAGTTAGCATGTTCCCTTCGTGGCGCTGTACTCGAACGGGGGCGGCCCAAACGGTCAATGGTGCCGGGTCACACATAGCAGATCCAACAGATAGCATGTTCCCTTCGTGGCGCTGTACTCGAACGGGGGCGGCCCAAACGGTCAATGGTGCCGGGTCACACATAGCAGATCCAACAGATAGCATGTTCCCTTCGTGGCGCTGTACTCGAACGGGGGCGGCCCAAACGGTCAATGGTGCCGGGTCACACATAGCAGATCCACTAGATAGCATGTTCCCTTCGTGGCGCTGTACTCGAATGGGGGCGGCCCAAACGGTCAATGGTGCCGGGTCACACGTAGCAGTCATACTGGGAAACGAAATGGAAATGGAATGCTGCCAAAAACACACCCCATTTTATTACACACTGATTATACATACACATTTTTTCTTCTTCTGGATAATTAAGTGTTGGGGGTTTTGTTACCCGAAAGTTTTATGGAAATGTCTCATGGAATTGAACGGAGCCTTATGCCAAACCAAAAGATGTGAATGCCAACTAAAGTATGTGGAAAATGTCAAATAAATATTTCTTACTGCAAGAGTTGTCTGACTGAAATGACGATTTTAATCGTATTTCGGGCAGATACTCGATGCAGTGTTTACAGCTAATACCCTAGGGCGGTTCAGTCAATTAACTCACCTGCCCAGCGTCCTATTTAAGCCAGGTGCGCAGGCGTTCATTCTCTTTCTTACCTTCAGCGCTCAATCTTCGCCCCACCCTACTCCCCGGCATCCACCTGTGGGCTCCGTAAGGGGGGTTTTGTTACCCGAAAGTTTTATGGAAATGTCTCTTGGAATTGAACGGAGCCTTATGCCAAACCCAAAGATGTGAATGCCAACTAAAGTATGTGGAAAATGTCAAATAAATATTTCTTACTGCAAGAGTCGTCTGACTGAAATTTTTGGCATGTAAAAATCGACATGCTTCAGTATGACATTTTTGGCAAGTAAAAGTCGACATGCATTAGTATGATGATTTTGGCATGTAAAAATCGACATGCTTTAGTATGACATTTTATGGATGTAAACCTTGACAAACTTTAGTGTGAAATTTTAGGCATGTAAAAATCTAACAGCTTAAGTATGACATTTTAGGCATGTAAAAATCAACATGCCTAGTATGACTTCTTGGTCATGAAAAAATTGACATGCTTTAGTATGATATTTTTGGCATGTAAAAATCGGCATGCTTTAGTATGACATTTTTGGCATGTAAAAATCTACATACTTTAGTATGACTTCTTGGTCATGAAAAAATGGGCATATATTAGTATGATATTTTTGGCAAAAAACCGACATGCATTAGTATGACATTATATGCATGTTAAAATTGACCAACTTTAGTATGACATTTTTGGAATGTAAAAATTGACATGTTTTAGTATGACAATTTTTTGCATGTAAAAATCGACATGCATTAGTATGACATTTTATGGATGTAAACCTTGACAAACTTTAGTGTGAAATTTTAGGCATGTAAAAACCTAAAAGCTTAAGTATGATATTTTTGGCATGTGAAATCGACATGCTTTAGTATGACTTCTTGGTCATGAAAAAATTGACATGCTTTAGTATGATGTTTATGGCATATAAAAATTGACATGCTTTAGTATGATGTTTTTGGCATATAAAAATTGACATGCATTAGTATAATATTTTTGGCATGTTAAAATCTACATACTTTAGTATGACTTCTTGGTCATAAAAAATTGACATACATTAGTATGATATTTTTGGCATGTAAAAATCTACATATTTTAGTATGACTTCTTGGTCATGAAAAAATTGACATGCTTTAGTATGATATTTTTGGCATATAAAAATTGACATGCTTTAGTTTGATATTTTTGGCATGTAAAAACCTACATACTTTAGTGTGACTTTTTGGTCATGAAAAAATCTACATATATTAGTATGAATTTTTAACACATAAAAGTCAACATACCTCAAACTGACAATTTTGGCAAGTAAAAATCGACAAGCTTTAGTATGACCTTTTGGTCATAAAAAAATTGACATACATTAGTATGATATTTTTGGTATATAAAAATAGACATGCATTAGTATAACATTTTCAATGTGAAAAAAATCAATAAACTTTAGTATGACATTTTTGGCATATAAAAATCGACATGCATTATTATGACATTTTTGGCATGTAAAAATCGACATGCCTTAGTATGACATTTTTTGCAACTAAAAATCGACATGCTTTAGTATGACATTTTATGGATTTAAACCTTGACAAACTTTAGAGTGAAATTTTTGGCATGTAAAAATCTAAAACCTTAAATATGATATTTTTGACATGTAAAATCGACATGCTTTAGTATTATATTTTTGGCATGTAAAAATCGACAGTTTAGTATGACATTTTTGGCATATAAAAATCGACATGCATTAGTATGACATTTTTGGCAAAAAAAAAACGACATGCATTAGTATGACATTATATGCATGTTAAAATTGACCGACTTTAGTATGACATTTTTGGAATGTAAAAATTGACATGCTTTAGTATGACAAATTTTTTGCATGTAAAAATCGACATGCATTAGAATGACATTTTATGGATGTAAACCTTGACAAACTTTAGTGTGAAATTTTAGGCATGTAAAAATCTAAAAGCTTAAGTATGATATTTTTGGCATGTAAAATCGACATGCTTTAGTATGACTTCATGGTCATGAAAAAATTGACATGCTTTAGTATATTTTTGGCATGTAAAAATCGACATGCTTTAGTATGACATTTTTGGCAAGTAAAAATCGACATGCATTAGTATGATGTTTTTGGCATGTAAAAATCGACATGCTTTAGTATGATATTTTATGGATGTAAACCTTGACAAACTTTAGTGTAAAATTTTAGGCATGCAAAAATCTAAAAGCTTAAGTATGACATTTTAGGCATGTAAAAATCAACATGCTTAGTATGACTTCTTGGTCATGAAAAAAATTGACATGCTTTAGTATGATACTTTTGGCATGTAAAAATCGACATGCTTTAGTATGACATTTTTGGCAAGTAAAAATCGACATGCTTTAGTATGATATTTTTGGCATGTAAAAATCGGCATGCTTAGTATGACATTTTTGGCAAGTAAAAATCATCATTTATTAGTATGAATTTTTAACACATAAAAGTCGACATACCTCACACTGACATTTTTGGCAATTAAAAATCAACATGCATTAGTATGACATTTTATGGATGTAAACCTTGACAAACTTTAGTGTGAAATTTTAGGCATGTGAAAATCTAAAAGCTTAAGTATGACATTTTAGGCATGTTAAAATCGACATGCTTAGTATGACTTTTTGGTTGTGAAAAAATCGACATGCATTAGTATGACAGTTAAGGCATGTAAAAATCAACATGCTTACTATGACTTCTTGGTCATGAAAAAAATCGACTTGCATTAGTATGACATTTTTGGCATGTAAAAATCTACATACTTTAGTGTGACTTCTTGGTCATCAATAAAATCTACATATATTAGTATGAATTTTAACACATAAAAGTCAACATACCTCCAACTGACATTTTTGGCAACTTAAAATCAACATGCTTTAGTAGGACCTTTTGGTCATAAAAAAATTGACATACATTAGTATAATTTTTTTGGCCCAAAAAAATCGACATGCATTAGTATGACATTTTATGGATGTAAACCTTGACAAACTTTAGTGTGAAATTTTAGGCATGTAAAAATCTAAAAGCTTAAGTATGACATTTTAGGCATGTTAAAATTGACCAACTTTAGTATGGCATTTTTGGCATGTAAAAATCGACATGCTTTAGTATGACATTTTATGGATGTAAACCTTGACAAACTTTAGTGTGAAATTTTAGGCATGTAAAAATCTAAAAGCTTAAGTATGACATTTTAGGCATGTTAAAATTGACCAACTTTAGTATGGCATTTTTGGCATGTAAAAATCGACATGCTTTAGTATGACATTTTATGGATGTAAACCTTGACAAACTTTAGTGTGAAATTTTAGGCATGTAAAAATCTAAAAGCTTAAGTATGACATTTTAGGCATGTAAAAATCAACATGCTTAGTATGACTTCTTGGTCATGAAAAAATTGACATGCTTTAGTATGATATTTTTGGCATGTAAAAATCGGCATGCTTTAGTATGACATTTTTGGCAAGTAAAAATCTACATACTTTAGTGTGACTTCTTGGTCATAAAAAAATCTACATATATTAGTATGAATTTTTAACACATAAAAGTTGACATACCTCACACTGACATTTTTGGCAAGTAAAAATTGACATTTTTTAGTATGAAAAAATTGACATACAGTAGTATGATATTTTTGGCCAAAAAAAATCGACATGCATTAGTATAACATTTTATGGATGTAAAACTTGACAAACTTTAGTGTGAACTTTTAGGCATGTAAAAATCTAAAAGCTTAAGTATGACATTTTATGCATGTCAAAATTGACCAACTTTAGCATGTCATTTTTGGCATGTAAAAATTCACATGCTTTAGTATGACATTTTTGGCAAGTAAAAATCGACATGCTTTAGTATGACATTTTTGGCATATAAATATCGACATGCTTTGGTATGATGTTTTTGGCATGTAAAATCAACATGCTTAGTATGACTTCTTGGTCATGAAAAAATTGACATGCATTAGTATGACATTTCTGGCATGTAAAAATCTACATACTTTAGTGTGACTTCTTGGTCATAAAAAATCTACATATATTAGTATGAATTTTTAACACATAAAAGTTGACATACCTCACACTGACATTTTTGGCAAGTAAAAATCGACATACTTTAGTATGACTTCTTGGTCATGAAAAAATTGACATGTTTTAGTATGATATTTTTGGCATATAAAAATTGACATGCTTTAGTATGATATTTTTGTCATGTAAAAATCGACATGCATTAGTATGACATTTTTGGCAAGTAAAAATCTACATACTTTAGTGTGACTTCTTGGTCATAAAAAAATCTACATATATTAGTATGAATTTTTAACACATAAAAGTCGACATACCTCACACTGACATTTTTGGCAAGTAAAAATCGACGTGCTTTGGGTATGACCTTTTTGATATACATTAGTATTATATATTTGGCAAAAAATTGCAATGCATTAGTATGACATTTTATGCATGTTAAAATTGAACAACTTTAGTATGACATTTTTGGCATAAAAAAATGACATACATCAGTATGATATTTTTGGCATATAAAATGGACATGCATTAGTATAACATTTTCAATATGAAAAAAAATCAATAAACTTTAGTATGACATTTTTGGCATGTAAAAATCAACATGCTTTAGTATGACATTTTATGGATGTAAACCATGACAAACTTTAGTGTGAAATTTTAGGCATGTAAAAATCTAAAAGCTTAAGTATGATATTTTTGGCATGTAAAATCGACATGCATTAGTATGACATTTTTGGCATGTAAAAATCTACATACTTTAGTATGACTTCTTGGTCATGAAAAAATTGACATGCTTTAGTATGATATTTTTGGCAATGAAAAATCGACATGCTTTAGTATGACTTTTTGGTTGTGAAAAAATCGACATGCATTACTATGACAGTTTAGGCATGTAAAAATCAACATGCTTAGTATGACTTCTTGGTCATGAAAAAATTGACATGCTTTAGTATCATATTTTTGGCATGTTAAAATTGAACAACTTTAGTATGACATTTTTGGCTTAGAAAATGACATACATTAGTATGATATTTTTGGCATATAAAAATTGACATGCATTAGTATGACTTCTTGTTCATGAAAAAAATTGCTCTTTAGTATGACCTTTTGGTCATAAAAAAATTTACATATATTAGTATGATATTTTTGGCATATAAAAATCGACATGCATTAGTATGACATTTTATGCATGTAAAAATTGACAAACTTTAGTGTGACATTTTTAGCATGTAAAAAAAGACATTAAAAAATTGACGTGCATTAGTATGAGATTTTAACATTCATTCATTCATTTTCTTAACCGTTTTTCCCTTTCGGGGTCACGGGGCTGACATTTTTAACATGTAATAAAAGACACACTTTCATGTGACATTTTAGGCATGTAAAAATAGACAGTCACTAATATGACATTTTAGTCGAAAAAAGATTGACATACATTGGTATGACATTTTTGGCATAAAGAAATTGACATGCATTAGTATAAAATTATAGTCATGTAGACTTTTTTTGGTCATGGCATAATCTACATACATTAGTATGACATTTTAACACTTAAAAGTCAATATCTAGTAGTATGACATTTTTAGCATGTAAAAACCGACGCACTTTATTGTGACATTTTCATCATGTAAAAACAGACATGCATTAGCAGTGGCTCCCAAACTTTTTCTGCAGGGCCCCCCTTTCTGAAGGTTAGAATATTTTCGAGCCCCCCCACACTGACACAATTATACGAATCCTTGTTTTCTAAACTTCTCCGCGCCCCCCCTGCAATACCTCCACACCCTCTTTAGGGGGCGCGCCCCCCAGTTTGGGAACCACTGCATTAGTATGACATTTTTGGCATGTAAAAATCGACATGCTTTAGTATGACATTTTTGGCATATAAAAATCGACATGCTTTAGTATGTTATTTTTGGCATGTGAAAACCGACACACTTTAGTGGGACATTTTAGGTATAAAAAAATAGACCTACATTTTTATGATGAAATATTCTTCATGAAAAAAAAATCGACACACATCAGTATGACATTATAGGCAATGAAAAATCGACATTAATTAGTTTGACATTTGAAGCATAAAAAGATCGACATACGTTAGTATGACACTTTTGACATGTAAAAACCGACACACTTTAGTGTGACATTTTAGGCATAAAAAAATAGACCTGCATTACTATGAAATTTCATAATGTAAAAATCGACATACATTATTATGACATTTTTGGCATGTAAAAATCAACATTCTTCAGTATAACATTTTCAGTATAATAAAAATCAGTAAACATTAGTATGACTTCTTTGGCATGTAAAAATTGACATACATTAGTATGACATTTTAGGCATATAAAAAAAACGACATGTCTTAATATGACATTTTTGGCATGTACAAATCGACATAGATTAGTCTGAATTTTTATCATGAAAAAACCGACACTCTTTAGTACAAACTTTTTGGCATGTAAAAATCGACATGCTTGTTCATGAAAAAAATCGATCTTTAGTATGACCTTTTGGTCATAAAAAATGTACATATATTAGTATGATATTTTTGGCATATAAAAATCGACATGCATTAGTATGACATTTTATGCATGTAAAAATTGACAAACTTTAGTGTGAAATTTTAGGCATGTAAAAGTCGACATGCTTTAGTATGATCTTTTTGGCATGTAAAATTGACATGCATTAGTATGACATTTTTGGCATGTAAAAATCGACATGCTTTAGTATGACTTCTTGGTCATGAAAACATCGACTTGACATTTTTAGCATGTAAAAAAGACACACTTTAGTAGGACAGTTTTGGTACTAAAAGGCATAAAAAATATTAGGCACAAAAAGATTGGCATACATTGGTATGACATTTTTGGCATGTGAAAACCAACACACTTTAGTATGACATTTTAGGTATAAAAAGATCAACATACAAAATAAAACATACATAGAAAAGAAAAAAGACACAGTGCAAACCATTTTACTTCCACAATCAATCCTAGTATGACATTTTCATCATGTAAAAATCAACATGCATTAGTATGACATTTTTTACATGTAAAAATCGACATGCTTTAGTATGTTATTTTTGGCATGTGAAAACTGACACACTTTAGTGGGACATTTTAGGTATAGAAAAATAGACCTGCATTTTTATGAAGTTTTCTTCATGCACCTACAAACGCCTTCATTTTTATGACATTTTACATATATTAAATCGACATGCATTTGTATGATATTCGATAAAATCGACATACAGTACAGACCAAAAGTTGGGACACACCTCGTTTATAGAGTTTTCTTTATTTTCATTTAGTCATTCATTTACTCATTTAATAATCTTCTTCCGTTTGTTGCCTTTCGGGGTCACAGGGCTGCCGGAGCACACTTAATGGTGAAGCTAGGGGACGACCCTGAACAGGTCACCAGTCTGTCTCAGGGTCATAATCACACACCCCTGCACACTCACATTCACATCTATGGACAATTTAGAGTTGCCAATAACCTATTAAGCATGTTTTTGGATGCTGGGAGGAAGCCGGAGATCTGGAGAGAACCCACGCATGTATTTATTTTCTTGATTATGAAAATTGTAGATTCACGGTGAAGGCATCAAACTCTGAATTCACATGTGGAATTATATACATAACAAAAAAGTGTGAAACAACTGAAAATATGTCATATTGTTGGTTCTTCATAGTAGCCACCTTTTGCTTTGATTATTGCTTTGCTCACTCTTGGCATTCTCTTGATGAGCTTCCAGAGGTATTCATCTGAAATGGTCTTCCAACAGTCTTGAAGGAGTTCCCAGAATGCTTAGCACTTGTTGGCCCTTTTGCCTTCACTCTGCTGTCCAGCTCACCCCAAACCATCTGGATTGGGTT
Source organism: Oryzias curvinotus (assembly GCA_023969325.1). Taxonomy (NCBI): domain Eukaryota; kingdom Metazoa; phylum Chordata; class Actinopteri; order Beloniformes; family Adrianichthyidae; genus Oryzias; species Oryzias curvinotus. The sequence continues at coordinate 1,740,183 of CM043713.1, read as the reverse complement.
CAGGTCCGGTGACTGTGGAGGCCTGGTCATCTGGTGCCCCCCATCACTCTCCTTCTTGGTCAAATAGCACTTACACAGCCTGGAGGTGTGTTTGGGGTCATTGTCCTGTTGAAAAATAAATGATGATCCAACTTAACGCACACTGGATGGAATAGCATGCCACTGCTAGATCCTGTGGTAGCCATGCTGGTTCAGTCTGCCTTCAATTTGGAATCAATCCCCAACAGTGTCACCAGTTAAGCACCCCCACACCATCACACCTCCTTCTCCATGCTTCATGGTGGGAACCAGCCATGTAGAGTGCATCCGTTCACCTTTCCTGCGTCGCACAAAGACACAGTGGTTGGAACCAAAAATCTCAAATTTGGACTCATCAGACCAAAGCCCAGATTTCCACTGGTCTAATGTCCATTTCTGGTGTTCTTTAGTCCAAACACGTCTCTTCTGCTTGTTGTCTTTCTGTAGCAGTGGTTTCCTAGCAGATATTCTACCATGAAGGCCTGATTCCCACAGTCTCCTTTGAACAGTTGTTGTAGAGATGTGTCTGCTGCTAGAACTCTGAGCCATTGACCTGCTCTCTAGTCTGAGCTGCTGTTAACCTGCCATTTCTGAGGCTGCTGACTCGGATGAACTTATCCTCCAGCAGAAGTTACTCTTGGTTTCTTTGTAGCGCTTGATGTTTTTGTGACTGCACTTGGGGACACTTTCAAAGTTTTCACAATTTTTGGGACTGACTGACCTTCATTTCTTAAAGTAATGATGGGCACTCATTTTTTTGTACTTAGCTGCTTTTTTTCTTGCTATAATACAAATTCTAATAGTCTATTCAGTAGGACTATCAGCTGTGTATCCACTTGACTTCTGCACAACACAACTGATGGTCCCAACCCCATTTACAAGGCAAGAAATCACACTTATGAAACCTGACAGGAAACACCTGTGAAGTGGAAAACATTTCAGGTGACTACCTATTGAAGCTCATCAAGAGAATGCCAAGAGTGTGCAAAGCAGTAATCAAATCAAAAGGTGACTACTATGAAGAACCTACAATATGACATATTTTCCGTTGTTTCACAGTTTTTGTTATGTATATAATACCACATGTGTTAACTCACAGTTTTGATGCATTCAGTGTGAATCTTAAACTCAAACTCAAACTTTATTTATTTATATAGCGCCTTTCATTTTGGTTTAAAACACAAAGCGCTTAACATAAAAACAGATAAAACAGTCATAAAAAATCTACAATTTTCATGAAAATAAAGAAAACTCTTTGTACTGTAAATAGTACAAAGACATGTATAGTACATGTATACTGTACATGTATACTGCCCACAGAATACATGTGGGCAGTATACATGCCCACATGTATACAAAAAAAGCGTACATGTATATATGCATACATGCATGTATGCATATATACATACATACATGAATTAATACATACATACGTGCATATAGGCATACATTCATCCAAGCATAAATACATTTATCCATATTTACAACATACATAGAACCAAACACTCACACACAGACCCACACACACACACCTACACACACACAAAAGCACGGAGAGATCACTTTAGGACATATTTTCTTGGAATAACATTAATTTACTGGTCTTTAAATTCCTATTGATTTAAATTTTTCCAGCCTTTTATCCAATGTTACACTATTTTTTTTCCACTAGTCTTACATATTTAATGTTTTTGGTGTTTGCATAGAGTTAATCCTTAAATTATTGACTGTAATGTAATTAAAAAAATGAAATTAAGCCTAAAGTTTTCCTTTTTTTCTGTAGCCCTGCTGCAGCGTGTGCTTTTGTCCACATAGGGGCGCCCCTCATCAGTATCTGTTCCATCTGGGATCATCAGTGAAATATCATACTCTCCCCTTTTTATTCATACCGACGTCGGTTGATTAAGGTGGATCTAAAATATGATAAAAGCATCTACTGGCCTCAGAGAGAATATGTCACCTCCACCGTAATCACACAATCATGGAGTGATGAGACACTCCCGCTTTATGGGGAGGGTGCTTTGCTAAAATGGCCCACGTAAAACCCCATCTGTACAAATGGGCCTTGGACTGGAGCCAAAGCAGGGGCTCAAAGACCCCATATATCACGACCCGGCCCCTCCAGCACAGAGCTGTTGTGGAGGAAAGTCTTTGCACGTGTTCTCACTTTTCTTTAAACAGATTAAGCGAAGATGATTCATGGAGGGAGTGACGGCAGAGGCCGGAACAGCTTGCAGCGCCTTTCCCCCTTTATTTTATCCCAGCATTCCTAATCACGCTCATTCATCTTCGACGGTTGAAGAAAAAATCCAGACGAATTAAGAAAAGAGTCACAGAAAAAGTAAGCTTTGCGGATTTTCATCCCACTGACTGAAATCCGTCATTTCTACATTTATGGTATGCAGAGGCTGCAGATAAAATGAACACCTGTTAGTTTATTTTTACCAATTTATTCCCCAATAGAATCTTAGGATTTTCTTTCTATTCTGTCAAAAACTGTATTTTTATTTGGTTGTCAATAGTCGTTAAAACGTCTGAATTTAATTCAAAGTCAGTTGGAGCAGATTCAAAGCCTCCATCTGGATTTCGAGGTTATTTCATTGGCAATAAATCCTCCAGCGTGCTGGCGTACCACAGGGCTGTGTGCTGAGCCCCTTCCTCTACTCTCTCTTCACTTACAACATCCTGACAACACAACACTGATTGGCCTCTTTGGCATCAATGTGAGACCATCTACAGACAGGAGGTTTGAGCATCTGGCCATGTGGTGCAAAGACAATAATCTGCTCCTCAACATCTAGACTAAAGAGGTCTTCGTGGACAACAGGAAGGAGAAAAGAAGCTCAGCAGCAATTGTTCTTCTTAAGAACACTTAATGAATGTATCTTTTTAATCAATACAAACTAAAGATGTCGATGAATTCTCTTTTCTGTTCACTGGATTCCTTTGTGATAAATCTACAGCAGGAAGGTGGAGCAGTCAGGAACCCACCTTAAGTAAAAGTACTGTTACTCTAAAATAGTACTTGGGTAAATGTAAACATTCATCCAAATGAAAAAAAGAAAACTGGATAGAAATGTTGAGTTGTAGGTAACTTTTTAAAGTTTCTTTTTTTGCAGAAACATTTTGGTCAGAACTTTTTGCCTCAGACCTACAGCAGCTTTTTATGAAAACTCCTTTTCCAGCCTCTAAAGAAACAATCAAAAAAATTAAAATGGATGAAGTCTGTTCCAAATTCTCTGCAAATTTACTCGAGTAAGTACATGTTTGCAAATGAAGTTACTTGAGTAAATAAAACTCATTTGTTCTCTGATCTGCAGATCAGAGGTTAGAGGAACATTTGAAGGTTTACGTGTGAGCAGAAGCAAACAGCTTCATGACGGAACTCCAGGAGGAGAAGTTCAGAACGTATCCCCAAGAACCAGAAGCTGCAGGAAGCCTCTGATCTGAGTTACCTCTGGGGGGGCAAATCTGAGAGGGTGGAGGGCTAATAAGTTACAGCACAAAACGCTGCTGCTGCTCACAAAGGAAGCACCAAGTCACAGGAAAACTAAAAAACATAATTTGTACGATTTTAAAAAGTTATAAGATTTAGGATTAACAAAATAATACAGAGATCACAAATAAAAAAGAGAATTTGTTGGATTCCTGACCATAAATGGAGCAGCAAACTGATGGGTAGGATGGGGGGTGGAGTTCATGTGCATTCACCGACTGGATGTGTCTGGATTGCTCCTCGGTCAGTTCAGACAGAGCATCCATCAGATAACCCTACTCCACCCGCATCACTCTCCACCGCATCACTCTCCACCGCATCACTCTCCACCGCATCACTCTGGCGTAAATGGCGTATACTTGTATACCGCTTTTCTACCTACAAGGACAAAGCGCTTTACAGTCACAGACCCATTCACCCATGCACACACACATTCACACACATTCACACACTGGTGGCCGCTCCGCTGCCAAAGACAGGCGCCTGCCTGCCACCATAGGCAAGGTGGGGTTCAGTGTCTTGCCCAAGGACACTTCGACTCATGGGCGTGCCAGGCAGGAGTCGAACCTGCAATCTTACGATCTGGGGTCGGCCGCCCTACCGCTGCATCACAGCTGCCCCATTTTACCATTCACTCGCATTACTCTGCACCTGCATCACTCTCCACCCGCATCAATCTGCACCCAACTCTTTCCAAGAGCAAAAGCAAACAGGTGCTGCTCAGCAAATGTATGACCTTTAAGCAAACGTCTGCAAGGATGAAAGAGCGGACTTGAACCCTCACTCGGCTCCTGGAACCTCAAATTTTATTTACAAAACTTTGAATCCTTTTGATCACAATCTAGCTGCAGTTACAACAAATGACCAGAGGGGGGAGACAAACCCCAACAAATCCTCCACCTGAACTTCAGTTTTAGCAGCTGAACTACTAGAAATAAAAAAATAAAATAAAAAATCAATTAAATAAAAAAAAAAATGCAGCAGGTAAACTGTAGGAACCTTGTTACTTATTTTAATTACACAGTTGTTTTATAGAACCTGTTTGTTTGCACCTTTGAATGTGGATGAGAATGTCTCTTACTTTTTACTGAAATGGAAAGAACGCAACAATATTACATTTTCTGTTACTTCCTTCTTGTTAGCAGTTTTTCATATTAAACTCAGATATCTGGTCTGTTTTTCACACAAATAATATTTGTTTTTATTTTGGTTTAAAACCTCCAACAATCTTAGAATTTTAACAAGCAGATAAAGTAACAAACGTTTATTTATTTATCTAAGAATAAATAAAGCATAAATAATTCAGACGATTTTTGAAGTTTAAGTCATTCATTTTTGTAAACGGTCTCTCATTACGTTTCCAGTGATCGTCTGATCCACTTTTTCTGGATTTTTTCCAAACTTTTCATCTTCTTGACGTCTATATTTTTACTCCTTTTCAGTCCAGTTTGTGCTGCTTCATTCTTTAATGAAAGTTTATAATTTTACTGACTGCAAGCTGATATTTTTATGTTTAAATGATTGTTTCTTTTGTCTGAAGAAACCGCATGACTCCGCAGAAGTTCATCTTTGAACTGCTTTAATCAGATCAAACATTTTAGAAGTTTTCAAACTTAGAAATCTTCTCAAACAGCATTTACATTTTATTTAAAATATGTTTCTGTCAAAAGTAGGTGTTTGGTAATAATCTTTATTTAATGTCTAGCAGAAAAACTTTGGTTTGATGTTTTTCTTTTGGTTGCCCCAAATTAAACTTAGAAAATAAAGTGAAATTTGAAGTTTGAGGTACTAAACAACAAAAACCCAGGTGAACACTGGAAAAATGATGAAATTCAAATCAAAAATATGATATTTAATTTAAAATTTCACAAGTTGAATGAGAACAATTTATTATTATTCTGATCACACAAAGAGCGAAAAAGCGTCATAAACTAAAGAAATAATAACTTTTTTCAAATATTTTTTTCCACAATGGGCAAAGAAAAATGCCCAACGTAAGCAAATTATTTAAAGATTTCGACACAACGATATTTAAAAAACTAAATTTGATAGAGTTTATTGTAAATAATAAATAACATTTTGACAGTTTTTAGAATTTGTATAATTACTATTCAGAACAAAGAAAACCAAGGAAGCTAAGTCAGGGGCATCATAAACATTGATCTATTATTTATTTTAAAAAACTTTAAATTTGGTTTCTTTAGCAGGTCTGAGTATATATTGTCTATATTTTATTACATTTATATGGGTTGCATTGACTTGATTAATAATTGTCTCTGCTCTGTGTTTTACCAGCAGAAGTTCCCACAAAAACAAATAAATGACCTGTTTTGATTTGATTTCAGGAATACTTCCAGATGGAATTAACCTAAGTTCTTGATGACTTTGAAGTTTTTCTGTTCTTTTCAATGAGAAGGAAGCGGCATCAGTGAATTGGACTAGTGATAGCTGCACCAAATGTTGTTTCTCTGTTTGTCTGCTTCAACTTTAAAGAATTTGGTCATTCATTTAGAAAATGATGGTATTGGAGAAATTTTTCTACTAAAATGCAAACACTTCCAGGTTGAAGCCAAACTCTGAAGCTTTCTTGAAAGTACCCGTTTCCTCTGAAGGATGCTGGGTTCTGTGACGGCTCAGGCTGCTCACAGATGAGTCGCAGCAAAGGTGGACCTGATGACGCTCTAAAGCTGCTCTCAGAGTTCTGCACGCTGCCAAGGCGCTCAGGATTTAGAACCACCACTGGTGTCCATCTGCACACCGGATTTAAAGTGTGGCTTCGCTGTGACCCGTCTGTCGTGTGAGGCCTCTGGAGACGGACGGCGGAGAGAACATTTGCCAGGAAACGGGCTCTGCTCTCCACAAACACGCAGCCAAAACTGAAAATCTTTGCTGCGATCTTCTGCTTTCCTGTATGTTTGATCATTTCATCAAACCTGTAATTTACCCCAGCAGGGAAAAGTGAGGAAGCACATGAGCATGGAGCTCGGCCTGCTTGCTTTAAGGCAGCTTACTGCCGCAGCCAAATCCATTTTTACTCACCCTGTGGATTATGAGCCGGCTGGCAGGGCCGCTCCGCTGCGAGCGAAGCCAAAAACCATGCAGGCAGGTGGATACTGCGAATGTAGAGCACGGGAAACACTGCTCATGCATGCAGCACGCATCCCTGTTTCTGATGCTGAAGGAGTGAGGGGCTGCAGGGTCTGACCCCGTGGCGGGAGATTGATTCTCTTGGCTGCCTTCAGAGGGCGCCGTCACGGTGGCCACGACAGCAGCTGAGGAGGCAGCATGTGTGTGAAATCCTGAGACTGCATGTTAGCAAAAGTCTTCCTCAATTTACAGAAAGGCTTATTTACAGGAATCACAGAGGAAGACTGTAACGATGAAGATCAGAACTGAGAATGAGAATCCTAAAGGAGCGTTTTAGTTAAACGCTGTAGATGCTTAAATACTTTAAAGTGTTCTTCCATCCCATTCAGGCCTCTCACCTGCTCTGAAGTTACATCTAAACGATGCGATTCTGGACCACGCTGCTGCTCAGACCATGTCATTTTCAGAAAAGATTCAGAAACAGACGCGCTCAGTAACAGAAAGGTTTGTCAGCAACCACCAACTCCAGAAATTCCTGGATCTCTTTGCACAAATGCATCAAACCCTGATTTAGTGTCGCTTAGGCCAAAAGCTGAGCTGCATTTCCTGTGCAGATGAAGAAGAGGGGCTTTGAGGCTTCACTGTGCTGTTTTAAAGCCAGTGTTGTTCTCTGCAAAAACAAAGTGTCCTTCATCTCATCACACATCTAGCCTCTAACAGGTGTAGGTTGGGTGGTGAAGATGAAAATGGAACGTACCATTGTCATGCGTGTGGTGCGTTTATTGCCAAGTATTTGTAGGGCGAACGGAGGTTAAAAGCACTCATGACGTACAGCTGATACGGCGTCCGTACGGCGTCCTTACACCACACTCTACTCGTTAGTAAGGTGTGGGTACCGTCTCCTTACTGACCGTACAAATGCTGCTCACACGGGGTGTGCACGCCATCTTTAAGCGCACTAAGAACGCCACACAAACTACACTCTGATTTTCTCATTTCTGACAGTCAGGCAGCAGCGAGGAGCGTGCACGAATCACGTGAACAGCACTAACGCGCTCTTTAAGCATGTTGCAGGATTTGGGGGTTCTAAAAAATGAAAATTCTGTATGACACCCCATGTCTCTCCTCCCTCCCCCTTTTACCCTTACGTGTTTTCAAAGTGTTCACTACAACACCCTGCAGCATGCCTGTAGTAAAAATGTACATGAACATTCACCTGTGGGACCCATACAGGTTTGACCATTTTTTCTGTTTGCCTGCAGACGGCCTGTATTCACCAATAACAATGCCTCCATTACCTACTGGGGAGTTATAATGTCAAACAGCATCAGATTAATGCACTTACACTTGCTTTGTCAGCAGAATCCACTGCTTTTGCAAATCCATGGCATCCATGAAGTGAGGCAAAACAAATACTTTCACAGCCACTGTGACGAGGGAAAACAAACTGCATCCACTGCTGCTCGGTTTAAACACATGCTGGAGAATCCTCCCTCTGAGCATTTATGTGCTTCTGACACAGTATGGCTGCCGCTGCCGCCGCCGCTGCCGCTGCCGCCGCTGCTGCTGCTGCCGCCGCTGCTGCTGCTGCTGCTGCCGCCGCTGCTGCTGCTGCTGCTGCATCCACTGCTGCTCGGTTTAAACACATGCTGGAGAATCCTCCCTCTGAGCATTTATGTGCTTCTGACACAGTATGGCTGCCGCTGCTGCCGCTGCCGCTGCTGCTGCTGCTGCGTTTACTACAGACAAACATTCTGCAGCATCAGACGCAGGAAATTCATCCCCAAAGGAGACAAATAAAAAAATGTATTTAGGAGAAAACTTCTGGTTTTAAAACACTCCAAACTACGATTCTGGTTATGAAATTGTGTTAACTATGAACATCTACCATTATAATAGGAGTGGTGATTCAGAACAACTAGAAAAAATGATGCGCATCCAATCAATCCACAACTTTTTATCACGTTAACTTTAAATGCAGAAAAGCAAAGATTTCCATTTTCCGTGTTTTCCCAGAATCCTTTTGTCAAACTGTTTTTATGGTTTGTGTTGCCTTTTTTCTTTGAAATCCTGGAGGGTCAAACAGGCCTTTCATGAAACATTTCAGCCAGACTCAGAGCCACAGGAGACGTGGAGCGCCTCGGTTAGCAGCAGTCAGAGCTGCATCTCAGTGAAAGCCGAGATGGCACCTGTCAATACGTGGAGACTAACGGGATAAACTTGGCCTCCCTCTCGGGAAGCAGTTTAAGCTTCTCCTAAAACAGCAAACGCTCTGAGACGTGAAGCCAGCCATGGGTTTAAAAAGGCAGGAGGTTGGTTGGCGCTCTGATTCGAGGTCAGATGTGTTTGCCGCCATGTTGTCCTCTGAAGCAGGAAGGCCAGGCCGCGGCGAGCGCGAGCATATGTCCGCTTTCCGTCTGCTGCCGCGTCGACATGCGTCCCCGCCTCCCTGTTCAGCCCACCTGCTCAGTCTGAGCGCCATAAGCGGCGCAGTGACAGGATGCAGGGGGAATCTGTGTGCGGATCGAGTCACGGCACCAACGGATGTCCAGAAAAGCCCAAAGCTGTCCGATAACCAAAGTTTTGTGCTCATTTCCTCAATGGAAAATATCAAATTAGGTCGAAAATTATCAGCAAGGCCATCAAAAACCAGAAGAATATAAGCATTCATACTCAGAATTCAGTTTGCATTTATGGAAACTCCATGAATATGTTTTGCATAAACAGTCAAATTAACATTTAAAGCAGCTTTGCTTCAAAATGATGAACAGGCACAAAGAAAGCGACTTTAAGAGGCAGAAACAAAAATGGATGATTAGAAAACAAACATTTTCTTTCTTTAAGATGCTCAGATGATTCATTTATAGTGATGTTTATTAATGCAGCTCCATCGGGACCCTTTGACAGTTGAGGGGTTTATAGAATATATTAGAGAGAATTTTCCTGCATTTTGTTGATCCTCAGACATGTCGACATCCGTCGATGCGCGCAGACATCCGGCGAGGGTTTCGGTTGACGTCAATTAGCTTTGGAGCTGTTCAACACTTTTGGTCGGTTGAGAATTACGCTGTTCTATGCCTATTTTACGTAGTTTGTGCCAAATTATTACAGAAATTGTCTGAATTGTGCAGGATTTTTTCAATATGACTAAACAAACGTGTGGCTTTCTAACGGACTTTTCCACATGTCCCACCAATGTTTAACTTTTATATCATACGTTATGTAATTGACGCATGAATCACTATTAGGTGCATATAATCAGCTGATTAGCGTGTTCCTTGCGTGGTTCATTGGGAAGGATCAAACATAAAGAAGAGGAACAGAATTCTCTATGTTCATAGGAGAAAACTCGATGTTTTCCTCCATTATGCAAATAAATTCAGTAAAAAAATCAATCCTTCCAGATTCTTCTTTACATTCTGGCTTTGGTTGAAGTGTTTCCGTGATGGACGTCACAGAGCAAATCAGCTTTTTGAGTAGATAGAACCTACAGAATCTATGACTGATAAAAGCATTTTTAAGCCCCGGTTGGAAGACAAACGCAGACATTTGATCTGTTGGGGTTTCAAACTCCTGATCACATTTTCATCAACTCTGTTCCTCTCGTCCACAGTCACACCTGCAGCGTGAAGGCGTCCCCCACACTGCTGCTGCTCTGTTTTCCTGTCCGCATTTCCAGTTTTCTTAACCAATTATGTCCCAAACATCCAGATCTGTGCTGCACTAAAGGGCGCCATGTTCACGGCTGAAACCTTTACCAACAAACTGGAGCTGGGAGTGAATCCTATAGCAGCTCTGTGACACTATGGAAACACATCAGCGTTTTGATTAAAGGGAGGACGAGGAGATGAGCTTCACACTGCAGCAAAGATGCTTTTAGGAGCAAACTTCCATGGATGTGAAAATGAAAATGCCTAAAAATAGAAGGGGGGGTGCGAGCCGCTGTGTTTGTGGGTGTGAATCGATTCAGCTAAAGCAATTAAAACACAATATTTCCAACTGAATTCAACAAAAAGTAGGTATGAATATGAGATACCTGGTTGTAGAACATTGTGTTAAAAGCTGCACAAACCCAGTTTTATTGAAGTGGGAACTTTTCAGAACCGCTCACTGTTTAGTACAGAGGAAATTCTTTCTACTGATGTTCTCCCTCACCAAAAAGATCCCAAACTCACAGCTTCCTGGTGCTAAAATATCCAAACCGGTCCTGGAAAAGGGAAAAGTCCGGACTGAAGATCAGGCTGGAGCCCAAACAGCAACAGGGAATTACAGGAGAGTCTGTGATTGAAGCAGACGTGCGTAAGTCACCTGCAGACCGACGGCGTCGTTGGAGGCGCGCTGCTCCCGCTCTGACCTTTCAGAACCGGCTCTGTGGTCGGAGAGCGGCGGCTCCGGTAAAGAGAACATCTCCTGGACGCCGCTCAAGGTCAGACGGAGCAGCGGCGGCTCTCACAGCGGCCACGTTGGCTCAGCTTTTATTCATCTACCGCCTCTCTCTTCCTCTTTATCATCAAAGTGTTTCAGAATCGTCACAAAGACAAAAAATAATCTATATCTAGAAGTCGTTTTAAATTGTTGTTTTTGCTGATTGAAAACTCTTTTCTGTTAAATTAGCTTTTGCTTCACTCCCCACATTCAAACGTCTGAGGTCCAACTCTGACCAAGAGACCGGAACTGTTCTGCAGCTTCTGGAGTCTGTTCTGTTTTTAAAAGGCAATTTAAATGATTAATAAACAAAATATTTAAGAAAAATGTTTGTCTTGTAACAGAAATATTCCATCTTGCACCATTTATTCTCCTTGTTAGCATCTACGTCACATGACCTTAACAATCAAAGGAAGTCAAAGGCCACCTAGTGGTTACCTGTTGAACAAACCTAGCTTTAGTGTTTTGCTTTTTATACTGGCTTCAATCTGGAAGTCAAAGGCCAACTAGTGTCTATTTGTTGAGTGAACCTGGCTTCAGTTTTCTTTTTATTTTGGCTTCAATCCGGAAGTCGAAGCATTGCTGCTTTTTGTTGTTGTAACCTGTTGTTTTGAGTTCGCTTTCGTGTTTTATGAGATAAATCTCTTAGTTTGAAATTGTAATTTTTAAAAGTCAGAGTTTCACACGTGCCCCCCCTCTTGAAATCAGGACATTTGAAGGGGCTGCAGAAAGTAATGATGGACATGAATGAAGGATATACACTTCTGTAAAGGGGAGGGGGGGTATCCACAAACATGTCTGAGCTCTCTGCTCCATGACACGGCAACACTGACTTGTAACGGATACGTGTGATGCATGAGCAAGGGGGGGGGGGCGCTGTCTGTCCCAAGGAAGGTTTGAAGGACAAACCTGTTGAGATGTGAGCCGCAGCAGGGCAGACAGGACAGGGGGGGGCAACCGCGGGAGCCCTGACAGGAGGATGGGGGGGTCAGGATACCGCCACGACTGAACAGGACTGAGAGGACGGCTGGAGCTCCAGCAGCAGAGCGAGGGAGGAGGGAGCACAGAGAGGGAGGGGGTGCGAGGATAAATCCTTACTACATACTGATTACAGCTCACAAGCCCTTCCTGTGACATGGAATGTGGGAGTCGGGATTACAGCGGGCCAGAGACGCCGAGCAACTGTTGACGGTGGACCTGGGGGGGGGTCCAGGTGGGACAAGAAAGATCAAAAAAAGACCAGCAGGACAACAAGTGCAGCTGAGATAGAAACAAGCAGGAAGGCGGTTTTTGCCCAAGAATCTCCAAACTCTGGCAGCTGACTCACATCTGCCCCCCCCCCCCCCTCCCCACCCGGCCATCTGTCGCCGGACTCCGACAGCCCCATCCCAGGCTGCTGGATCCTTCCTCAGAGTTTGATGGAGCGGCTGCATCTGAGGCGGGGGGGTCACCCGGCAGGATCAGTGACAGATGGGGCGGGAGGTGTGGACCCTCAACGTCGGAGTGATGGGGAGGGCGGCGAGCCGTCTCTGCTCCCACTTCAGATCCTGTTCTGAGGGTTTTTCCTTCAGGTGCCCTTCTCCAGAGGACCCCCCCCCCATCAGAAGGAGCAGGCATGCTCCTCCTCAGCGGCTCCTCGCCTGAAAGATCTCCTCTGACGGATCTGTCTCAACTTTAGCTGTGATCTGTGGAGCGGTCCCTCCTGCTCCCCTCCATCCGCTCCTCTTCCTGCTCCCTTTCTTCCCTCCTCCTCTTTTTTTTTGTGTTACCAGCGAGTGATAATGTGACCTTCTGCCAAAGTGCTGGAAAGCATGCCACCGTCGCAGCGGGCTCCTCTGTTGCTGCCACTGAAATAGACTCAAACAAGTGCAGGGGGAGGAAGACGGGAGGACAAAAGGGAGGACGGGAGAGGGAAGGAGAGGAAAAAGGAAAACTGCAAGAGGACAGCTGTTGCCCTGCAGAAGGGATGAGTGCTGACGAGCATGAGGATCGCCGACGCAGGTAAGAGCATCACCTTCAGGCGCCTGTGAGGTGTGTCTGTGGGGTCAGAGGACGGCGTTCTGGCCGGAACTGTGGCATCGGCCGCCGGCAGGACGCTCAGAGGAGAAGGATGCGTCATCGTAAAGACTTTGAGAGGCTTTCATGTCCGACCTGAAGCTGCTGACATCGTTGAAGGCTCTGTGAACGCACAGCGGTTAGGGTTAGAGTCAGGCGGAGAACAGAAAAAGTCTGGAGGATTGAACGCTTTAATGAGGAGAAAAGCTGTTTCCCTCTGAAAGTTTGACAGGTCTGGAAGGGAAAAGTGTCACAGCCGCTGGTTTTCAGCAGATTAATGCAGAGAAGCCGAACGAGATTCAAAGATGATGGAAGGGTTCACAGCAGACGGGTTTGCTTTGTTCCTGAACAGATTTGTCTCGTCAGGCTTCATTAAAGCTTCACATCCAGCTTTTGTGACCCTGATTGAACATTTGCAGATTGTTTGTGAGGCGGCGATGCCTCTGCTCACCGCTGTGGTCTAATCACAAAGTTCACACGTGCATAAACCGAAACGCTCAACCCAGGATTGTTAGCATCCAAAAAGCACATGAAGGAGTTCTCTGACATACGACACTTTACAGTTTTAGTGAAAAGGTTTGGGTACCGTTCATGAAACCAGAGCAGAAACTGCTCTCTGTTGGTCAAAAACTTCCCTCGATGATTTCTTTTTTCCATTCAAACGTAGTTTCAGTAGTTTTGGTTTTCCCTCTGTTGGAATAAATATAAATGCGGTGAATGGAGTGGGGTGGGGGGTGCAGCAGTTAGGCAGGTGAAAAATGGCTGTTCATTATGTTATGCCAACCATATCCCGGTCTCAGTAATTGGATCTACGTGTGTGAGAATAATTCCGGCATCCGCAGGGACGGCTGTGTGCGTGACACCGGGGGCCAACTCCATGCAATCCTACTGTAACACAGGAATCTGCAGCCGGACGGACGTCACAGTCAGGGAGAAGCTAATCAATAACAGCTGATAGATTCACAGATTGCACTTTTTTCCCATCCCTTACTCACCTTTCCTCACAAACACACAGTCAGGAGGAGGAGGAGGAGGAGGAGGAAAGCTGCTGACTGAAGGCTGAAGCTGCCAGCTTCTACTTTCCAAATCCTTCCAACACGTCTGTGAAATTCTTACCGGCTGAAGTTTTCCACATTTAAATCACGGCTGTGTCTGAGTCGCCAAAACACAAATGCCAGCGGCTTAAGGGAGACGCAGGTTCTCCATGTTGGCGCTGAAAAACTCTTCATCCCTGAAAACAGAAGGACGCAAAAACAAACCGGATGTTCCCTCGCAGAAATGAACAAATCTGATTACCATCAATCTGATTACCCAGAGCCAGGTGATAACTGCTTACGGCAGGTCATAAACGTGAGACATTTGTGGGCGTGGCCTAATAAACCTTGATGAACCTTAATGAAAAGGTGTAAACAGATGTTTGTCTGCATCTGCTTTTACTCAAAGATTCTGAGGAAATGTGGGAGTTTCACAAGAAAAGCTCCAAACGTTGGTTTTAACAATTCCCTTCCTAGGTAATGCATGAATGCAAAAAGCTCACATCACATTCATTCACATTTGTCTAAATTTCCACCGTGAGACCTAAAGCATGGACCAACCGGTTCCAGGACCAGTTCCTGCTGAAGACCTCCTTAAACAAAGATCACAGATCTTCATTCCCCTCAACTTCCAATCTGGATGATCCACTGAAGGTCAAAGCAGAGACAGAAGTAAATGAAGTAGATGTGAGCCGCTCCTCTTCGTCAGTTTACAGCTGCAGCTCAGACTCCAGCATATTTATATTCATGCTGCAGCGGCGCTCACACCTCCAGCGCCGACCGTCCCTCTGGAGGAGGAGGGCTGACATGCGTGGAAAGGGGGGCGGAGTCTGTGCACCGAGGTGTCTGACAGACCCCAGTTTAGCATGTAGCTGCTTAATGCTTCATAAATAAACCTGGGGCGGGGGGGGGTGTAGGTGGCATCGTTTTGTGATCAACATTAATTCCACTCAGAGAGGGACGTGGCGCCTCGGCTGAACGCTACATCATGTTTAAGAATCAGGATTTTAGGGTTCAATTGACCCCCCCCCCCCATGCCCCCCCTTCCCTTTCAGCCCCCCCCCCCCCCTGTTACAGCTTATATGAGCCAAAAAGGTCAACTGAGTCACAGAGATGCTTCCAAAGAAAGACACGACTTTTGGCAGCAGAGACTCTGAGAATTTGAATTAAAAAAAGACGAGGAAACGTTTTCACTTCCCTGAATCTGATTTATTCTGTGTGTGTGTGTGTGGGGGGGGGGGGGGTCAATACGTCATCTACAGACAGAGGAGGGGAAAAATGACACGCTCTGATTCTACTGAGGGATTTGAACCGTTTCAGCTTTTCAACATTCAATCAAGCAAACCCCAGATTTAAAAACATCTTTCAATGTTTCATTTTGTCTAATTGTAACTGAATGTCCACTTGTCTCAGATTAGAAAGGACACAACCTTTATGTTTCTACAGAGACAATTATAAATGTTTCTCTCTGTACTATGTAGAAACATAATAATCTGTCTGATAAATCCAGAGATTACAGATGAACGATCAGGAAAATCCCAGATTTTTAGGAATTTTATTACATCTAACGATGTAACAGATTATAATCCAACTATACAAACCAAAGAAGGTAAATAAACAATCTGTCAGTGGTTTTACTAAACAATAGAAACATTTTTGATAAGAACTAATCAAATATTGTCTACTAGAAACAGAAAATAGCTTTAATTGAAGATCAGAAACACAGATTTCTGAAGGAGCTCGACCAAAATGGTTGAAATCTCCACTCTGAGATGTTCACTACTCCACACCAAAATCTCTATAATCCTCACTTGAATACATAATCCACAGGAGATTTTTGCCACAAAGCAGGGAATCAAACCTGCACCTTCTTAGATGTAATGTCTCCAAAGGAAGGAGCAGGAAGCAAACGCTGAGAAGAAAGCCTGCTGAGGAGCACAGAGTGATTCTATCAAGAGGAAGTTCATTCAGAGGCTGAAGAGTTTCCTAAAATTTGGCACTTTTTAGAAGAAGTCCTTCAGAGTCAGAAGCTTTTCTTAACCCTTCAAAAAGTCTGGTGGGGTGAACAGCTCAAACATGGAGATCTTCCAACCATTGAGTTTGAAGCTGATCTTTCGCTAAACTCAACAGATCTCTGGGATCTGTTGAGGTTTTTTTTTATCTGGGAGTAATTTGAAAGAGTTTAAGCTGTAAAGATTGTTTTTATTATTATTATTTCTCTAGCAAACCTATAAAACCTGTAAAAGTAGGGGAATATTTTCCTTTAAAGTCATTTGACATTTTTTTCAACACGCATCTTTCATTTCAGGGCCGTGTCACACAGTCGTGCATGTTTATACTGGAAAACTGGTCAAACGTGAACATGCATAAAGAAAGATGTTTTACGAATGAACCACGTTAAAACCATAGAAGAAGTACAAATAAACCACGCAAAGAACACGTAAACCACTGTAGAACATGAACCGTGCCTGATTATTGTGTTGCTTATATGCAATTTATTAGTGATTTGTGCATCAATTACGTAATTTGAACGTGATCTGTGTGCCGTATACGTGATATAAAAGTTATACATCGGTGGTTCATGCATGAATAGTCTGTGAGCCGTGGAACGTGGAAAGACACAAATTTACGTATACATCTTGCAAAAATCATGTACAATTGCTTAAAACTTATGTAGCAAATGTATATAAATGACATGAAATATGCATGAACTGTGTAATATTCAGCTGATCCAAAATTTTGATCCGAATTTACGTAAAGATCTGTCGGCCAAAACCCTCAATGGACACCGTGCACATCGACGAATGAAAACGCCAGAAACACTTATGAACGCATGACTCACAAAAGACCAAAAGATACGTGGAAAATGCACGAAATGTATGGAACAGCTGTGCGACACGGACTTGAGCTTCAACCTTTATTTCCATCCGCTGGAAGTCACTGGAACCTGGAGTCGCTTCTCGACTGTTTATTTACGAGTTTAGATTCCTTTCTGAGGGAATTTAAGAGAACTAGAAAAAGCTGCGTTTCCAGAAGAAAATGCAGGTTGAATGCTGTATTTCTGAATGAAAATGAAACTTAAAGGAGAATAATTGGCACACACACACACACACACAAAAAAGATCACAGTTGACCTTCAATAAAGTGAAAACAGCCCACTAACAACAAAGATGTTTGTAAAAAATGCCAGAGCCGGGTATCGAACCAGCGAGCTCCTGCACCAAGGATTCCCCATGTATTTCAATGGAGGCAGAAATCCTGGAGAATCTTGAAAAGTTCAAGGATTTGAAGGAGCAAAAGTGACAGCTGGAAAAAGCTGAAAGAGGTGAACTTTTGAATAGTTGAATGGTTAAAATAGCTGAAACATTTTAGAAGGAGATAATCACCAAAAAATGGAGGAAGATACTAGAATAAAGAAAGAGAAACAGGAAAACAATGGATAAATGCTTTAAAGCATTCAACCCATCAACGTGAAGTTGGCTCACAGTCCTAACTAAGCATCAGGTGCGTCGTCTGAGCTGCAGAGCTGCAGATTAAACCTAAAACTCTGACGTCTGGATGCTTCTCTGAGAACAAAACCATTTTTAACCTTTGTTTCATGAAAACTTCGGGACTTTCACACAGAGTCTGTGACAAAAACATCGTTTGGTTTCATTTTCCAGCTGTGATTCAAACATGCAGGTGGATAATATAGGGCTGGAGGCCTGAGCGCGATGTAAAGCCCGCAGACACATACAGAAGACAGATTAAGAACAAAGTGGTATGCTCATATGTGGATTAGAGCATGTGTGTGTGTGTACATGAGTGTGCATGTCAGAGGTCGGCTGCATGTGTGGGCCGGCTGCTGACAGCTGGATGGGTGGGGGTGGGAGTGGGTGGTGCTCACGGTTTCAGCTTAGCAAGGGTCTTATCTGCGCTTTACATTCAGCTGCACCCCCCCCCCCCCCCCCCCCCGCCCGCCGGACCTTCGAGGCTCACGGCCGGGTCAGGCGGCACGGGTTGCAGCAAAACCCCCATCAGGATTTGGGGCGGACGGTTGACGGGCCCCAAAGTCCTCGGTCGTCTGTTCTGACGGAACTGAAATCCATCCATTCATTTCTAACCCATTTCTGGGTTCTGGTCGTACAGACTGCATCTCAGAAAGACCCTCCCACTAGCTTACAGCCTCTCACACCCCCAAGCTAACATTAGCAGCGAACAAAGACGGCAAGACATATCGGGCTATCTATCATCCAGTTCTGATCCAGATTCCAGCTCAGATCAGGAAAACAAAGACGTCTAAGGATCTGTGTGTCTGCAGGTAAAATAATCAGAATGGAGCAAGGAGCTTTTGGCCCATTTTCTGTGTCACCAATATGATCTCCCACTGTTTAGTTGCTCAGATTGTCTAATGTAGAAAAAAAAATAAAAATTAAATTTTTAGATATTTTTTGTACTCACTAGCAGCAAGTTTGAAAAATACAAATTCATGTGTGAAAAAGCGGCATAATGAACAAATTGTGTTTCTTGGCAGAAAGAGGCGAGCAGACAAGGTTCCAATCTGAGGGCAGCGATCAAAAAACCTGAATGTTTTTTAAGAATCAATAAATGAGACAGATGATTTTTGTCTCCGCCTCCATTTAGCAGACCACAATAAAGCCCGACTAGCTGGAAGGGAAATGTAAAGGCGAGATGTCAGCTGACAGCGTAAATGAGGATCCCACACTTCTGCTTCTGCCCTAAATCCAAACATCACAGCAGCCTCTGCGTGCGACATGAAGACTCCTCTCACATGTTGATGAAGGAGCTTTAGCTCGAGCCCTGGACGGGTTTTCAAAGACAGGAGTGCAATAAAGCAGGAGCAGATAGCTCCAGGTCCTCTGTGGCATTTAAAACCTGCTCATCAGGGCTCCGCTCATACACATCCAATAAATCCAGCTGCCCAGTTCAGCTCCAGCCTTCCTGAATAATATAATCCTTTAATGCACAGAAATATCAGCGGAGGCCTGAACGCTCCTTTCATTTATTCCCACCGCAGCATGAGAATATTTATGTGAGACCCCTTTTGGCTTCATCTCCTCTCCAAGGTCATCAGACGCATCGGTAAAGATGGAGGATTTATTGAGATCTCACATGGGCTGATGGCACGTCAGCAGAGTTCATGCCTTAAATATGCCTGCAGCCCTACAGCACAAGTGTGTGACATCTGACTGAGCGCGCTCCACGCCGCTCTGTCTCCAGGGGTCAGCAGAGACGGATAAATTACCGCTGGTTTGTGGTTTTTACTGTGGGCGCAGCTCGGCTCGACGCGCCGCCAGGCGTGGACTCGGTCTTACACAGTTTCTCACGGCGGACTTCCATCCGTCATTCTCATCACAGAGCTGTGAATCATTGGACAGGTTTAGGGGCCTGTTGGGGTGGGGGCTTCACCAGGTTTTAAGAGCCAAACGTTACAGGAATTCTGATCTGAAGTGGGGATCCTGGCGGAGGTCTCCAAGGACGTTTTGTCGCTTTGCTATCACCTTATGAGAGAATCAAGAAACTTTTAGAGGCAGAGAAAAATGGAAACGCCATCAATCTACCGTCTGTTGATTTGACCGTAGAGATTAGGGATCACGTCTTTTCAAATTTAGGAAAACTCTGACAAATATACTTGTAGTCATTCTGTTCTGTTGGACCGGACCAATCAGATGGCTCGAAATTAGCTGCCATCCAACAGTCACTGCGTGAATTTTGCGCATTTTCCTCACATGAAATGTTGGTCTTCATGCCTGCGATTCATGCCTGATTAAGTGTTTCTTGAGTTCGTCGATGTCCGCAGATGTCCCTCGAGGCTTTCAGCCGACCGCTCTTTCTGCTAATTTGGTTTTGAGTTGTTTAAAAATTTCAGTCAGTTTGGAATCAAGCTTTTTATTTTAACATAGTTTAGTCGTAACTATTATGTAAATCTTCTCAATTGTGTGGGATTTTTGTGAGATGACTGTTCCTCGCATGTCTAACAGATTTATCACGCACGGTTCATGTTCTATTCACGTGTTCCATTGTAGTTTATTTGGTTTTAACGTGGTTCGTTCGTAAAGACCACAACTTTTCTCACTTTTTCAACGTATATTCATTTATGACCAATTTTCATCTGTGCAATATGCGCAAAATGTCCGTGTTGGCTGTGCCACACGGCCTTTAGTGGCCGATTGTACAAAAAGGTTGAAGGGAGCTTTGATCCTGGTTTTCCTTGGACAGAGAGGACATCAAGATGATTCCAGCCTGAACATTTCAGCAGCAGACACTTTCCAAAGACCTGGATGACCATCAGCTCGCTCACATGTCACCTAAAAACATCAAGGTCATCGGACAAAGGGAACAGTTCAGATAAATCCCCTAAACATCACATGTAAAAAAAGAGAATTAAGCTTAAAACAGTATTTCTTTATTCAAAGCATATTGAATCAGAAGCAGATGAAAAAAAGGCCGTTTGATAAAGCGTGTAGGCGTAACGTAGAAGCTGCTATAACAAGCTGTAAGCTCCAAGCTCCGCCCCTTTCTGATCCCCCACCTGCAGGCAAACAGATCCATGAACGTCTTTGTTTTCCTCGTCTGAACTGGAATCCACCGCACTGGTTGTGTGGTTGTTGATGTGGGGGGGCTGTGAGCTGCCGGGATCAAAGAGTAGCAGATGATCGGAGTGGGACTCCCTCTGATCATCTGTTCCAGGTGGTCTTTTACTCATCACGATGCCGTTTTAGCCTACATCTAAAAATCTGTGTTGCTTTTCTTGGACATCGTTTCTGCAGAGCGGCAGGAGTTCATTAGAAATTCACCTCTGAATTATGGACGGGACTGTTGGCGCCGAGCAACCCCCCCTCCCCGCCTTCCTCTCAAAAATGCTATTTTGAGCTGAATTTTCTTTAAACATGTCCTCCATTATCAGAAAAAGAAGACATTAAAAACACCAAAAACCCCATTTTCATCAGAGTGGGTCTTTAATCGTCCTTCGGCCGCCAGATTTTTTCACAGAAGAACTTTTACTAGTTTGGCAACGGCAGATTTCTGTTGCTGAAGAGTCTGTATGCGTTAGAAAAGTTATAGTTTATTACTTCTGCTTTTTTAAACAAAGGAACTGATGCAAATGATGAAGAAGGTAAAAAACTTTCTGATTTCAGTCCAAATTATTTCATGAAGTCAATCAAAGTCATCCCTTAGACACCATTAGACTAAAGGTTCTGCACAAACAAGTCAGTCGAGGCTCAAATAAAGACGGGGCTGCTCTGGTGCTGTCGGTTCCAGGTTATCTTCATTCCCAACACATTCCAAAGGTCAGGCGAGGATAACGGGGATGACAGAGATGCAGCTTTATTTATGATCTGGATTAAGTGCAGCGGGTTTAATCTGATTCAGCATTTGCAAAGCGATCGGTCCGGATCTGCAGCGAGGAGTTTACAGATGGGCCGTGCACGCCGAAAACAAAAGAAACGGTGTTGTTGTTGAGGCTGTAAAATGTTTCCATCAGTGAGCGATTCTCTGGACATGTGGAGCAGCTCGTAGACAGATCTGTCGGTTTTTAAACAAAAAACATGCTTTGGAAACATTACAGAGTTATTTTAAATTCCATCTTTTTTGTGATCTAACTTCTTAGAGAAAACTCGTTAATATTAATGTCCTCAAGCCACAGATGCATTTACAGCTTCTTTTCTTTTATGAGTGCCATCACATATTCCAACTCCAGCCATGAAACTAAGTTATGTGAGTAAACCAGAGCGTTTATGCAGCAGTAAAACCAGTGGATGACGCTACACAGTCGCTGCCTGATTGATCAGGAAGTTAAAACATGCTTCACTTGGGTTTGCATTAAAGTTTTTTTAAGGTGTGAATGTGAAATTAAATGGCAGCTTTATATATTTTTTTATATTAAAGCAACTTTAAAGTGTAAAAAAAGTAAAAGACATTTTATGAGTACCTGGAAAAATCTTAGGGTTAGTTAACTCTAACCCCAATGAATAAATTCTCTTATTCTCAGTAATATTGATCGTTAGGAATTTTAAATCACATTTCCTTTATCCATCCATCCATTTTCTTCCTCTCATCCGGGACCGGGTCGTGGGGGCAGCAGTCTAAGCAAAGATCCCCAGACTTCCTTCGCCCCAGCCACTTCCTCCAGCTCCTCTGGGGGAACCCCGAGGCATTCCCTGGGTCTTCCCCGGGGCCTCCATCCGGTGGGACATGCCTGAAACACCTCTCCAGGGAGCCGTCCAGGAGGCGTCTGGACCAGATGCCTGAGCCACCTCAACTGGCTCATCTGGATGTGGAGGAGAAGCGGTTCTACTTCAAGCTCTCTCTGGGTGACCAAGCTCCTCCCCCTATCTCTAAGGGAGCGCCCAGCCACCCTACAGAGGAAGCTCATTTCAGCCGCTAGCATTCAGGGCCTCGTTCTTTGGGTCATGACCCAGAGCTCATGACCATAGGTGAGTATTAGAATGAAGATCGACCGGGAGCTTTGCTTTCTGGCTCAGCTCTCTCTTCACCTCAACTGACCGATACAGCGACCACAAAATAGAGGGCAACGCTCCGATCTGCCTGTCAATCGCTCTGGTGTTTTCTCATTCGTGAATGAGACCACCAGATATTTAAGCCCCTCCACCTAGGGCAGGAGCACTCCACCCACCCAGAGATGGCAAACTACCTTTCTCCAGTCAGGAACCACGGCCTTAGATTTAGTGGTGCTGACCCTCATCCCAGCCACTGCACACTCTGCCACAAACCGCCCCAATGCATGCTGGAGGTCCTGACCTGATGAAGCCAGAGGAAGAGGAAGTCCTGCAGTCCCCAAACCCCCTCTGGCCCCTTCCCTTCCTGTGTCTAGAAACCAGTGATAAAGGGCAGCCCTGCCGGAGCCAAACTTTCACCGGGAACTGGTCTGACTCACTGCCGACTATGCAAACCAAGCTCTTGCTCTGGTCATACTGAGACCGGACAGCCCTGACTAAGGCTTCCTGGACCCCATCCTCCCAGACCACCCTCCATAGGATACCACGGGCAACGCGATCAAACAATCCATAAAACATATGGACTGGATGAGCGAACTCCCACCAAGCCTCCAGCACCCTAAAGAGGGTGTAGAGCTGGTCCACTGTTCCACGTCCAGGACGGAAACCACACTGGTGTTCCTGGATCTGAGGTTCCACTATCGGACGGAGGGGAAATCACATTTCTTTTTGTTTTAATACATTCCTACAATTTTATGTCACATTTTCATTTTTGCCTCGATTGAAAGCTCCAAATAAGACAATACATTTCCAAAATGCGTTTTTTTTTCAACAAAAAAACTAGATCCTGGTCTTTAAATGCCTTGACAGGTAATTTTACAGAGCAAATATTAGCTAGTTAGACACAAAACTTTGAGAAAGAAATGTGGGGAATGAAACCCAATATTTCAAATATTTTAGATTTTGCTTTATACTTTGGCAAACAGGTACAAATCCCTAAATCTCTAAAGCAAATGTGCTTTTCCTCTAAAGCGAATCTGCTGCAGCTGAGGGGGAAGCAGCTTCGTTGTTACCTGCAGGTCCGCTGCTTTACGTCAGCTTTGGTGACTGACGTGACTTTTACTCGCAGCTCTCCTGCAGCTCTCGTCGGTGCTGAAGTCAGCTGCAGGCGCACTCCGACACACCTGATCATTTTTAGACTCCCCTTCATCTCCGCTCAACCAAGTCCTGATTTAAAACATGGTGTTTATTGAAAAAAAAACCAGCAGCCATGATGATTCCAATGTTCTGATGACAAAGTCTGAGCCTCATTCTAACACTGAAAAGTGAAAGGTTCGGTTTCTGTTGGATCAGTTATACATAAATTATATATATAAACGGATGAATCTTCAGATTAGTTAAATGGATTGGGATGACCCTGGATTGGGGTTTTTCCTGCATGCATGTGAGAGGAGAAATGGAAAACAGGTGGAGGGAATGAAGTCCAGGCTCTTTAAAAGGGTTGAGGTCAGTGATGATAGTTGATGCAGACTTTCCTGCAGCTCCAAATGAACATTTCTTCTCACAGAAGCCGCTTTAATGCCAAAATGTTTTCTGTAAATTGACAAAGGCTCAACTGCTTCCACCATGGGTCCCACTAAAGGGGGATAAACGCATCCTGAACGCTCCTTAGCGGTTTCCTTGAAGTTCAGATTTCCCCACACTGACTGTTTTCCGTGATAAACCTCATGTCTTTTTCTGTGTGATGATCACATGCTTTGCCCCTTACTTGCAAAAATAGACATAAAAATGTGTTTAGAAAATTAGGATGAGGCGCCCGGACCTGCCAACACAACTCCAGCCCTGCCAGAAGCTGTTATCTGAACATGTGCTGCCTTCAGGCTCGAATTCCCGCTCAAATGACAAACCTTCTGTTAAGATCCTTCAGAGTGGTTTGCTTACAGGACAAATCTGAAGTGCTGATTGTGGTCAGACCGGCGTAAGTTTTGGTTGCGAAGTGAAGCCCATTCTGGTTGGAGGCTTAAAATGTGGATCTCTCTATGGAAAAGTAGAGTCCAGAGCTGCACATGACAAATTCATAAAAACCCGTTTTGATTTTCTAAAATGGCAGTTTTCTGTTGGTTTTATCTCCATAGCAACCTTTGTTATTTTTTGGCACCTGGGGGTGACGAACAGATCTTTAACATTTTTAAAAGAATCCACAAATATAAACTTTTAGATTTCCCTGGGAACTGAGGGTTTTTTTGTATTTTAAAGACATCGGTAATATGTTAATCATATGTCGTATTGTTCCATTGATCTTCAGCCAATAATTCATGCATTCAATTTTCACAATATTCAACGAAAAATCTACGTTCCTCTAATTCCAACCTTTTTTCCCAATTGGGCTCCCCGATGATGCTGGAGGAGTTAGGATGTGTAAACACTGTAAAAAATATATAGAAACAATACAACAATTGTCCTGACATTGGTGCAAATATGTGGCGCTTTCTGATGAAGCAGGGTGGGGAGGGGGAAGGTGTGAGCAGCAGCAGAGAGAGAAGGAGGTGCTCCGTTTACGCAGATAGACAGTGATTGATTGGGCAGTGTCACGCACAAATTGGGTGAGTATTTACTCAGATTGGGCAGGTTTTTGCCCAATCTGGCAACACTGTGGACAGATAGATGCTGGGTTTGAATGAACTCAGTATGAAAAGCTCGTTACTGTATTGAAGGAAAAACTGCGACAAAAGTATTGAAAGTATGTATCTCATTTTACTAGTATCGACACTTCGCCTTGGTATTGGCACTATTAATGGTCAGATCGACAAGGCCACCCCTACCGCTTTAACATTTCCCACCAAACTTCTTCCAAGTGTAGGGGGCAGGCAAGCACTAGTAGACAGAAGAAAAGCCAAAGAAGCTGTTGGTCCGGTGTGAACACCACCGGCTGAATGCACGCTCATGAAACCGCGTAAAGCGTGTTCTTGGATGTGAAACACTTTCCCGATGTGAACGTAGCTTAAGAGACTTTGGTGAGTTTCTGAGTCTGCGACGGTGGTCAAATTTGTGCTCAAAGACGCTGTAAGAAAGAAGAATTGTGGAAACAATCAGGTCCTGGTCTAGAATGGCTGCTGCTGCTGCAGGACAGACTGAAGTGAAGGCAAAGAAAGCTGTAGAAAAAACTGTTTTACAAACGTCTTTTTCCATGGAACGTTCAGAAACATTTAACTGAGTGATTAGAGTGTTTAATGACTGCAAAACACAGGAGTCCTTTTATCAGGAGTCTAGTTAGACACCAGCAGGCCTGCAGGGTTTGGACAGTAATTGTTTCCGCTTCCTGCGTCAGCAGGAAAAGCGTGACTCACAGTGACTCTGTGCAGCATGCAACAAGCTGCCTCTGACAACACACTCTGTCACAATAATCCATGCATCTGCATTCGACTTAATCTATGCAAAATCTACAGAGCGGCAGATGCCGGCAGCACCGTCTGATCCTCAAAGTCAGAGAAACAAAAAGAGAGCGCTGTTTCACACGCCGCTGATCTGAGCTCGGCCGCTTTAGGATGCTCGGATGGCAGCCCAGGAAGAACAACGAACATTTTTACAATCAGCTTGTTCAGAAAATAGATCTTTAACAGCAGACTAGTTACCTTTATAATATGCCAAAAACTGTTCAAAATCTGCCAGCAGAACAAATGGAAAACAAGAGACTTTAAAAAAACGTTTACACAAGTTTACATTTATTTCTAAACATTAGTTTCCCACCTCATTAAAAAATTGCATTTAAGGTCACTGCTTCTTATATCAAGTTCATAATATTAGAAATCTTTGTAGATGAGTTTTTTTCTATTCTGTTGGATCTGGATCTGCAGTGAAGTTCTTCTGTCACTTCTAGGTTTTCATCTTTGCTTCCTTTCTAATATCTTAATTAGGAATATCTGCACTGTTCTATATTGTTACCAAGACAACAAAATTACTTTTTGACTTAAGTTTTTATCTTTTACATAATTGTTTGTTGAAAGAAAGCTTCACTTATCTTCTTAACCTCTTCAGACCTGTGGCGTCCGCATGTGTGGACATCACAGTTCAGGTTAGATTCCCACGTAAAGCTGCTTAACTGGAACCCTGTAACTAAACAAGAGCTCGGGTCTTTGGCAGTTCAGTTGGTTTTGCTTTTGAATTGACATTTTTTCCTTAACCCTTGAAAGTTTGAGCAGCTGCATATGTATGAGCAAAATGATTTTCAACCACACATAATTGAAAAAACACAAAAATCCTTTAAAACTTTCGATTCCGTTAACTTTTTGCTGATCATTTCAACTTCCAACGTTTTCTTGTGAACGGAGGAAGCCTCTTGGAGATAATTACCATATCAATAAAAAATATAATAATAATTATTATTATAACTAGACAAATCAAGTCCAGTTGACAGTTTAGTTTCTACCTGCTTCTTCAAAATAATCTGATTAATTTTAATTGTTTTTGTTTTTACTGTTTTGTTGGTAAAGTGTTCTGGGATGTCTTAAGAGGCAAACTTATTATTATTATTATTATTATTATTATTATTATTATTATTATTATTATTATTATCATCATCATCATCATCTAGGATGAGGGAGAGTCTACACAGACAGCCTTTTACCTTTTAAACCCTGGAGAACCCAGGAACTACTATCTTTTAGGAGTTTCATTGTGGCACCAATTACCAGCAGCCGAAAAAAGAAAAAAGTACAAATAATTTATTTTTGTTTCAAAGTAAAAAAAAAAAAAAAAAGAGTAAAAAACTGAAACAAACAAAAGAAAAAAACAGTGCCCAAATTTGACCCAGTGGGTTCTTCGGGGTTAAGTGAAAATGAAAAAATGTAGCAGCTAATTTTTTTCTCTTAAATGTCTCATAATCTCACTTAATCCTAATCTATTCAAAAGGCTATAGTTCACCTGAACCCTGTGTTCAAAAACCGTTGACCTCCATTTGCGGTTTGACAGCGTTTGACGCTGAACATGAACCCCCCCCCCACTATGTTAATATAAGGATCAGCCTGTCACGATGGGGGTAAACATCAAAACAAAGCTTTAAACAACACAATCTACCTGCAGGACGATGTTGGAACTGAGGGATGTTGTGTCTTCGGATTTCAGGAGGTGACATGACGGGAAAAACAATCACCTGATAAGTATTCAGGAGGCGCGGCGGCGGTCCGCTTGCTCCCTTCCAGCCTGTTAGCCTGTAAAGCTTTCTAGGAGGAGCTCAGGCCTGCGCAGAACTGCAGCTTCACACTGCTATACTGCAACTTGTGCAGCTGCCAAATCTTTGATAAGTTTATACGCCACAATCAAGCCGCGGGCCTTGACGCCCGGCAGGGATTACCGGGAGATTACAATATATTCACCCCTGTGGGATTCCATCACACAGTGGATCAGGTCTCTGTGACGGGGGACCAGTGGCAGCTCTCGCTCAGAGCCTGAACACGCCGGGGACAGATTTAACAGAGTTTAAGTCTGTCTGACAGCGAACACAGACCCGTCTGGCTGCCGTGTGAATGTAAAAAGAGGCTGGAAGGGTTAGAAGTCACACAGGTCCTTCATTACCGTCCAGACAGCAAAAACAATCACAACTGACAAACAAGAATGAATGGCCAACAGTTTGCAATCGTTGTTATGTCCATTAGCCGCGCTCGGCTGCTCGGAAAGAAAGTCGTGCACGTGTAAAGTTCCCAAACAGCCGATAAATCATAATTCCAGCACAAAGACGATCAATCAGTTCAGAGAAAAGCCTGCCGGAGGACCTGGACAGATTATGCTTGAGAGCCGTGGGCTGCTGGCAAAATTAAGTAACAGCATCAAAGTAAAGTCACGAGACAAAAAATTTAAATCCTCGTGTTCTCCATTTGTTGCATTAAACATTGGACACCATCTGTTGGGTTGGACCGCAGAGTACAACAACAGCAGGGCGGCAGCTGCCGCCCTAAGATCCAGCAGCCCGGCTGCAGCCCCATTATGCACGAAGACGCGGTCTAAAAATACCACGCCGGGCTTCGTTAATGGGCTCTCACACGGCCTCAGTGACATCCAGCAGCCCAGGACACCGAGCACAGACCGAAAGGAAAGGTGCTGGGTTCCCCACGCGACCTTAAAGCACGGGCACGGCGCCCAAGTAGGTTTGGCAAGTCCTTCATCGTTTTATCACTTTTAGGAGAGCAAATACTTTTAAATAGAACACACAGTAATACACTGATACCACCTGGATTTTAAGCATCTTTACAGTCAGCTGCAAACCAGAAAAACTGCAGTTAAGGATTCAGAGAAGGAAAAGGCTTTGGGGATGAATTTATATGAAAAGCCAAAATTATTGACCGTTTCTGAGAACTGGAGCGAGTGTGATGTCATCCATAGAAAATGGTTTATTCCAGCTCTAACCAAATGAATTTAATTCAGTTGAAGTTTTTTGCCTGGCCCCATGTTGGGGCCAGATGTCGTCATTAAGCAGTGATAGGTTCAAATCAGCCTAAGTCAACGTTTCTATGGCAACTGCTCTCACCAAACCAGAGTGAGCTTGTTGGAAGGCCACACCCCTTCCACTTGAAAGCAGGCTCTTTGAGTTTAAACTGCTGTAATTGTTTTTTTTTACCTCTTTACAAGCAAAAGTGAGCCACATCTGCCTATTCACTCTAATAAATGAAAATGCTTTTGTTGATTTTTTAAATATTTCTCATTTTTATGTATTTTACTGAAGAAAATAGAATTAAAGCAACTTTTTTATTAAAAAAATACTTCTTAATAAAATGTTTCTGCTAGTTAGAATAAAATTGTTTTGCTGGGTCAGATTTGAACCATCAACAGTTCACATAAAGGGGTAACAGAGATTTTCCAGTAGACAGAAATGCTAGTAAACCATGGGTGGGGCTTCATCTAGTCTCTAGCACTGATTGAGGGGAATTGGATCGAATGTGACATCATCCATAGAGTTTACTTCCAGCTCAAACCACATGAAGTCAGTTCAGTTGCAATTTTTTCACGAAAAAGGACACCGGCATGTTGGAGCCAGACTCCAAAGAGCAGTGATTGGACAGAGGCAGTTTCTACTGCAACCACTTTGGCCAATCAGGAGTGAGCTTGTTGGAAGGCCACACCCCTACCACGTGAAAGCAGGCTACACCAAATCTGTCAAACATTGTGAACGTGGCCCCCAGTGGGCACTTCCTGTTTGGAACGCCACTGGGGAGGAGTAACTTCTCATATATAGTCAGTGATCTAAATCCAAAAGCACTCCCATCTAACGTACAGATATTCTATATCCTCTCTCTTCCAGGCAGTAGGTGACTGAGATGGGCGTTCATCGAGGCTGCTGGAGCGACTCCCTGTGGTGGCCGCCGCTGCTGCTGCTGTTCTGCAACGCCCACATCACTACAGGACGACCTTTTGGGTTTCCCACGCCCTCTGTGAACGTGGCGGTGGTGTTCAGCGGTCCAGCCTACCAGACCGAGATTAAGGGGCGTCTGAGTAGGGAAAATTTCATTGACCTGCCACTGGAGGTGAACCCCATCACTGTGCTGGTCAACAACACCAACCCGCGTGCGCTGCTCACACGCATCTGCGACACGCTCTCCACCAACCGCGTCCATGGCGTGGTGTTTGAGGACAACGTTGGCTCAGAGGCCGTGGCTCAGATCTTGGACTTCATTTCCACTCAGACTGCTGTGCCGATTGTTGGAATTAGTGGAGGATCTGCCGTTGTCCTGCCATACAAGGTCAGTAGGGGGCACAGTTAAGCACTCTAAGTAAATTTCACAAATATTTGTGCTTTCCATCAATATTTTTAAACTTCTAATAACTTCTGTCAGAAACTAACAACCCAAATAGAAGCAAATGTGTTGCCTTTTAGAATTCCCCGTCATCAAATATATCGTACGTCACAAGTTTACTCTTTGGTTAGACGTCAGTAAAATTTGTAAGCAATAAAATCGGACAATAGATCTTAAGGTCATTTTAAATCAACCCAATCCCTGAAGAGGGATGCAGACGATCTTAAATTAATCTACAAAATGTGTGGGTTTCAAACCTGAGCTCTGACATGCAGTGAGGAAAATGGCTCGACACATGACACAGACAAGCAGAGAGCTTGGGGGGGGGGGGGGGGGGGGGGCTTAGCAGCAGCACTCAGAGCATGAAAACCCCTCACAAAGGGCTCAGCTCCACAAACACAGCGTAATCCTTCAAACTGCCTTTTCTTCTAGAGCCTCTTCCATATTTTTACAGCAGAGTGTAACACAACATGTTGACAAAGTTTACTATGAAACCAGTTTGATTGGGTCAGTAGATTCTTCTGTTGGATGTTTTTTAAAGAAATTCACGTTATTCATTGATTTGATTGGGCTGATGTACATTGATGATCATCTATCCAGGCAGTGATCGATGTCAATATGCCAGATTATAGCAGTAGTGCCCCCCCCCCCCCCCCCCCCCAATAGAAAAGATCTGTGTTTATTATTTATTCATTCATTCATTTAGTAATCCGTTTGTTGCCTTTCGGGGTCACTGACCTGCTGGAGCCTATCCCGGCCACTTTTGGGCGAAGGCAGGAGACACCCTGGACAGGTCTCCAGTCTGTCGCAGAGCCACAATCACACACCCATGCACACTCACATGCACACCTAGGGATAGTCTAAAGTAACCAATTAACCTATGAATTAACCAATTAACCTATGAAGCATGTTTTTGGACAGAAGGAGGAAGCCGGGGTCCCAAACTCCACACATTATTATTCATTAATTCATTTTCTATACCGTTTATTCCTTTTTGGGGTCACGGGGCTGCTGGAGCCTATCCCGGCCACCTGTGGGCGAAGGCAGGGGACGTCCTGGACAGGTCGCCAGTCTGTCGCAGGGTAGAATGTCCTCAATCACACATCCATTCACTCTCACACAATTTAGAGTTGCCAATTAACCTATGTTTTTGGACGGTGGGAGGAAGCTGGAGATCCTGGAGAAAACCCACGCGTGCACGGGGAGAACATGCAAACTCCACACAGAAAGGTCCCCCATTGATGTTGTTTTTCACATCCCCCAGCCGGGACTTGAACCAGGGGCCTTCTTGGTGTGAGGCAAGAGCGCTAACCACTGCGCCACTGTGCAGCCCCCACATTATTATTATTTATAATCATTGTAGATGTTTTAAGGCTGTAAAATCCCTCACTAAACACTTTACCATTTTCACACTTTTTCTCTTACTACATTCAACCTTTGCAGAAAAATAAGGGAATAACAAAACAATCTGGGCTGGTCTGAGGATTTCAGAAACTGCTGATCTACTGGGATTTTCACCCACAACCATCTCTAGGGTATACAGAGAATGGTTCAAAAAAGAGAAAATATCCAAAAGCAGCAGTTCTGTGGTCAGTTCTGTGACCAGACTGGTTCCAGCTGATAGAAAGACAACAGGAACTCAAAGAACCACTGGTTCCAACCGAGTTCTGCAGAAGAGCATCTCTGAAGGCACAACACATCCAACCTGGATGCAGATGGGCTACAGCAGCAGAAGACCACACCGGGTACCACTGCTGTCAGCTAAGAACAGGAAACTGAGGCTACAATTCACACAGACTTACCAAAACTGGACCCTAGAAGATGGAAAAATGTCTGGTCTGATGAGTCTCCATTTCTGCTGCCACATTCAGATGGTAGGGTCAGAATTTGGTCTCAACAACATAAAAGCGTGGATCCATCCTGCCTTGTATCAATGGTTTAGGCTGCTGGTGGTGGTGTCATGGTGTGGGGGATATTTCCTGGCAGACTTTGGGCTTCTTAGTACCAACTTTCACACCTTCTGACCACAGTGTTCCATCTTCTGATGCTACTTCCAGCAGGATGAGGCTCCATGTCAGAAAGCTGGAATCATCTCAGACTGGTTTCTAGAACACAACAATGAGTTCACTGGACTCAAACGGCCTCCACAGTCACCAGAACCCAATAGAGAACCTTTAGGATGTGGTGGAACGGGAGACCAGCATCATGGATGTTCAGCAGACAAACCTGCAGCAACTGATGCTGTCATGTCAACATGGACCAAAGTCTCTGAGGAATGTTTCCAGAACCTTGTTGAATCTCTGCCCCCGAGGATTAAGGCGGTTCTGAAAGCTAAAGGGGGTCCAACCAGGTTCTAGTGGACGTGGACCCAATAAAGTGTAGCAACATGTTGGACACTTGTTACGGGACACAGGAAGGTCACAGAGTTCTCCTGATCTGCAGACTATTTGATTTATGTAAAACAGAAAATAAAATTGCGATTGACAGGAAAAGTAAGATAATTCATAAAGAACAATGGACACACAGTGAAGCTTAGGGTTTTATAAACTGATTTTCGTGGGAGGCCAGGTGTTTAAGAATAATAGATTGATGTTAGGTGAGAAATTTGGACAGCAAAATATGTTGTCTCAATTGGCAGAATAATAAATGACCTAATTTGTTCTGACTGGCAGATATTATTTAACATGGCATAATTCATAGAAAATATTGTTAAGGAACTGCTACATCTAATTTATATTCTGTCTAGTCCTGCTTTTTAATGCATTTAAGTAAAATTCCAATAGAGGTATGTAAACAATGTGAGATTTTTCTAGATTTTTTTATAGTGATTTTTTTATACTCATAAAAAAACCTTCACATTTACTTAATTCCTTTATGCATCATGTTGTCTCTCATATAACTGAGGTTGTAATGAGATTAAAGGGCTTGCCAGACTCAACAGCAACATTAATCAAAATTACCCATAAAAAATGCAGTTACACAAAGCGATCTGATCTGCAAGTTGAGCGATTTGTTGCTTTGGGAAATTCATCAGCTCCAACAGGACGCGCTCCAACCGCCAGACTGACATTTTAATAGACTCCCTGCTTCTCACTGCTTCTGCGTTTCCAAATATAGGCCAATAAAAATCTTTTCGACCTTCAGTCTGAACTGGGTCAAATATTTCAACCAGATACCGTCCCCACAGGGTTTTTTTTTTCCTTCTATCAGAATCAATGTGCGCTCTGAAAACACTCAGCTCCAATAAAAAAAAAACCACCACCTTCTAAGAACAAGCCTTTCTGAATACGCCGCAGAGGTCAACATGAAAGAAATGAATTTCAGACTGAAAGGGAACTTTCAAGGCCAGACTAAAGGATTTAGAGGAAACATGCAAATAAATGATTAACAGCTTCACGACATTGAACTGAAAAAAAAAAAAAAAAAAATCAGCTATTTAGGAGTCCAAAGGCTTCCTCTCATTTTACAAAACGTGTCTGATCTTGCCGTCAGCGCAGTTTCTCTGGAGTAATGAGGGACGTGTCAGTCAGCAGTTAATGCAGCTCATTTACATTTTAACGGTTCAGTATGTAAGGACAGAGAAAGCAAATCAACCGTAATAAATTAACAAATAAACAGAAATGAGTTGGCAACTGTTCACATGAATCACTGGCATTCATTAGTAATTATCCCCATGAAAGACATTGAGATCATTAATGTATACTGTTTAGCAAAGGCTTTTAATTTGCCTGCCAGAGCAGGAAGTGGATGCATTATTAATACCAGCGGTCCCAGTTGGATACCAGATGAAATCTTCTGCTTCCCTCCAAGGACTCTGATTGACATCGCCCACCAGGTGATCTAATCGTTTTTTTGTGGCCCCGCCTTCTGACGCAGACGAAACACACAGGTCACATGACCACAAAATAATCCTGTTTAAACTGAAAAATAAACTGCAGACTTTTTACATCCCACACCCCACAAATACCCTTATAGTAAAAGGTTATATGTAAGAAAATCAGTAAATTTGTCTCATGGTTATCTGCAGGGACAATTTTATTGAATATTTAAATCAACATTTTTAAGGCTCAAGTCGATTTTTGTTTTGTTGTTGCCACAACCTGACCTGCAAAAATACCCTAAAGCAAGGCAGCAAACACATAAAATATGAAACCCCATTAACATTACAATATAAATATTTTTTTTTTCCATCAGTAAAAATAATAGTTTCAAATTACATTTAAGAAATCAGTTTCATGTTCTCCAGAATCATCATGTTAACCTCATGTGATGTTTTTTCAATTAAACTGTCATGAAAATTGATTTGCGTTGTGGAAATATTAATGTCATCAGTTAAGATGATCATGAAGCATGAACAAACTAACACCTATGGATTTAATTAGTGCTTTCAATGAAAGTGAGTCACAATAAGATTCAGATTATTTTTTTCAGAGACACCTAAATGTTGCAGCTCTTTGATTCTGTCAGTCAAACTGGAGCAAATTCTTAGGTTTGACCTAAATGAAAATAAAAACACTTTTCTTGTGTCTTCTGCCGTGTTTGTAATATCAATGCCTCCTGCTGAATTTGAAAAGTGAGCCCTAAGGAAAGAAAACTGAAGAATCCTTCATTACCTCCAATCTAAACATAGACTTATCCTCTTCAGTGCGTTTTATCTCATTGACAATCATGTTCTGATAATAGAGTGACACACAGCACATGAGAAACTGAAGATAGAAACGCACAGAAACAGATCAGGTTCCAGCCAAACAAAGAGATCGGATCGATCGATGTTGGCTCTCTAAAGTTCATTCAGCCGCTTGTGAATGTGTGTGTCTGTGTGTGTACTTATCATTATTACCTTATGAGGACAGCTTTCTTGTGCTAACACTCGTTGTGTCAGGACTGTCGTCATTGTTGGAACTTAATAATTTATTCCCTCCTATGGCTGACTTGATCCCATCAGAGCTGCTTTACAAATATGGTTTGCTTTCTTTGGCAGGTGTAAAAACTCATCGTTACTTTTGTCTAAATTAGGGCTTATTGTCACAAAAGGAGGATGTTAGTTTGTTGCTTTGCTAAACATTTACAAATGTACATTTCACTATTTTTTTTAACTCATAAGTAAAATTGTTTTAAATGTACTTACTTCCTCTACTGACAGTGTTGGGGTTAGGAGTTTTATCGACTCGTATGTAAGCAAACTTCAGCCAAAACAAACTGACATTAGCATGTATTAGCATTAGCTTCAAAAGTCAAACCAAAACAAGCTGATGAAATTTACACCCATAAATTTTACAGCAAAGTCACAGATGTGCAACTCAGAAAAAAGGGTTTTTTTAAGTAAAGGAAGAAATCAGTAAACATTTGACTAATTTTAAATATTGTGATGACATGTTTCATGGCAAAGAAAGAAGTGGGGGTGGTGCATTATGGGAGTAGGTTTCATTGTTCGTGTTTGTCAAGGTGTTTGTTAAGAAATTTTAGCGTTTAAAGATGTTAATGTCGTGTTTAGTGATTCTGAACCACAAGTGAGAACTTTGCAAACAGAAGTGAGGCACCAGTACTACTCTCCTTTCACTTTGTGTACTGTAGGTTTGTTATACAGTGTAATTTGACTCTAGAATGTATTGAGATCATGATTCAAGGCGTAATGTAAAACCAATCGTGTATAATTTTTGAAAAGTTGTTTATTACTGTCTTCTTTATGTGTTTTCTTTATAAATACCTGAAACAGTCCAAAAACATTCTTTTTTATTGTTTTACTACAACAGAAATTACAACTATGTTTAGCAGGGTAAAGTTTTTGCGTCACATCCGGCATTAAGGGTATTTCCTTTC
Source organism: Oryzias curvinotus (assembly GCA_023969325.1). Classification (NCBI taxonomy): domain Eukaryota; kingdom Metazoa; phylum Chordata; class Actinopteri; order Beloniformes; family Adrianichthyidae; genus Oryzias; species Oryzias curvinotus. The sequence goes on along the minus strand of CM043713.1, from coordinate 1,704,005 downwards.
CGTTAGCAGCTCCTCGTTATTATTAATTTTTTTTCCCCATCTTCATGTCTTGCACTTGCCGGCCAGCTGCTTAACTTATGGATTTGGTCATTTGTAACAGTGTTCCTTTTTGTGATTCGGTATTTGGTCATTTGGACCCGGATTTGCTTTTGTGTTTCAGGACTCTGTAACTTGTTCCATGATTTGCTGTTGTGTTTCAGTATTTGTTCTTTTGTACTGGGATTGTTGTTGTTGTATCTTAAATCTAAACGTGTCTTGCACCTCTCGGCCACCGTATCCAGGTGTTTTGGTTGACTCACTCTACCAGGAGAACAGCATGGACCAAAAAGTAGATGTCAATTCCATTAAAAATAAGACTTGTAAACGTCCTTCTAACAAAGACTATTTTAACTTCAACAATATTTATTATCTTTGTATCTAAAGTGTGACTTTAGGTAAGTTGGGTTTCTTGGGTAAAAATTTAACTTTTCTAAAAATAAAAAATAGATACTTTTTTTGGCTCGTATGGAGCCTCGTGAACTTTTCCCACCTTATGTCGCGATTGTACGCAGGTTTGGTTACATTATCTGCTAAATGACCCAGTGACTGAAAATGTTTAAAGTTTTATTTTTTCAGTTCAGTATTTATACAGTCTTGATCAGAGAGTGAACTGTGTTTTGGTTTGTAACTTTCCAGACTTTTCTGCCACCTCTATCAGGAAGCCACCTGTTGATTGATTTATGGCTCTCTGTCGGTGGCCGTCCATAAGCTGACGAAACTCATACATTTTCATACTTATCATAAAAAGAACAGCTTCATCTTGGTGAGGGTGACAAATTCAGTTCACAGTTTACCAGAATCATGTCCGTGGATCAGTGTGGGATTGTGTTGAGTTGTAACGTTTCGGCATTTCTGACATTTTAGCAAAAAAAGATGTGAATTTTAGGAATAATGATGAAATTATGGAACATGAAGTAAATCCTGCTTCCACCCAACAGTAGCTAGGAAAGACCTGAGCAGTCCCAAGACCCCAAAGCTGATTCAGAAAATGGATGGATGGTTATTCAATTAGGAACTCAAAACTTTTTATTCTTATTTGTAATGAAACTTTGCATGAGGTGCTGCGGGGTCTCCACAGGTGGATAGAATTTCTTTTTTTTTTTTTAAAGAAAAAGAAATGTCAGTGATTTGGTATTTCTTCCATTTTCTAACAATTGCTTCAAACTGTTGAACTTTTTTTCTCTCCAAGCTGCTTGCACATTGTAGATTGGTTCTTCCTAGTCTTTAATTTAACACTTTAAGCCCGTTTGATAGCTAAAAACAAAACAAAGAAAGAACATTGTTTTCTTCCATGTTTATCTTTGCTTTCATTTCCAAAGTGTCTGCAATAGCAAAATATAAAGAACTGACAGACTGACAGATGTTCAAACGTAATTAAACAATCAAAGGGGTTCTTGCACTTTATCACTGCCAAAGAGTCTTATTAGAAGCCCTGCTTTTATCGTCACACATTTGGTTCAATATCACGGCCTGGATTCAAAGCATCCTTTGAGGCTTTGGTTGTGCGGGACGACTGATCACACACTTCAAATGAACCAAAGTGTGCAGCAGACGCGTACGAACCCGATTGTCTTTGCATGAACAGAAGCCCCAGGCTGTTCTCAGAACTGGAGCAGCTCCGTCTGTCCTCCACGCTTTTTGATCTCACTTGTCTGGAACTGAAACATCTACATTTCAAAACTAATGCCAGAGGTAAGGGGCAAACTCCCTCAATGAAGGAGATTTACAAAAAGAGCAAAACGTGGATCACAAAGTGCTTTTGAAGATAGTGATTTAAAACCTTTCAAAACTTCACTGTGAGGGTTAGTTTCACACTGAGGGTCACAATAACATGAGAAAAAGCTGAGTTTGATTCCTCTGATGGTGCTCTTGTTTAGGCAGCTGTCACAGTTCAACTGGACTCTGGTCCCTTTGAGAATAAGACTGTCTGCTCACTCGCAGAAAACTTTGCTGCGCTTCATTTCAGTGTGAATGCAGACGGATGATCAGATCATCTGGGTTTTATAGTAGAAAATGTTAATTTTTGTTTTTTCACAGCAAACATACAATTCAGCCTGTAAAAACCTGAAATTCAGACTTGTGGATTTCCATAACTATAACTTAGACATTATTTTCATCTTTGAGCAATTATGAAAAATAACTTATACAGTTTGTCCTCCAGAACTTCTCATTTAGCATGTCAACCTTCTTCAGATAACCCAGATATTTTATAACCTAAAGGCCGTGTCAAACAGCTACTAAGTACAATTTGCGCTTTTTCCACAAAGAAATTTCAGTTTTTTCTAAAACATGCTTCATACACTTAAATCCTGTTTCTTGTGTTCGTCATTCATTGATGTGCGCAGATGTCCGTCAAGGTTTTCGGTCAACAGGTCTTTTGAGCTGTTTGACATTCTTGGTCGATTCATAATTATGCAATTTACGACGTTTATATGTAATTATTATGTAAAAATCTTATGTAACTGTGTGTTAATTTGCGAGATGCATATGCAAATTTGTGGCTTTCCACAACCGTTCCATGCATTTCTAACAGATTTTTCATGCATGTACCAACAATGTATAACTTTTATATCTCGTATACAGCGTACATATCACATTGAAATTACGTAATTCATGGATGAATAAATTGCATCTAAGCAGCGCAATAATCACGGAGGATTGATGCATGGCTCGCGTTTTGTGTGACAGGAATATAAATTGACTAATCTTTTACCCCTCTAGCAGTCTAGACTGGGTTGAGCGGTGTTTGGCGTTGCTTAGAAAGGCGGGGTTGTGGGAAGGAGGCAGGTACAGTAGGTGCAGGCCCTAGCGGCACCTAGCAGCTGAATTAGAACTGTGTGGACCAGTGGAATCTGACTGTTTCATTAAAACAAAGCTTCACCATGTCCCATGGAGGGAGCTGACCATGGTGCTGACGTGATGGGATATCTGCTCAGTGCTCTGAATGTCAAAGTGAAAAAAATCAATGAAGCGCAGGTTACATGTTCATTGTGTATGTATTTGTGATACATCTGGGAAAATTCCACGTGAAGAACCACAGATTTTCTATATTAATATTAACATCTGACCAGTTTTCGTCTGTGCAATATCCACAAATTGTACGTAGTGGCTGTGTGACATGGCCCTGAAAACAAGAAGAAAAACTTTGTTTCAATTGGTTTGTTGGATAAACTGCAGTCTGTGTTTTGTAAGCAGTGGCTGATGGCCAGGTAGTGTCCGTCTCCGGTCACCAGGCAGAATCTGAGTGACGTCAGCAGCTAGGACACTTCCTGCTGAGCGGCGGAGGCAGACATATGTCACCGTGAAGGGCTGATGCCAGAAGTCTTCCTCACAGATGGACTCAGTGAGAGGAAGAGGGATTCAGCTGAGGGAACTGGATACATTCATGGGATATCTTAGCTTTGACTGTAGACATTATGGACCAAGATTTTAGTTTTTACAATAAAAAAAAGGTTTTAAAAAAAGAAAACAAAGTTTGGGTCATGAAATTATTTCATTTGAAACAAAGCGTTTCTTTTGTTAGAGCCACTGAAACGTAACATTTTTTAACGGAGATTGAAGATTTGCATTTAGCCTTAAAAACATATGAGTATGTACAGTTAGAATTGTTATCATCTATTATAAGCCTTCATGGGTCTTAATAAAAATAGTTTTTTTTATTTTATGATTCAAATTCAGATTATTGTTGTGTTATTTTATGGTGTTATTTATTTTAATTTACCAGTTTCAACTTCTTCATTCCTAAATTTGTTTCCAGTTTTTAAAAAACAAAATCTTGAGTGTTTTTTTCTGTTCAAGGTGACGCTAAATTAAGTGGGACCCCGGATTAAACAGTACATTGTGAAATAGTGAAGGATCGTGTGAAAGGGTTACACTTTGAAGTTTTTTAGAGTTTGACAACATCGCTCATTTTGTTTATATCTTGTACATTTTATTTATTTTTTTTAGTCCATGCTCGTTGAATAATAATTGTTAAAGTGCTTAAAGTTTGAGAGACTTTTTTTTTTATTCTGAAGGGTCGTCCTACGATTGCATACAGTCTGTTTGAGATCGGGATCAACAAAAGGAGCAAAAAAAAAAGAAGAAAAAAAAGGAGTCCCCCCCCCCATCTACATGGGGACTAGAGAGTCATGAAGAGATCAGGTCAGCAGGTACCAGCTGAGTGATGCTGATGCAGATTTAGGGTATTTGCAGGAAAAAAAAAAGTATTTTTATGGCTGATGGATGTTTAGATGAATGTGTTTCATAGCAAAAGGAAAATGAGCAGAAATGCAGTTTCACCTGATCTGAATGTCGGTATGATGTTTAAAAGTTGACAACCACGCCATTTATACTCCACGCCGAACATCTCTGACTTAAGTATCTGGTGGCGACTTGTAAAAATCTGCATTATTCTTTTCCGTTTCCAGCCGAGCCGCGCGCCCGGCACACCGCCGCACTGAAAAATAATGGAGTTTATCAAATATTTGCAGAAATTGCTGGAGGTGAGAATGTTCATTTTCCGAGGATGAAACACCAGCGGAGATGAAAGCACTTTCAGTTTGCGGACCTGCTGTGGACCACCATCTTCCAAAGAAACGACATTCCTCTGTTTTATTTGTGTGGTGAAGTTTAGCAATAACGAACAAAAGAACAGAAACAGAGACTTTCTATGGAGAAGAAAGAGCAGTTCCTTCTGGCTCCTTTACTTTCAGTGATTCCTTTGATAAAAACAGTTTAAAACATTGATTTTCCTTCATGTTTTATTCTTGAAATGAAAGAAAATCCACTTGAATGTGAACACTGAAGATGCTGAAGTACTATTAGGCACTGAAGCTCAGGCCGCTTTAACAAAGCTGAAGAAAATTTCAAAATTTATGTGAACAGTGCTGGAAAAAAAGCTAACATTTTTTAATCTGGTTTTAATTTTTACAATTTTTTTTATAGTTTTGCCTTTTTCTATCCCCTCAAATTTAGCAATTTTTCTAGGGCTTTTTAAACAAAGTTGCTGATTTACGCTGCAAAAACGTAATCCAGAAAAGATTGAGAAAAGCTATTTTATTTCTGTCTGGGAACAAAATAATGTTAAGAAAGTTTTCAATTCTTTAAGTCTGAATCTTCTGTGTCGTAAAAAGCAAAGTACGAGTGAGAGCCCAAATGCCCAGTCTTTCAAAGAGAACACACGATTTCCAACTGATCTGATTCATTTCAAACCAAACAGCTTCATTTTCCAAAAGTGTGAACGTGAGTAACAGATCCAGCAGATTTCTTCTGAAAGACCTGAAGATTTCAGAGTTAGAATGGCAGAAACAGCTGGAGGTCAGATGTGCAGAGAACGTTCAGAAGATTAGAAAACGTGTGAATGCTTCTAGTGTTCAAACAATGAAAGAGTCAAAACTATTCAACGCGGAAAACATCCACTCAATTTGCTTGAAATGCTGCAGTCCTAATTTCCCATTTCCTGCTGATCAGTGGGTGGATTTCCTGCTGCATCAACAACAAAGGCTCCTACCTTGGCTCCTCTGCATCATTTCCCGACAGGACCCCGCGACATCAGTCTTCTGTGACTCACAGAAATGTGACTTTCTCTAATGTGTGGTCAAGCTGTAGCCACATGCACCCGCATGGCGGTTGACTTGTCCGGGTCCTGCAGATTTTAAGATGTCCGGGTCCTTGGAGGATATGGCCACCTCAAGGGACGTCATGAAAATGGAACGTACCATTGTCGTGCGTGTGGTAAGTGTATCATGAAGTATTCGTAAGGATAATGGAAGTTAGACACACTGGTGACGTACAGGTGATGCTGTCGTACAGTGTCCTTCAGCCACACTAGTCGTTCGTAAGGTGTGAGTTCTGTCTCTTTACTGCACTCTGATGATCTGACTTTGGTCTGTTAGCATCATAAATGTTTGCAGAGGCGGAATCGTTGAGCAAACATTTGGGCCTCACAGGTGGCAGCCTGATGGCGAGGATGAAGGAGACTCCAGAAACAGCCTCCTCCTCCTCAGCTTCCTCTTTTTACACACCGACTCACATCCTTAAAACAGCAAACTTCCACTGTGTGACGATAACAGTTACATAAATGTTGTGAGAGTTTGGCCGTGACGTCAGCGGCACTCGTCTGTCAAAGGAGCGCTGAGGGTCCCTCAAGGACAACGGAGCCCAACAGGACCCCAGCCCGAAGGCGCTCACACTCTGGGGTTTCTCTGCATGGAGAGGAGTGGTTCCCTCCTGGGGGGGGGGGGGGGGGCAGCAGCAGCAGCCATTTAGCCCCAAAGAGCTTTCACACCTGTCAGAGAAACAAGCCGAGGTTCACATTTTACACTTTTTAGTTTCCAGTCACACATCTGTGAACTCCTGCTTCATATTTTAAAGGCCAATTTAAATTTGACAGGATTTTTGCCGTTAAACTAATTGATTTATGAACCTTTTGTTTAAATTCGTATTAGTTTTTTAAGTTTTAAAAAGTTTGACGTTAAATTCAGATATGTGTGGATTGATCAAAATCCTTAAAACACTTGAACATAACGGATAATAAAACTGAGTTTAATAAGTTAAAGGCAAATCAGTAAAAAGAGAAGAAATTTTATCAAATTACTTGTGAAATAAAAAATATTGCTTTAGTTTTTTTAGTTGATGCAGCAACCAAAATGTTTTTTTTAAGTGGAACCTTTGAGTGACATCTCAGCTGTGCATTAATGATAATCTGGGGGGAAAAAAGCGGTGAACAAATTGGTTTTATTCCTCCTGATGTGACGATTCAAACATCAAACATGACAAATAAGAAAAAAGTCTGTTTTTTCTTTTAATGTTTAAAGTAGCTGCAGCTGTTCTGCTTGAATCGCCGAGACTTGAAATGTTAAAGTGAACCACGGGAGGTTTCTTTGGGCTCTGCTCGTCCTCTGATATCTTATTAAACAGAACGAACACGGTTGTTTTCTCCTAAGGTCACTGCACTTTCACAAAGACAAATGGAAACCTCAGGCTCGCCAAAGGCGCTATCCCTCTGAATTTGAAAGCATGGACGCCGTTTGTGGGGTTTTAAGTGATGAATGAGTCTGCAGCTCCTGGACGAGCAGAATGAAGCAGAGCCACTTAGCTGCTGTCAGAACTGCATTACAGAGCTGTACAACCAGCCGCCTCACTGCATGTTTGGCTCGACTCGAGAGTAAAGCTGTGTGCGTGATGTTGTTGACATCACAAGCACCTCAGAGGATCTGCTTGTGCAGCATTGAGTGTTTTTAATTCATTAAATGAGTGATAAAGGAGATGCTCCTCCTCCTCCTCCTCCTGCAGGGTGAAGGCTCCAACTTCCTCCAGCTGGGGTCCTCCATCGAGCAGCAGATCAATGGTATGTTCAAGGTGATGGAGGAGTACAACTGGGACAGCTTCGTGGTGGTGACCAGCATGTACCCCGGCTACGAGACCTACGTGGATTACATCAAGTCCTTCACTGACACCAGCTACTTCATGTGGGACCTTCAGGACGTCCTGACCTTCGAGATGTCTGCCGACAGCACCAACGATATCCGAGCGCGCAGACTGCTGCAACAGATCGATGCCCAGGTGATCCTAGTCTACTGCTCCCATGAGGAGGCCCAGTACCTGTTCTCCTTAGCCACCGAGGTGGGGCTCGTGGGGCCAGGCTACATCTGGATTATTCCAAGTATGGCTGTGGGGAACCCTGATATCCCCCCGCCTGACAGCTTCCCCGTGGGGCTCATCAGCATCATCACGGACCGCTGGAGGATGAGTCTGAGGAAAAGGGTGCGGGACGGGGTGGCCATTGTGGTGAAAGGGGTCCAGAGCTTCCGGAAAGAAAGAGGATTCATCCCTGAAGGCCACAGCGACTGTCACAACCCCGTCAAGCCGTCAGTCATCAACGACACGCTGTTCAGGTACGTGACTGATTCTCTCTCTCTGATCGCCTCCCTATAGAAGCACTATGGCGCCCAGAGTCACGTGAGAAAAAAAAAGATCAAACCGCTTCCAGAGAAAACGGGTCCAGTTTCAGGAATCCTGGCAGATATTTGAACACAAAGCAAACCTTCGCATAAGAACCTGCTTTGAAGATTTGGACGATGCAACAGACAAGTTAAGGACTGGTTTCCTCTGATGGTCCTTCTGGTTCCTTGGAACAGCGGTTGCTATGCATCCATCTTTTGAGTAAAGTCTCCTGGTTTTTCTATTAAAAGCAGATTTCTTTTCTTTTGTCTCTCCACCCTTTTCTTTATGAAGAAACTTTCCACAGACGTTTGTTCTTGTGAGCTTATTTTGCTTGGGAGTTTCACACTTAGCTGTTGCTTTAAGAAGAGAGCAGATGTATGTCGGACACAAGACGGAGGTGAAGGACTCGACCTGCTTTGGAGAGACGAACGTAGCACAGAGAATCCGTTGGTTTTAAAGAAAAAAAAGTCAAAATCAAATGAAGGTTAAAACAAAAATGATCTAAGTTACATAATATTTTCTCTGCCACCTGGGGGGTTAGAGACCCCTGCTCTAGAAAACGAGGCTCTCCGCTGACTTGCAGATGAACTCTGGTGCGTTTTATCGGAACTCAGTGACACAAAACCTTAAAGAGAACATTTATTTAACTTCTAGTCTAAGTTGTTCTTATATTTGGCAAAAACAGAGACTTAAAGCCATGTCACATGACTTGATTTTAGAGCATCCCTTTTAAAATACTGTTGTTTTTTTACTTGTTTTATTTGCATATTTTTGATTGTTTTAAGTAAAATGTGTTGCATTTAAAATCTGCATTTCTTTAAAGTCACTTTAAAGTCTTTTGTGGTTTGAATTGATATTAGAAACGAGAACCTCAAATTTAGATCCTATGTGGTGCTGTATCAAAGTCTAGCTACTTTTTCAGCACTTTGGACTATAGCGCCCCCAAAAGAGCACCTGCGAGAACTGCAGGGTTTTTTCCAGGGTGTTCTGGTTTAGCTTTTGCTCCTGATGGTTTCCAGGTTTGCTATTGTTTGCTCCATGTTACACAGAAAAAAAAGCTGCTGAACCAGAGGACAGCTGGATCTTGAAAGCTCAGTTTGATATTCTGCTTTAGTTGCCTTGATTGAAGAAAATCAAAGTGATAAACTTGTGTGAAAAACAAACAGAAAAAGATCTGAGCACCTGAAGGGCATTTTCTGCCTATAAGCCCCAAGATCTGCAAGATGAAGTTCAAATGATCCTTATGTGGATTATCCAACACAGGAACTCCAAATCAAGCTTATCTTTCAATCAAAAATATGAGAATCAACAATCAAGAAAATGTCTTCAACCTAGAACCAGTCTCGTACTTTGTTCTCACAACAAAGTTGACTTTTTCCAGGAAAAAAACAGATTTCTTTATGTCTTAATTGTGTACATTACAAAAACAGGAAATGTTAAAATGGGGACCTGTTGCAGAAAACTCTTCTCTTCAACCAAATAATCATCTGGAAAACGTAGAAGGAACTGAGCCAGATGATGTGGAGGAATGACTCAGCAAACACTTAACCTGAGAACACAGGACGGGAACTGTCCTTGGTCCTTAAAAGGGCACAGTGTGACCAGATATAAAAAGATCTACCAAACAGCTATAACTGCCATTTCCTATATTTATGTTTCAATCTTGACTAGACTTTTATACTTTGTAAAAACTTTCAGAATTTTTGCTCTGTGTTTTCACTTTGAAGGAGCAGATTGTCTTCACAGTTCTTCTTTCATTCTCCGCCTTTGAGAGGAAATTTCACCCCCACCCCAAACTTTAAAAATTCACCCAAATGTGCAAACACCAAGTACCCGGCAATCACAGTAAAAAAAAAAAAAAAAAAGATATCAATGATTCACTAATGGACCCAAAACAAAAAGGTGTGTGGGATGGCCACAGGACCTCTAGCTTTGCAGCCATTTAGTGTAAAATTAGGTGATTTTCACATTTTCTCACAATATGGGAAAAGAAAACTCTTGTTTTAGCGATCTTCCTGAAATTTCACATAAACGCCGGGTGAAGTCTGCAACCAAAACCCAAGAGTTGTTGACCTCGTGAGTAATAAAAACTTTAGTACCCTCTAAATAAATTTAAACTCCTCCCCCGAGATTTCCATCTATTGCCTCCTAACTCCTCGAGCATCAGTGTTAGTGTGGCAAGCTCAAAATAGTGGCGTTTCCCTGTTGCTCTGCCGTTTTTTTTTTTTACTGTACATTTGTGACAATTGAATACATGAATTGTTGGCTTAATCTGAACTAAATTATAGAAAATATTAAGAATGTGGGCCTGGTTACAGCAGACCTCTGATGCCAAGGAAATCCAAAAGTTTACTTTTGCTAATGTTTCTAAAAACCACATAAACCTGTTTCTTACCCCTAGTTGAAAAAAACAACAACATGGTTGCTATGGCGATAAAAGCAACAGAAAAAATGCTGTTTGGAAAAAAAGTCTTTCATGAGTTCAGATCTGGCTAAAGTGGCATAGGCAGAGTGGGAGAGGGCAACTGCTTAGCAAGTGAGGGGGGCAAAAAGGGGCAATTGAGGGGGGGGGCAGCTAGGGCGGTGCTTGCTACTTCAATGCTACATGCAATTGTCAAAAATCATCATTCAGAAATACAGTCTAAATTTAAATTCTTTAAGGCGAACACATAATTCAGCCCAAACCTAAAGAGAGCAACATTTTTAGCTAAAACGCCTCAAATCAACGAGAACGAGGTTAGTTTGTGAAAGGAAGAAAAAAAACAGAAAACGATTGTAAATGTAGTAAAACTAAACGACAGTTCACTAAGTTTGATAGAATCTCCTTAAAGCTTTCAAGACATCTAGTAAAAAGTCTGATATGCGTTAGCTGAATGCAAAAAATAAAAAAAGACTGAGGAGAAAAACAAAAAATTATATTGAAAGAATTTCTCATTTGAGGATATATTAAAGAATTTTGTTTAATTAGTTTTAAAATCAATACAGGTGTTATGTTTGGAGAAACGTCCTGCTGCACAAAATGAGCTTTAAGTTCAGAAACCGGGAGAAGTGAGCAGACGGCTTACAGCGACTCACTTTAGGCAGATTGTGGTTTCTTAGAATTTAAAGGCTTTTTAAACCCATTGTTTGAAAAACATACAGTTTAAGAGCTGAAATGTTTGTAGATTCAATTCTTCGATGTCAACAAATCCTGACGTCTGATTTGTGGGTTGAGTGGATCAGCTCTGATCTGCATGTTCCAGGAGGAACCTCTCACAAATGAACCACAGCTGACCCCCCACCCCCACCCGTGAGGTAACAGGGTTTTTGGTGAGGGTGGGGTTTTTCTGTCACTCTGACGCCATCTGTGCCTCAGAGCAACCAGTCGGTCCCATTTTGTCAGAGATGTTCCAATCAGCAAGGGTTCTCTGGTGGAAAAGGTTCTCCTGAAACCGTTTCTGGCTGGTGGGGGCAGCAGTGATGAGAATGTCTGAGTCACGGTTCTGGGTTATGAGGTCCAAACACCACAGAGAAGCTGCCATCTATCATCAAACTCCTGCTTTAAACCAACGGGCTCTTTGGCTGAAACAGCACCTTTCCTCAAACAAGCTGGGAACAAAATCCAGGCTTTGGTTCTGAACAAACCCCTCCCTGTTGATAAGGCAGAGCAGACCCCCACCAATTTTTTCTGACCTGTTTCCCTCTGCAGTCACATCAAACAGAGCGGCTGGCTCTCTTCACATTCATCACCTGACTCTCCTCAGACAGAGGCCTCACCTGTTAATGAGATTACCGCACGCCGCCAGATTAAATGGGCTTTTCACACCGACCAGGCGGGGGCTGGTCTCCTCGCACCGGGCTTTCATCACCTCAGCCGGGCCGAGAGCGGCGCCACAGGTGGAACGTGACACGCGATGCGAGGGATTAACGTCACAATCCGGGACAATTTTAACAAGGAACATGCGTTGAAGCTTTAAAATGAGTTTGATCAAGTAGAAAAAAAATTCTAAATAAAAGTTCCTGAGCAGAAAAAAAAACAACGCTTTCATCCATTAAATCTGCATTTCACTGCCTTAATAATTAGAATAATTTTAGGAATCTTCTAAAAACTATTTAAGCTCTTTAACACAAAGTATTATTTATTTCTATAATATATTTACTGACAGCAGTCAAAAGAGGAAAAATCGTAAAATGCAGTACAGTTAAAAATACACAAAATCATAAAATAATAAAATACAGTCAGTCAGCCAGTTGAGGGTTTCGACTGACAGGTCTTTACGTGAATTCCGTTCAAATGCGTATTTCTCTCGTGGGGCCGTGTGCAGCGGAGGGCAGGTCGCGAAAGGCGGCCAAGCTTAGCGGATGTGACTCTGTATGCTTGCCGGGACGTTCGCACAGGTCTCTCTAGCTGCAGCGGGTCTGCAGTCGTCTGCAGAGGAAGGGGCTTCTCCCTGCTGCAGGGGGCTTTGATTCTCTGGTTATAGGCAGTTCCAAACACCGTGACATGATATAAGAGTTAATAGAAAATCAAAGCGGCAGATTTTTTCTCTCCAAGCGCTGAGCCGGCGCCCCGGGCAACTGCCCGTACTGCCCTTTCCTGAATCCGCTACTGCCCTCGACGGACATATTGCACGGATGGAAATCGGTCATACGTGATTATATTTGGAAAATGTGAGAAAAGTTATGGTCTTTAAGATAAGATAAATGGTCTTTATCTTTTTACAGATGCGAATGCAATAGCTTAGGTATGAGGAGGACCGGAGGTGCGGCAGCTGCTGGACAGCCACAACCAGACAAACCTCATTTCTGAGTGAATCAGTCTGGACACAGCTGACCGCAGCTGGACATTTAACCAACTAACAAACAGAAGAGTCAACAAGCTAACCAAAAGCATGTGCGTGTCACCATACTGTGCTGTGTTGAGAAACCAGAACCCTCAACCCCGATGAACTCCAGCATCGGCCCAACCAGAGCTCCTTTGAGGTTGGAGAGTTGTAAAATGTTCTACAATTTGTGATTTGGTGAATAGTGAAGCAGACATGTGACTCGACTTTGAAAGAGTCTGCTAACCCATGACAACAAGGACCAATTAGAAAACAACATGCATGCAGAGCCAGGTGAACAGCAGCTCAGGGGTCCATTTTCTGTGTCACACCAAAGTGGTCTTTTTTTAACTGCATCAGGGCAAAAAGGGACATCTGCCTTTGTTTGTCTTCAGGCACATGCTGAACGTAACATGGGAACACAACGACTTCTCCTTCAACAGCAACGGATACCTGGTGAATCCGGCCATGATCATAATCACTCTGGACAGAGAGAAGCAGTGGGACAAGGTAAGCTTTCCCTGAAACGGAGTTATTGTGGGCTGCAGGCTGGGCTGTGATCCCATGAGAGCCGACACAGAAAGCCGCCAGAACGGGCCGTTTTAACATGATGTCTGCAGGAGTGAGCGCTCAGGAAGTACACGGCGGCTTCTGCAGTGACACCAGCGCCATGACAACCCCAGCTGTGGGACTCTGTCGTTCCTAACACTTCTACCCAGATTGAGTACATGACAGATGCAGGTACAGCTAAGCCAGCAGGATGTTCCTCACCAATTTAACCTTAAGGGGAACGATACTTTAAAAATAAGTCAGTTATTTACATCACATAGAAACAAAAGCTGCAGAACTCTTCTTTTAAAAGTTCCACATCGATCATCTTTTGATCTGTTGTCAAAGCGTTCCCAGTGACCTTTTAGTCATAATTATGCTGTTTTTTATCCAAAATAAAAAAAAAACCTGTGTCATTTTCTGGGACAGGGTTTTCTGCAGAGCAGCAGGAGATCACCAAACAGCTGGGGGTCCCACCCCCCTTCCCATCACCTTTACCAGAGTCTCTCCTGCTAGCTTACAGCCCCTCACACTCCCAACATAACAGTAGCGGTGCAATAAAGTTCTGATCCAGATTCCAGCTCAGACCAGGAAAACAAAGACGTTCATGGATCTGTTGGTTTGCAGGTGGATGATCAGAAAGGGGTGGAGCAGGGAGCTTGTGGCCCCGCCCAGCCCCCCATCTGCTCCCAATTCACAAAGATTTGAATAAAGAAATACTCAGAAATGCAGTTTTGAGCTTCATTTTCTTAATATATATCATGTAAATATAAATGCCACAAGAACGTGTAAAAAACACAATTTTCAAAAGAACCAAAATGAAGAAGCAGCTCATGATTTTACTGCCTCTATTATCTTAATTTTCATTCAGTAATATTTAATCCTGAGACTCTGAAAACCTAATTTCCAGAGTGAAAAGAAAGTATTTGTGTTAAATGATTTTGGAGAGAATTACGCCACCAACCAGTCTAATTTCTGGCTGTTTTAGAAAATCACAAACTCATTTCTGGACGTTGTAAATGTTTGGAACATAGTCAGTAGATGGAAGGTTATGTGTTTATTCTAGGAATGGGTGTTTCAATGATTTTTCCATCTATACTTCAATCCCCGTCAGTTAATACTTTTGAGTCAGTATCATTTTTAATATCAGTAATGGTTTACCACAAGACAAAGACCTGATTACCAATAGTTTTTCTGGAGTTACACCATCAGTGCTGTTCAGATGTCACAACTCCGGGAGAAAAGTTTCTCATCAAAGTCAGATGACCAGATTGTCTGCATGAACGGCAACAAGGACAGGTGTGTGAGACACCTGAAAGGATTCTTCAGCTAATTCCAGGATCCTGCATTTTAAGGCAATACTTAGTCAGAAGGCATCGAAATGAGGAACATCCAAGAAAATTGTGTTTTACACATGTTCTTGTTGCATTTTTTTTCTGATGAATTAGCTCAAAACAGCATTTTAGAGTATCTCTTTATTCAAACTATTGTGAACTAGACAAAAAAAATATTGTTGGAAAAAGATTGTATTTGTGACGTAGAAAATATGCTGGGTGGGCCACAAGCTCCCTATACTGAGCTCTCAGTAACAAGAGGGGGAAGGGGGGCGGGGTTGCTCCACGCCAACAGGTCCAAAGCACAACTCAGAGGGGAATTTCTAATAAACTCCTGCCGCTCTGCAGAAACTATGTCCTAGAAAAAAACACAGGTTTTGGCTAGGAACTAAGAAAAGATCTCTGGTAAGGATTTAAAAATAGATCAAAACATGACCAGAGTGGGACTTTAAGGTTAACTGGAAGGTGAAAAACAAAGGATTGGACTCTGAATATTAAATGGAAAACGGGCCTATTTGTGCTTTATCTATGTTTATTTGCTAAGACTTCCCCTTCAGGTGTGGTTGGGACGGGTCATGTTTGATCAGAAAGGAACTAATTGAAATACATGAAACTGCAGACAGACGCCTTCAG
Source organism: Oryzias curvinotus (assembly GCA_023969325.1). Classification (NCBI taxonomy): domain Eukaryota; kingdom Metazoa; phylum Chordata; class Actinopteri; order Beloniformes; family Adrianichthyidae; genus Oryzias; species Oryzias curvinotus. The sequence continues at coordinate 1,688,722 of CM043713.1, read as the reverse complement.
CGATTGTTCCTTTCATTCCCTCCTCATCTCCATGAGTCTGACCCTCTCGTAAACCTTCCTTTGAGGACAGAAAACGGTATATTTCCTATTCCTGTGGAGAAAAGCGTTTTCCTCATTTCACTAAATTTCAGCGTGAGGCAATTCGTTTTGTGTGCTTAACTTTGCGTCGCCTCCGACCCATTTTCTCTGCAGGCTGAAAATCAATTCCTTCTGTGGATTGCCTTTCTGCCAGCTTTTTCATTCTGCAGGCCAGCCGCTCTGTTACAGCCATACATCACCTGTGTGTGTAAGCTGCCAGACACAAACATAAACCAAGCAGCAGCACATACTTTGCTTTTTTCACTTATTAAACCCCCATCGCAACAACGCTTTTATCACATGATTTTTCTGGAGTTGTTTCTCCCTGGAGGCTACCGGAGCTGAGAACTGAAAGTCAAAGTGAGGAAGATGGAGGAAGAGCATGACAAAAGAGACGGGGAGACCAGGCCTCAGAGAGAAGGACGTGAAGTGCTCCCGACAGAGCTCTTATCGCCCTTTATACACCACAGAGGCTGCTGTGCATCTGTAATGTAGTCAAACCCTGAAATGATCATCTGTGTGCTCCAAATGGATTTGAGAATAATGAAAAAAAAAACCTAATTTCATTTCCTGAATGGAAGCCTAGCAGCACATGTATTTTATTCCACATTATTGTAGAGCTGCAGGGCATGATAACGCTTCCTCTGTTTTAGCCAGCATTTCTTTGGCGTCTTTATAGGAATTATTGACATTTAGAGAAGTCAACTATAGAGACAGTAAACACGATTTCTTTGACATCTGCGACATTTGTCTTTTGGAGTTCCTGCATCATGCATAAATGTGACAGCAGAGGTGAAGATGAAACGATGCTACGGATGTTTTAAAAAGCAAATCTGATGCACAGCGACTCGTCTTACATAAGACACACAAGAACCGAGCTTTGGATCTCAAAGTCAAGCCCTTCCTCTTTCTTCTCACGTTTTCTCTTTCCAACACAAACCCTTTCTGATGATGCCTGGGGTTTTGATAGCAGGTTCAGTGCGATTGAGTAGTTACATAAATATCAAGTAGAAAAAGCCCCCCCCCCCCGTCGTGCTGACCAGCAGAAATGATAAAGTTCTGTTGTTCTGCAGTTTCAGCTGTAAATATTCCAGCTTTGTGCAAAATTTTTTACACAAAAAAAGGCGAGTCACTGCAGAAGCATCTCTGAAAAACTGATGCTTCTTGGTATTGACTGTATCTGAGAAGTGGACTGAGGGACGTATTCCATTGAAAATGGGTTACTTCAGTCGCCAGTAATTGGTCCAATTCGATCACAGTGGAAGATTTTGATTGGCACCTACTCTCACCAATCAGGAGTGAGCTTGTTGGAAGACCACAGCCCAACTACTTAAGAGCGGGCTGCACACAATCTGTCAAAACGTTTTGAACGTTGAACATTGGAGCCAGCAGGCTGCGTTAACGGAGGCATCTGATTGGTCAGTTTATTATTTGAATAACAAACTACAGGAAAAAAATATCGTGAAACAAATGAGGATTACCAAGAAGATGTTAAAAAAGTATCAGATTAAGTGTGATTCTTCTGACCAATAGAACGAGTCTATGGGATTTTGACTTTTTGGAGGTCAGGTACTTCCTGTTTGGAACGCCTGGGGGAAGGAGTGAAATATAAAGCCAACGGTTTTTTGTAGAGTGGAACGGTGAATATCTCCAAACCTGATGGATGCATCTTTATGTGACGATCTCTGTTCATTCATGACAGGAAATGTATTCTTGCCTGTAACAACTGAGTGAAAATAAGTGTAACAAAAGGGTGTTCAATGCAAAATGTGAGTTACCTTGTTGTCCAGGTTGTTTGGAGTAAAAATCAAGTACAATAGTTTTTTACACCTGAACTATTTTTGATTAAAAAAAAAAAGGTCCACACATTTTTACATGCTATTAAAGTTCTTCAAGAAGCGTCCTTCTGGACTTTTTACACTCCCAGGCGCAGTTTTGCAGCAGATTCCTGGCCACCCTTAAACCCTGTGTAAAAAGTTCTAATTGATGCGTTCACAAAGCTAACTCTTAGCATACAATATGGTTTGTTTGGGTAATAACGGTACAAAACGTTGACATTATTGATGAATATTGTGAATTTGGTGACTGGCTTCCACTTTAAAGTCAAAGTAAAAAGGGAGTAGATTAAATCCATCCTTGTTTTCCCAGATTTTTTTTTTATTACCTTTGAGTGTGCATTTAGAGGACAACAAAACATGAACATCCAGTCTGTTTCCTTGTCAATTGTCATTGACAGTCATCGGCTATCGGACACAGCGCTTTTCGTTTGGGGGGGGGGGCTTTTCACGGCAGAACACAAGTCCCAACAACAAACTCCAACCCAACTAACCTGGTCTATCACACGAGTAAGAAACACGACAGAGAAAACAGAGAATGAGCAAGAAAAAGCAGCTTCAAATGATGACATCAGCGCCGTGAGACGCTGCATCCAGATATCGTTGGGAAATGAGCTCCTGCTAAATTATTTGAATGTCAGAGGGCTTGGTTTTATATAAAATGATATTTAGCATCTACTGTCTTTGCTAACATCACTCCAAACTGCATTTCCATATTTTAACTGTCGATTCACTGAATTCACAAACCAAACTGCTTCATCATGATGCATATCGGGATATTAAACTACCTAAAAGATGTGACATTTTGGGTTATACCGCCCCAAGCTTAAGGTTGATACACTAACATTTGGTGTACAAAAATACAGAAATACAACATCATGCTTTACAGTTTAGGTTTTTTATTTTTTTATAGAAAGAGATGAAGTAATTTGTCTTAAAGATAAATGCTGATGCAAACAGTTGGTTTGGTTAAACCTGTATTATTTTCTGAGCCTCTTCTCTGCAACAATAAATGGTTTGATGAAAATCTTAAAAATATATGACTTTATTTTCTTCAAATAACTGAAACTTTCAAATGTTTTTCTGTAAATTGAACATTTGTCGCTCCTATCCTCATAAATTTAAAAAGGGTTTGGGTTTTTGAAGTCAAGATTTATGAATATATCTATTCATTTAGGAGAAAGTCTTTTTTAGAGAAAAATGTTTTCTACAAACGCGAAGAAAACAAAAAAAACAGTCAGTCTCTGTCTGGACTGCAAAGATTCGGACCTTCAGTTCCAGAAGGACTTTTCTGTAAAAATGAAGCTACTTATGGTTCTGGCAGCTCATTTTCCTGTTTCTACAACATTCACAGGATTCCTTGTAAGACAGTTTGGTGTTTGTTCACACCACCCCCCTCTGTGAAAAGCCTGCGATCAGCTGATAACCCAATATAGAAACTCGAAGGTCTGTGTGCGTGATTGTGTGTGTGTCGTCCTTCACAGGTCTCTTTGCTTCTGTTTGTATTGCTGCCGTAGCAAATGAGCATCATGGCAGCCATCTGCTGTTTTGCAGAGATTTCTTTTTCCTATTGACCCCCCCTCTTTGACTCCCTCAGGTGGGGACCTATGAGGTGGGCATCCTGCAGATGCGATACCCTGTGTGGCCGCGGTTTGGCTCCTACCTGGAGCCGGTGTCAGATTACAGGCATCTGACCGTCGCCACCCTGGAGGAGCGCCCCTTCGTCATCGTGGAGGCGGTGGACCCTGCGACGGGTACTTGTGTGAGCAACACCGTACCCTGCCGACGGCAGTCCAACAAGACGGAGACGTAAGTACACCCTGTGATAAAGCACAGACTCCCATCACAATGACTCCGTCTGTTGACTGAGAAGACAAATGTTTGAACAGATGCTCGGCCCCTCATCATGTTTTTGGGGGAGACGGAGTGCATCTTAATTATTACTCTGATTGGGTGCAGCCAACTAAATCTATCAAATTGATTTTCTCTCATGATAACAAGCTTATGCGACAGAACTGACATGCATCTTTATTTAAAGTTTCTATCAAACACTTGGGTTGCTCTAAAGCCACGTTCACACCGGGCACGAGACGTGCCTTCTTGAACGCGCCTTTCTTTCCTTTTTTCTGTTTTTTTTTTGTCCGCCACCAACAGTTGGAAGAGGTTGCGTATGAAACGTACCAGCAGTGTAAATCTGGAGATTCTTTCACAGCTCTCTTACGATGAATGACAGACTTTGTGTCATAGAGTTCTGGCCGGGGACGAACTGCAATTATTATTATTTCTCTTCCGTGATCAATTTTCAAACAGTTGGCACTTCTGTGGATGAAAGAAGACATCATCCATACGTCACTACCAAATCCGAGTGTCTGATTAGTCAAAGTTCGACCTGGTTTCACTGTTAGCGTGCGTTCCATGGCAGTGTATTTTGGATGGAGACCCAGATAGGCAGCAGCGTGAAGGACCCACATTGGATTTGGGCTCATTGTACCTGTGGGACGCTAACTCAGGTTTCCTAACGTTCCTACACCCAGCCAACAGCAATCCCGCCACCATAGAGAGAAAATGTCGACGCACATTTCTTTTCTATGCTGCAGTGAACACTTCTACAACAAGTAAGGGTGAGGCGGCTGAGATGCAGGCTTTTATTTTTGTTTTATTAACCCCCCCCAAAACTTGCAGACTGCGCAGTGGGCCCGTTAATGCTGTTCCTGTGATAAGTCCACGCTCCTAAGAGGAACTGGGAGGAGCTCTGGACTAGCATTCAAACACAAAGTGTACATTTCAACATAAGAACTGATTTAAAGAAAGTTATCCAAATAAGTCAAGTGGCTTTGGAGTTAAGTGACAGAGTCCACAAACATGAACTGCAGTTCAATGTCCCGCTCAGCTCTTTACAGACGTATTCATGATGTAAATGTACTTTAACTGGGTTTTGTTTACTTCCTGATGGTTTTCCGTTCACTAAAGACTCCATCATCTTTGAGATGGTTCACATATCTTTACCCGAATCCTCATTAGCCTTCATGAAGGTCTCACATGAAACCTGATCTCTGCTCAATCTCCTTGCTGGAGGTAAACAAATGCTCCGACAAAGCCACTCCTTTCCTTCATTAACCGCTGATTCTCCTAAAATGTCATTGCTTCAAAGGATTCCTTATATTCCCACCAACCTGCTGGAAACTCCCTCAAGTGTTCTGACATGTTAACATGTCCACCTTAATTGATTTTCTATCTAATTTAAGGGGGCCATTAGCGCAGAGATAAGGAGGCCCTCCTCCCCCATCAGCTCACGCATGGCTTCTTATCACTTAGGGAGGTGATGCACTCATTAGGCCACTTGGCCACAGAGCAATATCCCAACCATCACCCTTTGACCCAATCAGGGAAATATATGAGCTGCATGTTGGGTATCAATTAGATGGAAGGATTAGAGCAGCCCGTTCATTCTGAGCTCTGAGATACGGCTGTTCATTAGCAGCTGAGAGAATCCATTACTGACAATGGCATCAACGAGCTGAAGAACCTTTCTGCGTTATGGAGTTTCATGCTCTAGCTGGACAGAAGCTGCAGTGGATGAGATGCTTTTATTCATTTCATTTTTCATTTATTTCATTTATCACTTATCAAAAAAAAGTAAATAAAAACAGAATGTCCAACAAAGTGGATGTGATGGATGGTTGCCAAAAACCCATGAGGGGCTTAACATGTGGCAACCCCCATAAAGATTCTATAAGCTAAAAAACAATACCGTTCAGTACAAACAATACATAAACAAATCAATACATATTCAATTCATGCACTTACATACGTATATCAAAATAAAAATATGGAAAAGTAGCATTGTTAAGAAGAAAGCTTTTTAGAGCTTTTTTAAACCGTTTGTGAAAGTTCTTTGAAAGAGGAAGGAAGACTGTTCCAAATTTTACATCCTCTGTATAAGACACTAAACTGTGACTGAGTTACGGGAGAGAAAGGTGCTCTGAGGAGACAGCCACCCTGAGTTGGATATTCATGAAATTCATTATAAAATTGAACATGTTGGGGAAATGTTGGGGAAGAAGTTTTCCAATAGAATTGAGAGCAAACAGAAAAGGGGCAGATGGGTTAGAGCGAGATGACGCGTGAAGACGGTGGCCACCAGATGATGAAGGCTCAGCTGCTTCACAGCTCTGTGAGCAGGAACACATCGGTTTTAGAACTTAACATTTGTATGGAAGAAGGATGCAGGTAATGCTAACGTGTAGAAGCACATATGTCCGCCATGGTGATGTAGGACGTCCAGATGGCGCAGGAAAGTGACAGAGGTCTAAAGACAGCAGAGGGAAACAAGTTTTCCGCAGACGCCAATAATAAAAACACTTTTAGAAAAGATGTCCTGCTGTTTCTGCAATTCTCAGATGTCTGCAGTAACAATTACTTCAGAATTGTCAGAAACTTTAAAATAGGACTGAAATTTTTGTGTTTTTCTGTTAAAAAAAAAAAGAAAAAAGCCACTCAGCATCTGTGAAGATGTCTCCTTTATGTCCTTCATGAAAATCAAAACCATGAAAACAGCAGAAGATAAATATCTGAAAGCTGCACTGTGTAAAAAAAAACAAAAAAACAACAGTTTTATTGTGAAAATAAATTCTAAATTGATTTACAATAACAGAATCAGCTGATCTGAAGAGCATCAGAGTCATTTCATAAACCGAGTTAGCGCTCCACTCTGGACTCTCCAAACCAAACATCTCCTCATCCGTCACGAGGGTCACCTTCGTCTATCTGCATCTCCCACATGGCAGAAAGTGTCCCTCCAGCCCAGAAAAAGCCCCCCCACATCAGGGCTTCTAAACATGGAGCCTCTGGTCATGCAGGTTTTCTATTTCAGTCCCCCCACCTCAAAGCCAGGCATTCAGCCTGCCAGGCAGACCATCTGTGTGCTTAACTCCTGCTTCCTCAGAGAGGCATGGAGGCCTCCTGTCTCCCATTTGGCGGCACCAGTTTTGCTCGCCGTTTCTGCTCCAGTCCCTCTGGTGGGCCGCTCTCCCCCTGCTCTCCCTCAGAGAAGAACATCCAGAAATGTCCATGCTCCATCATATATATTAATAAATGCCTTTTTATTTGGTATGAATTGGACTAAATGTCCACTTGAACTCCAACCTGACACACGCCTCACACCCAAGCGGCGGCAGTCGTGTTCCCGCCGACTCGGTGACGGCCCTCGTTCATCACCGGCTGTAATGAGTCTGTACTTCTGCCCGTCTGAAGCCGTTAATGACCGCAGCAGCACGTCTGAGTTTGAGCGGCGAGGGCTCAGCGACAGGCAGACAGGAACAGCCTTGGCATTTTGGAGCTCCAGCTTCATTCCCAAACATCCTGACGAAAAGGCTCATTGAGGATATTATTTTCTGCACATCTTCACTTCCTGGTCACAGACAAATCTTCGCTCTCCGGTCTGCTGGACTGTGAAGGTCTTGTTGACCGTTTTGATCAGTCCTGCAACTGAAACGGGTTTGGCTTTCTCAGCTTTACAAGCCGTTTCAGGCTAAACTGTGAGGCAACATCTGCTTCTTTCTGCTAAATCCAGATTTATCTCTGTTTTTAATTGTTGAGCTCCTAAAACACCAACTTCTGCAGATCTCACCTGACTGCCGTGGGCTGCTAAAGGCTGCCACTAGGAAAAAGACTTGCAGAAACGATGGACAAACAGTTGCTGTTGGCTCCGGGCTTCACTGAGAACTGCCGTCTTAACAGACTGTTTCTGAATGTCAGACTTCTAATAAAGTTCACGTCTGTGGAGAAACATCAAGCTTAATTCTCACCTTCTGACAAAAACTCACATTTGCATGAAGGCGGAAAGATTTTGTGAAACTACTTTAACTGTGGATTTATTCAACACTTAGACGGCAAATCAATTCAAAAAAGATTGGTGTGAAAATCATGAATCTCATCCGCTTCATGTTTGCTTTCTCTTTCTCTAGATGCACGCCAACAGGTCGCCAACATGAATCAAAGTCTCTGCACACAGCAATCTTCATACCATAACAGACTAGAAACTCAGTAAAACCATAAGGAATATTTAAGGCTGCAAGTGAAAGATGTTAGGAAAAATCTTTCTGAATAAAGGTTCATTGAAGTTCTTTGCTCTCAACAACCAATCATCTGCTCCAAACATCCGAACGGCTCCAAAACGCGTTGATGGTTAGACGTCCGTCTGTAAGCCAGCTATAGATTTTACTTCCCACCACTACTTTGTGACGCTTTATGTTGGACTTGTTCGGATGCAGCCAGCTGTCAGACCATCTGCTGTGATAAAAAACACTAGAGACTCGTCGTCTATTGCTGCTGATGTCAGCGCTGCGACCTCGCCACGGCGCCACCACATCCTCCCCTCATCTCCACATAATCTACTTTTCTGTACATCCCTGCCATTTGTCGGCAAACAGCAAAATGAGGATGTTGCTGTACCGTAAACGTGTTCCCGTGTGCTTTCAGCATCGTGGGTCACACCGAGCCCTACACTAAGCTCTGCTGCAAAGGCTTCTGCATCGACATCCTGAAGAAGCTGGCCCGCACCATCAAGTTCTCCTACGACCTCTACCTGGTCACCAACGGCAAGCACGGCAAGCTGGTGCGGGGAATCTGGAACGGGATGATCGGAGAGGTACGTTTCCATGGCAGCATCTAACCAAAAGAAATCTCTTGTACCAAACGCCAACTCATACTCAAAGAATATGAAAAAAATAGAACCAAATTATGTGGAAAGAAACAATGATAATAAATAGAAAAAGAGAACGCCACTAGCGACGATGTGTGGCCCGCAGGTGCTTACCTGCCCTCGCCGTCCTCCCATAACCCCCTGTTTTACCTGTCATCACTGCCCAGTAGCTGCTCCACGCCCCTCCCTCTCATTTCTGCCACCCTGGTCAGAGCTGCACATAACAAATATGTGAAAAAAATATTTTGAAATTGGCAGCTTTACTATTGGTTTTGTCTCCATAGCAACCATTTAATTTTTCAGTCACCTGGGGGTGACGAACAGGTCTATGTCATGTTTAGAAGAATCGGCCAAAGTATATTTTTGGATTTCCTTGGCGGCAGGTTTTTGTTTAATCACAGCCACATTCCTATTTTGTATGTCATATCCTTTCGTTCAACTTTAGCCAGGGATTTATGAATTACATTTTCACAATATTTGGGTACAAAGCGTGTGAGCACGAAGGGAGCTTTTGCGAACTCGCCACGCCATCGCCAGTCAAACTCCACAACCTCTACTTTTTTCCCTGTTTGCTGCTAAAAGAGGCTTAAGGAGTTAGGAGGCAATAGATCCACACCCCTAGAAGGAATTTAAATTTGTAGCTGGTACTTAAAGTGTTTTCATTTTTAATTTGAATCAAGATGGCAGCCTCCCCCAAAGTCAAAGGTCAACAAAACTTTATTTGTAAATGGTAAATGGCGTGTACCTGTATAGTGCTTTTCTACCTTCCTCGAAGGGCCAAAGCGTTCACACGCTGATGGCGGCTCCGCTGCCGAACACTAGCACCAAACCTCCACCAGAGGCAGGGTGGGGTTCAGTGTCTCGCCCAAGGAGACTTCATATGAGCAGGCAAGGTGGGAATCAAACCTGCAATCTTCCAATACGCCCTAACGCTGCACCATGGCCACCCTTGTGGTTGTCGGAGGTTCTAGGTGTAATTTAGCGTTCTAGGAGGAGGAGCTTGAGTCTTCATGAATCATCTCCAGACTCCTGAACAAGCTCCTGATTGAATCCACAACATCTGCTGACCTCCAACCACACAAACAGCTTAGCCTCCGTTCAAACACAGAAGGCTTTGGGCTCGGTGAGGCATCGGCGTCCTCAGACCTGCATGAACCCAAGTGTCTGGACTGCAAATCCAGATTCTCCATCAGCATTAGGGGGAGGGGCTCCAATCAGTAGAACACACAAAGTTAGGACTTAGTAAACTTCAGATTTCACAAAAAGAATTAGTTATCATAGAAAGACCTCACAGGAATCCACTTTTAAAGCTAAAATCTTTTGCCAGAGCCACATGACCTCTAATTTAACCTCATTTCCTATTTTTTTCACCTCTAACTTTTCACCCAAGCCTAACTCTAAAAGAGCAGCTTTGCTGCTTTTCATCCCTCCTGAAAAGTAATTAATTCCCAACATCTGTTCACAAAGAAACAGCACAAGGTGATGAAGGCCCGTTAACCAGTGCTACTGCAGATTATTCAGAGCAAATAGAAGGGCAAAAAATACCCTAAATCACACAACTCTCCAGAGCCTTTAAGTTGAAGAGAATGATGGAAAAACATAGAAGCAGCACAGAGGAAAGCACAGCTGAAGGCTGCAGACATCCGTGATGGTGAAACATGAAAATGAAGACTGAGAGGTTCCAGTTATCACTGGTCTTTGTAACTCGTTTCTGGTGGTGTCTATGCGCTCGTTCACGTGTGTTTTGACCTCCACTCTGCAGGTGTTCTACAAGCGGGCTGACATGGCCATCGGGTCTCTGACCATCAACGAAGAGCGCTCAGAGATCATCGACTTCTCTGTGCCCTTTGTGGAGACCGGCATCAGTGTGATGGTGGCCAGGAGCAACGGGACCGTGTCTCCGTCTGCGTTTTTAGGTGGGGAGCAGCATCTCAGCGGATTTGGCTGACAGTCCGGTAAAAATGATGCTGACAATGTTCAGGACTGACTGCCCCCCCCCATTCCTGCAGAACCGTACAGTCCAGCGGTGTGGGTGATGATGTTCGTCATGTGCCTGACAGTCGTGGCCATCACAGTCTTTGTCTTTGAATACTGCAGTCCGGTTGGGTACAACCGCAGCCTGATCACCGCCAAAGGTGAGAACCGCTACACAGGAGAGGAGCCTGAACATGGGTTGAGGATTGAAACATTGATCCTGTTTTTGAAGGGAAATGTAATCTCAGGCGGTTCCTAGGAGTCCAAAACGACAGAGGTCAGGTGGGTTTAAGGAGCTTTGACCCTGTTCAGTCCTGGTAATCGCCAATGACAGATCTCAGCTAGAGTCCATGTCCTTGTTGGTGGAGATGGCAAACATCAGTAACTCCAACAGGCAGACTTTGACTTTTTGATACCCAGAATAAGCTTAGATGGTTCCACACCACACCTGATCCTGTCTGATCTCTGACAACCTGCAGGGTTTGATCACTTGGTTCACGGATGGGAGAACATTTAGGAATATCAACCTCTGTGATCGTTTTCCGACTTGTTCAAAGAAACGATTCCATGTGGTTTCTTCAACCACTGCCGATCTTTGATGCAAAAAAACAAAAACAAAAATAGTTCAAAATTAGTCTTAAGTAAAAGTTGATTTGTGTTTTGTCTCTCGTAGATCCTGGGGGGCCCACCTTCACCATCGGGAAGTCGGTGTGGCTGCTGTGGGGAATCGTCTTCAACAACTCCGTTCCCATCGAAAACCCGAAGGGCACCACGAGTAAGATCATGGTTCTGGTTTGGGCGTTCTTTGCCGTCATCTTCTTGGCGTCCTACACGGCCAACCTGGCTGCCTTCATGATCCAGGAGCAATACATCGACACCGTGTCCGGACTGAGCGACAAAAAGGTGCACATCTTTGATTTATGTTCTTCTGCAGTTCAGTTTGAGTGTGCAGCACAGAAGTAAAGATACAAACAAACTCGTCACTCTTCTCCTAAAACAACAAAACAAAAAACTGATCAACATTTAGCAGAAAGAGCAGGAGGTGATCTTGGAGCGTTTCAGGATTACACCATGGAATCGTCCCTACATGCCCTGAAAGTGACTTTTAAAGGAATATTGATGAGAAAATCCATGATAAACAGTCAGCACAAGAAAAGATTTGCAGACTCTATGCTGCAGGAAAGTGGAGGGATTACAGAGGCCGAGGTGGCCACCACTTCTCCAAAGGTCAACCCCACAACTTCCTGGTTCATTGTTCTGCTGTGTTGAGAAGTAAACAAAGAGGTCCCAAAGATCAGAGCAGCATTGAAAGACAGTACCAATGTCCTCAGAGAGTAAAGACAAAACAGAAGTCTGTGTGAGTGAGTGTCCAGAATATCTCATCTAAAGCCTGGATGTTCTGTTTCACCTTCAACAGTTTCAGAAGCCGCAGGAGCAGTACCCCCCATTCCGCTTCGGGACCGTCCCAAACGGCAGCACGGAGCGCAACATTCGGAGCAACTATCCGGAGATGCACGCCCACATGGTCAAATACAACCAGAAGGGGGTGGAGGACGCCCTCAACAGCCTCAAAACCGGGTAGGTTTTATTCTGACGCCGCATGGCGGTGATGCCGAACCATGAGCTGACCAGGAGCGTTTTTCACCAGGAAACTGGACGCCTTCATCTACGACGCCGCTGTGCTGAACTACATGGCCGGGAAAGACGAAGGCTGCAAGCTAGTGACCATCGGCAGCGGGAAAGTGTTCGCCACCACCGGTTACGGCATCGCCCTGCAGAAGGACTCCAGCTGGAAGAGGCCCATCGACCTGGCTCTGCTGCAGTTCCTCGCCGACGGTGAATTCTCCCGCTCAACCTCACAGTGGAACACACCGAGGCTCCGTTTGGCTGAAGATGAATGTGATGCAGACAGGAGAAATCTAACACAACCAAAACACATGACGGGGTTTCCAAATGACTTCCAAATGACCTACTGCTTGGTGGCCTTTTATAGGCAACATGTCAAATTTGGCGATTTTTTTTCTATTTTTCTCTAGAAAATGAGAAAAGAAAAGCAAAAATGTTTGTTCAGGCAATCTTAATTCACACACCACCACGTCACGTCTGCAAAAACAACTGAAATGTTGTTGATGATCACCTTTAGTAACTTTAGGGATTTGGATCTCTCCCCTCTTAACTCCACAAGCTTCATTGGGAAGCTACTTTGAAAAAAAATGTCTGACTTCAAAATTAGTAGATGGCGTTAGCGACGCTAAAGTGGCGTCCCTTTCTTGCTTGAGCATTTCTTACTGTAATATTGTGAAAATTTAATACATCAATCATTGACTCAAGCTGGACAAAATGTTATGACCTACGCCATAAGATATTTCACATACGTGCCATCGCACCGATATCTATATCACATATACGGCGCACATATCACGTTCAAATTATGTAATTGGCAGTAGAAATCACTAAGGAATTGCACATAAACAGCACAATAATCACGGTTCATGTTCTACGTTGATTTACATGTTTTTTTGTGAACTGTGGTTTTAACATAGCTCATTTGTTATACATTTGTGAAAATTTCACATAAAGTCCACAACTTTTCTCACTTTTTCCACGTATATTCACATATGACCAATTTTCATCCATGCAAAACGCACTTTCATCCATGCAAAGTACATAGTGACTGTGTCACATGGCCTTAAAAGTTGACTAAAGATAAAACATCAGATCTGAAGGTCTCAGGTCCTCCCATTTATTCTCTTTTTTCTGCAGTCAGCTCTGTAAAAAATCCAGGTTTGATCAAGGCTTGAATGAAAACTCAAATCTCAAATGTCTTGGCAGAGAGAAAACAAAAATCTTTTTCAAAAATGTGACAGTTAGTTAAAATAGGATTCAGCTTCTGAAATGAGCTGCAACAGATGAACAGACCAAAATGTTTCACTGCACTGAAAACATGATTTTTTCCCCTCTTTTGGTCCACAACAGTAGATCTTTTCTTTTTCGATTTGTGCTACGGAAAAAACATGTCTCATGGAGTGCCAAGTGGAATTGTGAAGGACAGGGAATCTCCCACTTCCCCCCACTGTGCTCTAAAGTGCTGGAAAAATGGTAATCCACCCCAAAACAGCCATCCAGCGGCCGACCGCCCTCCCTCGGTCTTTATCTGCAGCTCTTCAGTGTAAGCAGGTTTGAAAAGTTTTACGTTTATAGAAGAGAAATGTGAAGACAAGCGACCTGCACTTCAGATCTAAACGTTCAAATGTCCATTTTTTCCAAACGCAGCATCTTTCTGAAATATTCAGGGGATTGAATTTAAGTTCTGATCCCACAAATAAAAACTTGTGACATTTATAAATCTATTCAGAAGTGATTCGTCATTGATTCCAGGAATCAGCTTCTGCCTTTAATCTTAGAAAGTCAATACTTAAAAAACGAACCAAACATTTGTTGTTATTTTTTGTCTGCTCTCTGGACTCGCCACAACAACTAACGGAGTAAAATCACAAACGAGAACAAGATGAGGTTTTTGTTAAGAAATCGTGTATTATTGTAATAAAGGCTTTTAATCGGATGATGACTACAGTTCCACGTTGATGGTGAAGTTTAGACGGTTTTTTTCCCTCCTCTTTTGTGTCACTAAGGGTCAGACGGACAAACCAGAATTTAGGAAAACGTGAACCTGAGTTTGATTGAAAATGAGTGCATCCTTTCTGGTCACATCAGTCAAAAACCAATAAAAATACGATTTTAAATCCACTCGTGATCCCCAGCAGTTCAGAGCTTTAACAGACCGCTGTGCTTCTCTCACAGGCGACACGCAGAAGCTGCAGACCGTCTGGCTCACAGGAATCTGCCGCAACGAGAAGAAAGAGGTCATGAGCAGCAAGCTGGACATCGACAACATGGCGGGGGTCTTCTACATGCTGCTGGTGGCCATGGGCCTGAGCCTGCTGGTGTTCGCCTGGGAACATCTGCTCTACTGGAAACTTCGCCACTCAGTCCGCAAATCCGAGCGCCTGGACTTCCTCCTCGCCATCAGCAGAGTGAGTGAAGCTGATGTGTGACGGCGGCCAAATCAACACGTTCAGAATGCTGAAGTTAGAATATGAAACGAGGAAAACGGTAGAAACTGCTACGATAGTTTACCTAAACATTCCTACTCGCTCCCACAAACACCTCACAACTGCTAGAACTTCATTAATTCAACTGTAAATGAGCTAAAAAAAAAAAAGTAGGATGTTGCCTTAAAACTTCAAGATGAAGTACTAAACGTAGAAAAAAGTAGAATTTGTTAAAGAAAAAGAACATCTACTATGCATTTTTTAAAGAATTTTTCTTTAAAAAAAAAAAAGGTATAAATGATTCCTAGAGGGTAAAGGATAAAACATATAAATAAAAGTTGACTGAAAGCAAAGAGCTTGATTTCTGCTGAGGAGGTAAAAGTCCAGCAGAGCAGATGTTTTGATGCCAGAATGTTTGAAACATCTGAAGTGAGCCAAAACGAGCAAGAGGAGGAAAAAAAAGGTCTGAGGAGTCCAGACCCGGAACGATAGAGGCAGTTTGAGGTTCCACCTTCAGCTAAATATGGAGATAAAACTCTAAATGCATGAGGCGGGGAAGTGAGCGTCCAGGAAAAGGATCCTGCGTGACTTCCTGCAGACGGGAGGCCTAAGTAAAGCAGATTTAAAAAAACGGCATCTCTGCATCAAAAGTGGTCAAAGGTTAAGGTTTGCATTTCCAGGATGAGGCGCTATTTAAAAGTGAAATACAGCAGCTGATGTTCAAAAGCAGAAACGAATGCAATGATACACCTGATGTTCATCCACCCCTCCCCCTGCAGGGCATCTACAGCTGCTTCAACGGCGTGGAGCACGCCGACCGCAGCGTGAGCATGCAGAGCCCGGACGTCACCACCAACTACACGCAGGCCAACATGCTGAAGATGCTGAAGACGGCCAAGGACATGGTGTCGTCCGCGCGGGTGGAGAACTCCCTGGACAGCGCCACCAAAACCATCGAGAACTGGAGCAGGCGCGGCGCCGACAACATGCGGGCAGGCCTGCCCCCCAGGGTCGCAACCACCGACATGAGCCATCTGCCCTACATGCCCAGCATCACCGACAACCACTCGCCGTACCCCCAGAGGGCCATCACCCCCAACTTCCCGGTTCATTACGGGGACAGTTGCACCCAGCCGCTCCTGGAAAAGCCCAAAGTGGTGACCCGGCCCACGCCGCTGCGATACACGCTGCCCGCCCGCAGCAGTCAGCACGTCCTGGAGAGAACTCTGCCCATCTCCAGCCTCAGCAGCCCCCACATAGCCATGAGGGACCCCGCTTCTTCAGGGACACCAAACCTCCACCACCCCGGCAGGATGTACGTGGAGAACCAAACACGGCCCCCCATGTCCCCCTTTCTTCCCTACAGGGACTTGCAGGTGCCTGAGGTCTACGTGGAGCACAGGGGGCCTTTGAGGAGGAAGTTCAGCTACCCCCCCGACTGCGTGAGCCGCAGGAGGAGGTCCTTCAGCTGCCTGTTTGACGCCCCCGACCCCCGACTGCGAGCAGACTACGACCAGCCGCGGCCGGGCTTGGCAGAGATGAGGCCCAACCACCTGCTGAACAACCACGCCCCCGACCCCAGCCTGACCTGCACTGCTGCTCACTACGCCAGGGCCAGCCCCAGCTGCAACTCCTGCATGAAGTCCTACCTGGAGCCCGAAATGGATGACATTCCACTCCTGGGGAAGGACAAACTGAACCGCCGCGCCTCCTTCCTCAAAGCCACCTGGGGCAACGACAGAGTCCGGCAGGTGGATGAAACCAAGCCCTCCACGTCTCCCTCCGCCCGCGCAGACATGCCCGACCTGTTTCCCCGCATGGCGGGGCCCAACCCAAAGCCTCACAAGTTATATGGCAGTCTGGGGCACAACCTGTCCTGCTACCCCGTGGCGGCAGAGCCGGCCTACTTGGACCCCGCCCACATGGGGTCATACCCCTACAAGCAAAAGCTCAAGTTCTCCGAGTCCACCCGGCTGCCCTCCTACCGGGAAGCTATTCTGCAAAACGCCGCTGCTCTGCGCCGCTCGTCCTCCACGGTGGTGCACAGACATTACTCCACCTACCTGAACTCATACACGGACTTACCGGTGTATGTGGGGCCGCTGGCACAGGGCCCCTCCCAGTTCTACAACGCCCCCAAAGACGTGTGCCACCTGTTTCCCTGCAACAGCCACTATACGGACGGCGCCTCCATGCTGCCCCGCATGGGCGACCGGCCGCTGGTTTACCACAACAGCATGTTTGGGACCTGCGACGCCGCCAAGAGGGAGGAGCTGGGCTCTGTGGGCAGGGAGCGCAGGCCGGTGCTGGTGGCACGTCCCTATGTGCCAAAACCCTGGGGCAGGGTGTCCAGCCTCGAGTCTGAGGTCTGAAGCGCCGCTCTTAGCAGGGGGGCGTGGCCTCTGCTACTGCAAAAATCAAACTGAGCACCGACCGTGTATTTGAGAATGTTTACTCTCAATTATCAGTGCAATAATATTTTGAGAAGCATTAATGAATGGACAGAGACTTTGTACGCCAAAATCACTATATGACTGAAAAGTTCAATATTTAATATATAGATATTTATCTTGTTGATGGTTATTTAAAGGATTTTTAAAGCTGTGTTACAAACGTGAATGACACATGATACTGTAGGCGGATTTTATCCAAACATTTTTAGCCCTCAGTGTTTCCGTTTCACCAAACGATGAGAGCAGTCTGTGGTTGAAACGCCGGTTGGTCTTCCACACATTTTCTTTGGGTTCACTGTTGTTTTGAGTCGTTCTGGTCATTCATGTAACATCACTGCACTTTGGGAAAAAAAGAAGAGGACAAATCATCCGATGTATTTCCACTGTTAAAGAAAGAGAACCCTTTAATAAATAAGAGGCAGCTGCAGAGGCCTGCTGGAATCCTCTGTCCACGTGATTCAGGCTTTTTCTGTTGCAAACTGTTTTATTAGTTTTATCACAAAGAATTGATCAGAGACGCACAATCCTCACACAGACAAAGATTTAGAATATCTTTAAACTTGGTTTGTATTGATGCAGCTGAATAAAAGAAAAAAGGAAAAGATCTGCTGGTGATGTGAAAGAAAAATACCAAAAACGCTGCGATTTAAAGAAGCCTGGACTTAAAAAAAAACCTTCACAGTACGAAGGAGCGAGCGAAACGAAAGAGTCATTAAAATACAAAAGCATGACGCAAAAAGACACAAATCCAAGTCTGCACACTACACAGCTGCAAACAACACAGACTCACAAACAAAAAGATCATTTTGATCAAAGTGTCTTACCTTGGGGATGAAGTTCCACGACACAAACTGAAGATTTCACCTTCAAGCTGCAAAAAACGATGAAAGGCAAACAGTTTTTAAAATATCGTGTTAAAGTGAGATAATATTTGAACACAAACATGAAGATAAAATAACATTTGATTTTTTTCTACATGAACCGTTGACTTATTTTTAGATTTTCTATGGAAGATTCTTTTTTCTTAGTAATTATTACCAAACTTTGCAAAACTTAATCCAAACTGGAATCTGTTTTTATTTCTAATTATTTTCACAACTTAAAGCAGAAGGATCGTAGTAGGTTTAGGGGCTGTCATCTGGACTTAGTTTTTTAAAGTTAGGAGACATTTTAACTCTTATCCAAAAGACTTTGTCAAGGACTCATACCAGTCAACAACATATCAGCAATTTAATGCAACAAAAAGGAAAAGAAAAAAAGATTTTCATAGAAAATTGAAAATTTGAAAAGTTAGTTCAACTCATCCGTGGAAAATTGCTGACAAAATCTAACAAATCAATATATTTTGAAGATATTTTGTTTTGGAAAATGTTGCATTATTGTGTTTTAAATTAGATTAGAAGTTAATTTGACTAAAGAAATGTGTTTACAGAAATTTTAACTTTTTCAAAAAATACATTTTTGGTTTAAAAAATGCTAAAAAATAAATAAACAAATAAATTTAAAAAAAAAAGAGAATTTGAAAATATTTTATTTAATAAAAAGTTTTGCCAAAATCAAATAGTATCACCAGATACTAACCTTCAACAACATTTGACTTTGCATTAAAAAATGTTTGTGTTTTAAATAAAAATGTCTAAATTGAAGACGTTTGTCATCTTATTCTGGTTTCAAATCCTCCTAAAGTTTGAATTAAATTTCGGATTAATATTTGTTTTGGCTTAGTAGAATGAGTCAGTAGAGACTGACACACCTTTACTGGTTTTATTTTTATAAAGTTATTTCGGATTTCAGTAAAAGACTTTTTGCTTTAAAAAAAGTCTGTAAACACAAAATTCCTTTAGATTTTCATTTTTACAAATACCTGAACTAAGAATCTTCTGATTTCACCAACATTTTATTCCTTTTTACTCAAATTTAAGTCAAAGGAACAAAACAAAAGAAGAATTCTGATTATTGTTCAGAAAAAAAACTAATAATAAAAAGGAACAGGAAGGTCAAATATTTAAAAAAAAAAAAACTCAGTTTCTGACGTCAAGAACAATCAAGTCACTGCAGCGCCCCCTTTTGGTCGGATTCAGTAACTACAAAATAAAATAATGGATTACTTATTTTGAAAAATATTTTCCATGTTTCTGTCAGCCCGTATTTCAGTTCAGTTTTATCTATAAAGCCTAAAATTACAACACGGTTGTCTGAACGGGCTTCACTAAGTGTGCAAAACATAAAATCAGTCATTAAATCCAGAAGCTGATTGTTGAACTAAACTGGGCTCCGCCGCCCTCAGACGCCCTCAGTCGCCCTCAGACGCCCTCAGACGCCCTCAGACGCCCTCAGTCGCCCTCAGACGCCCCCAGTCGCCCCCAGTCGCCCTCAGTCGCCCTCAGTCGCCCTCAGACGCCCTCAGTCGCCCTCAGTCGCCCTCAGTCGCCCTCAGATGCCCTCAGTCGCCCTCAGTCGCCCTCAGACGCCCTCAGACGCCCCCAGTCGCCCTCAGACGCCCTCAGTCGCCCTCAGACGCCCTCAGTCGCCCTCAGTCGCCCTCAGTCGCCCTCAGACGCCCTCAGTCGCCCTCAGTCGCCCTCAGTCGCCCTCAGACGCCCTCAGTCGCCCTCAGTCGCCCTCAGTCGCCCTCAGACGCCCTCAGTCGCCCTCAGTCGCCCTCAGTCGCCCTCAGTCGCCCTCAGACGCCCTCAGTCGCCCTCAGTCGCCCTCAGTCGCCCTCAGTCGCCCTCAGTCGCCCTCAGACGCCCCTTCACTTAGTGGATCATGTTGGTTCATGATTATTGACTGATGAACCAAAGCAGCAGATTTTCTTGAGACATGATGGATCAGGTCTGACCTGTCATTTCTGGTAAAAACAGACAGATCTGTGTTACAGACGACTAAATAAATCCCTTTAAGTCTTGTGCTATATGACCCCCCCCCCCCCCCCCCCCTTTCCATTGAGGTGTTCTTCCTACCATGACAAAGGTGGATAAAGGTGGAGAGGATTTCATGGGACACCAGTGAAGATCACAAATCATGGAAGAACAAAGGTTCAGAGCTCTGTCTAGTGGGTCTAGATGACCCACTAGACAGAGCTCTGTCTAGAGCTCTGAAGGGTTAAGTAAGTCTTTAACTGCATTTGTTGCTTGTTTTTTTCTTTAGGTAAAAACAAATTGTTTGCTTTGTAAAGATAAGATCTTACAAAAATATGACAACACAAAATGTTAGTTATCAGAATCAGAATCAGAAATGGTTTTATTGCCATGTTCAGTAGAGCGCACTTCACAAAACTAGGAATTTGTCATGGTGTTTTGGTACAATTAAAATAAAGAAATAAGTTAAAGAAATTAAATTAACACAACAACACACTATATACAGTTAAGTAAGGTTATAATAAGTTACATTTAATACATTTACTGGGACAGGAGATGAACTGCAGAAAACACGTGTGTTGAGAAGAAAACAAAAGTAAGTAAATGATCTCTGAAGACTGTAAATTAAAGGACAAACTCCTTCATGAGCCCTACAAAGAAGAGCTTAAAGACAAACTCATGAAATGTAAAGATGTCTTTTCTTACCTGCCCCCCCCCCCCTTCATAAACCCAACACATGGAGCTGCAGCTCATCAGCAGAAGCTAAGCAGCTGCCCTGCTGCCTCCAGCAGGCTCCCAAATGATGATTGGACAGCAGCTGCTGCAGATCCATCATCACCTGCATGTAGGTGCGGTCTGCTCAGCCTCTCATTTGTTGTTACAGTTTTCTCCTTGGAAACTTCCAGCTGGAAAGTCTCCTGAAGGCCTCATTTATTTCCTATTTAACAAATAAAGATAGTTTCCCTCATCAGCTGGGAGGGGATGGATCTGTCCAAATTCCCTCCCTATAAAGGACGTTCGCCATTTTGTCAAAGAATTGTTTTTTTCTCCCTGGCTTTTTTTTTGGTAAACTTTATACACATATTGCACAAACAAACTACCAAACATTGACAGTCCACACTATGTGCAAAAGACAAGATTTTCAAATTTGCCACAAGGAAATGAACAAAAATGTCAAAAATCCACAATAATAGCAATATATAAACAGGTTAAAAATGTAAAGGTAACGGAATCTGTTACAGTTTCCAAAGTGACCATGTTTCCACTGGATTCAATACTATTTACATACAGAATCATTTCTTTCAGAAAAACCAGAAATGTTGTTTTTTGTTAGCATATTTAGACTTATGAAGGAAATATTTAGCCATAATTCTAAGTAAGTTAACTTAAGTGAACTAAATCCTCCTTATGTAGGGGTTTGAATCTGCTATTCCAAACTCCAGTGTGCTAAACATTTCCCAGAAGTCTCTGTGAAAAACCAGTATGCGTCATGAAACATTGAAAAAGTGTTTTTTGTTTGACTAATTTCCCAAGTTTTCATCCTCTGACCTCAGTGGATAAAAAACAAAGTCTTTGTAAGAAGTTTGTATTTCTTAGGTTTTTATTTTATTTATTTTTTTTTTTTTTTTATGAACGGCATCCTGACAAAAGACCAGATAATAAAACAGAAGACAGAACATAGAGGTGGAAGACGCCAGGGGGGTTTTTGTTGAGACCACCCCCGGAAAAGCAAAAGACAATGAATTAAAGAAATAAAACAAATCATCTATAGAGTTTGAAAATCAAAGTACCAAGCGTTAAAATGCAGGACACTGGATAGTCCAGCACTGTGTCGTCTTTTAGGTTTAGGAAGTGAAAAATGTTCAAACTGCAAATAAAAAAAGGAAAGGAGGTGTGTCACCTCCCATAATGCTTTGCAGTTACGACACTAAAGGCAGTGATGTGAAATTCCCCAGCGGATGAGCTCTTCCTGCAGAACTAGACGTCCTGACGTGACTCAAACCTGAACATTCTGACCCGTTTGGGACGCAGACATGTGAGTGGCGTGTTCAGCTGATGATGTTGGTGCTCCATCGTGAACCGGCCCACCGGGGTCGCCACCTCTTCCTGGCGTTTTTGTTTCACTGCACCTGAAGTGAAAGTCTCTGGTCCGCCTCATACATTCATTTTTAAGTGTTTGACTCAAATTTGATCAAAGCAGATTGAAAAACATCTTTTATCTTAAACTTGTTTGCATTTTTTATTGGTTTTTCTAAATCACTAGTAGATGAAAGCTTTGGCCTGTTCCATCACGGTCATCCACAGCAGCTGCTGCTGTTGGGATAGTTGTGCGACGGGCGGGAGCGTCCTGCCGGCGGCGCCCTCCAGCAGCACCGTGGCGAGGATCCTCTGATTCATTTGATGGGGAACGTGCCGCTGCAGAGCTGCTGATGCTGCTTGGAAGGCGTCGTCTGCGACTGCGGGGCGTTTCTCCGTGGTGTTTCCTGCTCGGAGGCTGCACAGGCGACGGCAGACCTGCAGGGCGGATGACGGATGACTTTCCACATGCAGATGAAATATGAGCAGCAGTTTGCTGTCCAACGGCCAAAGTGTCCACAGACACACAACCGCTGCGCTGCCACTGATCTGCTCTCTGCTGGGAAAACCAGGAGCATTTAAATATCACGGCTTCATCGCCGGGAGAAAGATGATCATCGATCCCTGGTTCACATTAGAGGCTGACTGTAAGCAGAAACTCCAAACATTAATCCATCTGCATCTTCCCTCTCCCAAACAACATTACGTGCTTAATATCCTCTTGCTGGGTGATGCCGTTCCAAACGAGGAAAAGATGAGAAGCCATGCTGCCTGAAGAGTGATCTATGCTAGCAGCCCCCTTCCCTCTGTGAAACCACCATCAAAGTATGGAACCATGAACGTTAGGGGAAAGGAGAGTGTCATCGGCACAAAAGTGGAAATGAAAGCAGAGTCTGGAAAACAAGAGGGGGCCGGAAGAACGGCAGGTTTGAAGAAAAGCAGATCTAAAGTCATAAAATGCAAACTTCTCACATCCCACTTTCCTGGACAAAGCTGAACCTGTCGTGTCTTTGGACCTGGGGGCCAGCAGGCTCCGCCTACTTTCATATAGGCATCTGATTGGTCAGTTTATAGCTTGAATAGCTTGACTTACAAACAAAAATCCAGTAAGACAAAACAAGATTATCAAGAAGGTGTTTAAAAAAAGGGAATCAGATCCAGAACGGTTCTTTGACCAATTGAATGACTGAAGAACAGCTGTTACTACAGCAATCTATGGGTACTTCCTGTTTGGAACGCCAGGGGGAGGAGTCACTCAGTCCAGCTCTCTTGTACAGTCAATGATCTTATTTTACGTATTTGTCATTTTTCTGTATTTGAGGTTTCATAGTCGTCCTGCTGCTTTTCTGTGATGGAGAAGGTTCAATCTGAAGAATCTGACATTTGAGGAATGCAACTCCTTCATAACTTCACGTTGAGATCACTGGAGCATCATTTCTTCACCTTTGGATGCAGAGCGGTTCCTGCTGTCCTGCAGACTCTGACTTCCTCCAGCAGGAATGTTTCCATCGTCTTCATCTGACGTTTGCGGAGCAGGAGGGACCTCTATGTCTCTGACCTTTTCTCACCTTTGAAGATCTGGATTCAGTGGAACCGCCGACATTTTCAGGCCAGAGCAAACGCTCACAGAGCAGAGGAGTGATGCAGGAAGGATTCCTTATGATTGGTGGTTTTCCTTCAGATTCAGCCCAGGATCTGCTCAGACACAAAAACATTCATAGAATCATCAAACGCTCCAGATGCTCACATTTACAATTTACTAACCAGTAATCCCTTTCTTACAAATTATATTTTTACTTTGATTAAATACATTTTTTTCTATACTTTATGCAATTTTTACTTGTTTTGAATCCCTAACATGTTTATGATTTTTATTTCACCAAATCTAAATTAATAGATTATTTATTTTAATAATATTTTCAGGGTTTTCATAAAATATTTAGATTTTTATGATTATTTTATTTTACAATTGTTATCATTATTAAATCTGATTTATTTGCCAATTTAAAATATTTGTATTTTATCTTTTTGTTATTGCTTTGATCTTTCTTTTCATTTCATTTTTTTGTTTTGTGTGTTTTTTAGTTCAAAATAAATTGATTTCTGATTTCCTTTGATGATACAGGTTTTTGTGAACTGTTAATATTTTTATATAAAATGTTTTTATTAGAACCAATAAATAAAATTCTGAAATAAAAATTGTTTTCCAAAACCAAAATCTCGCTACTTTAATTAAATATATTCACTGTTGATTCATCTGTGACTGACTGGCGACCTGTCCAGGGTGCCCCCTGCCTTCACCCACAAGAGGCTGGGATAGGCTCCAGCAGCCCCGTGACCCCGAAAGGGATGAAACGGAAGAAGATGTATGAATGAATGAATGAAATGTTGATTCATCATATTTTTATTGTTTATTAAGTATAAAAAGTTTATACAGTACAGACCAAACGTTTGGACACACCTTCCCATTCACTTGAAACGTTTGGTCTGTACTGTATATTCAAGAAGATTCACATGTTTTGGAGCAAATATTGAGTTTTTGTTCATTTTATACAAAGTCAAATAAAAAAGCTCCAGCTGAACATTCTATTTGAGTACTACGTGATTTAATTTTGATTTTTTGCATATATTGGCGTGGTTGGACGGGGCTAAACCCAGTGGTGCCCCCCCCCAGGTGTTATCCTTAGAAACACCTCTGAGCTTAGACCTAAAGGAGAGCTCAAACCTGCATGCGTTCACTCAGACGATGGCAGAATGAAAACCTTCCCCACAAACTTCGGGGTCTTGGTCCAACAGAACTGCTGAATTTTCTGGTGTGAAATCATTTGATAAAAAGCTGAAAGGCCTTTCTGCGTCGACTCCTCTGTGCACGAAGGAGCAGCTCCTTCCCGATGAGCCCTGCAGCTCCCAACGCTCAGAAGCTCCTCATTTGGACAAAGACAGATTAACAGCAGCAGCCTTTAAGAAGTGTGAGAACCAACGAGTTGAAATGAACTGATTGCAGGAGTCCTGAAGGATGAACGTCTCCACAGATGTGTTCAAAGCCTGATCTGCAGCTCATGAGCATGCAGAACTGTGACTGCATCAGATGACATCTGCAGTGAGGAAACCAGCACCACCACTGAGTCCAGCTCTGCTAAGCTCAATGAAATCAGCCGACGAGCCACTGCAGGAGGAGTTGACCTCCAAAGCAAACACCTGCTGCTTTCCAACCAGTCATTTTCTCTCCCGCTCTCAAACTGTTTGAAGTATTGTTTTCTGCTCCAGTAGCGGATCAGAATTGGGAGCCGGACAGGAAGACGGAGCTCCGTCAGCTGCAGCATCCATCACGACGAAGGACCTTCTCCTAACGCTGCTCTGCCAGGAGGAAGGATCTTCTCTCTGGAGGCACAAAATCCAACACTGAGGTCCTGATCCACAGCCAACTGCATCAGAGCTGCACGCGGCCCAAAACCTGCAGCAGCAGCTCAGCTTCAAGGTCAAAAAGGACCATGCAGGATTTCTAAAGTCAAAGGAAGGAGAGGAAAAAGTCAGTCTCCATCTGCAGTTATTCTTCATTTAAATGTTTTTTTAGGTCGAACATCTCCACTGCATAAACTCAATCATTTCAAACCTGAATACGATTCGTTTTCTGTCACAATCAGTTTTTCTTTCTTTTTTTTTACTGGAAGGTAAACTGAATTAGTGTGTCCACAGCCTTTGAGACTTTTTTTTTTAAAGAAGTGAAAGAGTCTCCAGAGCTCCAGCGGGTGAACCTTCAACAGAGGAGAACTCCTCTTCAGATGTGAACGCTCCTCTTCATCGTCTTCATTTCAGAAACGTTTGGCTCAAAAACGTTTTAGACCTGAACTGGTCCAGCGGCGTCAAACTTTTACTCCACTGAAATGTCTGCGTTTTTATATTTTCCCGTGTTTACCTCATGCTTGGAGCCGCTGGTGTGGCGCTGCACAACCTCAGATTGTTCTGCTCAGTCTGCAGCTTCAGCGGGACTCAGGTGAGCCTCCACACCTGAAGTCCCACCTGTTCAGCTGCTGCTGGACGGGAACATCTCAGGACTGTGTCCCACAAAGAGTTCAGATGTAGATGAGAGGAGGTCTGGAAGGAATGTTTCCCTTTGACAGGTGCAGCACCGGGCAGAGAGCCACAGACTCCCACCGGCCCACAGAGGCTGATCCGCCATGCGTGGATCCCAGCAGGTGCTACTCGCCTCACCAGTCCTCAAGCTCCGCCCCTACCCCACAGGAAGAGGGTGAAACCGTTTAGTTCAGAAAATCCTACACACAGCATCCGTGACAGTCTCAGAGTAAATCTGTGGGGTTTCTTCATTTCATTTTAATGTTAACGTCTCCTGACATTAACATTAAATGTCACCCCTGCAGTCAGACAGACAAAGGCCACCTAGCCGCCCCCCCTCCCCACCGCCTGACTGACCATAACCGTATCACAGCTGAGTGGACAAAAGTGACGCCAAGTCGGCCCAAAAGTGTCACAGAAAGTTTCCTTTGCTGAAAGATGTCCAGTCTTTACATTTCACCTAAAAGCTTCACGGGAAAATGACGTAAAGAAAAACACGAGTCCGGATGAAATGGACAGCTCCAGGAGCATTTCTGAAACCAGCAGCTTGCTTTCTCTGAATATTTGTCCAGTTTCATCATCATTTCATGATGTTTGCATTGAAGGTTTTTGTTTTATCAACAGAGATTTGCTGCCATGTTTTCTGATCTGAATGTGGTGGAAAATCGTTTTGTTTTGCAGCAAAAACACTTTATGCGTTTCAGTCATGGACATATGAGGAGGCGTACATTTTTTATGAACTTAGAGTCACAGTTAAGCAGAAAAAAAGTTTCATTTATGACAGTTATTTCCTTGTTTTTCTGTTCATGTGAAGATTGAAAGCAGGATTTTCTCAGCGCTCTGCTTGAAGTGGCTGAGATCACTGATCATGTGGTTCAGAACCACGTCAGAACCACGTCAGGCTGCCGGGCCGTACGCCGTCAGTGGACCACATGTGTGTATGTGTGTGTGGGGGGGGGCTGTGATAGATGTCACGTACACGCTTCTCCTATCGATTCCACTTAATCTGATTGATTACAATCTTTAATCTGTTTATAACCAAGGAAGTTTGAAATAAAATGTGTATTTGATGAGCTGGTGAGTGGATAAAGGCAGGTTGCTTTTAGGAGGAAGATATGCTTTTATCTCAGATCCATAATTATGTCTGAATGTTTCATCAGAAACTCATAATCTTTCACGCCTGATATGATTCAGTGACTCAACAGGTGACGTTTAAACTTCATAAATTCATTTGTCTGGACTTTATAAAGAAACAAAGAAGCTCTCTTCCACAGGAAATGACAGCAGGAGCTGCTCCTCCGCAGGTATGAGGAGGTGACGGTTCAAATCCCAGCTGGAGGACTTTCTGTGCTTTCTGGGCTTCATGCATATGTAGGTGTTTTCTGAGTGATTCTCCCCCCAAACAGGCCAGAACTATTCATGGATGGTGATTGTTTGGAGCCTGCGGGGACGTCTGTCCCTGTTTCTGCCTGACGGCGGCTCACAAGGTGACTTTTCAAACAGAATCAGATGAAAGGATGTTTTTTATGTAGCAGTGAAGGAAACCTCCTCTGATTGAAACAGGTTTGTGGGCAGCTTATGGACATAAAAGCATTTTCTTCTTGAGTTTTTGGGTCTTCCTCAAAGGCACCTGCAGTCCTGCTTCCACTCTGACCTTGTTGCATTGATGAGTATTAATCCTCCATTAAACAGGAACACCATCAATTATGCTGAAGTCTGATCAATTAACACAAACGGCGGGAACTCAGACCATTTACAGGCATAATTGATGTTGTGACCTCTGCCGGCTGTCCTCCGTTTATTCTCATCGTCTGACATTAATCCACGTGTTTCCAGGTTATCGGAACCTCACCACGGTGAGGACAGGTGGAGCGTCAACCCCCCCAGCTCTGATCACGCCCCAGGTGAAACCGTCTCAGTTTTTCCAGAAGTTTCCAAAAGAGTCCCTCTCAGAGATGAATCACGTTTCCTGCAGAAGTTTTAGGTTCAGTGATGACACCGGAACGTGTCTTTGTTCTGGACCTTCTGGGACGGATCAGAACCTTCTGGGACAGATCAAACCCCTCTTGGATGGAGCAGAACCTTCTGGGATGGAGCAGAACCTTCTGGGACGGATCAGAACCTTCTGGGACGGATCAGAACCTTCTGGGACAGAGCAGAACCTTCTGGGATGGATCAGAACCTTCTGGGACGGAGCAGAACCTTCTGGGACAGATCAGAACTTTCTGGGACGGATCAGAACCTTCTGGGACAGAGCAGAACCTTCTGGGATGGATCAGAACCTTCTGGGACGGAGCAGAACCTTCTGGGACAGATCAAACCCCTCTTGGACGGATCAGAACCTTCTGGGACGGAGCAGAACCTTCTGGGACAGATCAAACCCCTCTTGGATGGATCAGAACCTTCTGGGACGGAGCAGAACCTTCTGGGACAGATCAAACCCCTCTCCGATGGAGCAGAACCTTCTGGGACGGAGCAGAACCTTCTGGGACGGATCAAACCCCTCTTGGACGGATCAAACCCTTCTGGGACGGATCAGAACCTTCTGGGACGGAGCAGAACCTTCTGGGACAGATCAAACCCCTCTTGGACGGATCAGAAACTTCTAGGACGGAGCAGAACCTTCTGGGACGGAGCAGAACCTTCTGGGATGGAGCAGAATCTTCTGGATGGAGTTTGAAGCGTGGACGTCAGCTGACCAGAGTCAAACTTGTCGTTTTGGTTTTTTAAAGGCCCCGTCAGTCTCCTGCTTAATCCTCCTGTGGTCCACGTCGGCGGTGACAGATGAAATAAGGGTGGGGGGGGGCACTAATGGGGTCCTCCTTTCCCCCCGCTGCTCCATTCTTCATGTCTGAGAGACACATGAAAGGAAGACAGTGCCGATCATTACTGAGAGCCATTTCCTTTCCAGTAATGAGACGCAGTCAAGGTTAGACAGAACCCCCCCCCCCCCACACACACACACACACGCACACACCCCGCCCACCCCCTGATCATCCTGAAGAGCACCGCTGAGACCGGATCTGTATGCACACCGACGACGAGCCCCCACATGATCATGGCTAAATCAATACCAGTTTAATGTCTGTCAAAGAAACTCCAATGTCAACACGTCTGTCCACTTCAAAGACCCCCCCCCACTAGAGACTTCACTCCTTCCATCAGCCAATGAAGCTACGAGGCTGAACCCAATGAGAGACTTGTGTTTGCTGAATCCTCCAGATGAGGACGATTCTGGAGGTCAGAGGTCATCTTTAAACCGGCAGAGGTCATCCTGGAGACCTGCGGAGGTTTTCTGAGCTCCACCAGCATCTCTGCTTCCACGGGCCAGACAGGAACCTCCAGGTCCAGAAGAACCAACAGAAGCAGAAACGTTCTGACACACAAGTCCTCCCCGGAGCAAAAACGGCTGAGAGCAGAAGTTCAGGGGGGGTTGCTGGACCTCCTCGGGTCCAGAGAGATAGACGACTAAAAAACCTTCTGAGTCCAAAATACTGACGCTGGAGTTTAGAGTTTCTGCTCTGATGTGTCCGACCCTCAGTTTGGTGGATCTGAGTCGTCGTGTTCGTCTGCAGGCGCCTCATTTGATCCAGAACACGTCCTCGCCTTCCAAAGCCAAAAGTCCTGCAGACTCGGATGGGTTTGCTTTCACACTGCACTTCTGAGGCAGCACCAGACGAAACTGGAAAACTCAGGAACACGAGCAGCTCCGGTGGCTGGTCCTCTGACAGACAACACCTTCAGCTCCACAGGGAGTTCGGGTCTCAGCAGGACGATTGGAGGAAACCGGATCTAGACCGGACCGCTCCAGATGCAGGTTTGGGGATTTCATCCCAGGAAAGTTAAATGAATCAAGTAAAGAAGAGCCAAATGGGAAATGGGAAGTAAAAACCCCCAGGAACCCAAACCCGGTGTGATCGCGGCACTGAGAGCAGAACCAGCTAACTGGAAGACATTTGAATCAAAACCAACTGATCGTGTCACAGCTCTGGTCCATCAATAACCGGAAGCTGCAGCAGTCTCACCCTCAGAAAGTGCTTTGTCAGTTTGTCTTGATCCATCCACCCTTTTTCCTTTTTCCTGCCTAATGGAGCGTCGTCTTGAAGGCAGCCGCCGCCTCTTCTGGACTCCGGCGTCACGGACGTTGCAGAGGGTCGGCTGTCATGGATGTTTCCTCACGAGGCCGACAGAGGCAGGCCAACCAGAACTAATCATTTCAATCCTGGATGATCCATGTGAGCGTGACGCTCCGGCCTGGAGATGAGCAGGGATGATCCGCACGGGTTCTGGAGACAAGGACGGGAATGCCATTCTGATGACAGCATGGATGTCAAAACATCTGAAAAAATTCAGAATCTGTGAGGCATCAGAGCATAAAAAAGAGGAATGAGACTGGATGAAACACGAAGCAGAAAATGTGAAAACTATTCTCATGTTAAAGTAAAAGTCTAAGACAAAATAAAGCATCAATAAATGGAGAAGTAGGAGCCCCTTTAAGTACTGACATTTATTTTCTAGTGTCACAGGATGCAAAAGAAATTTACATTAAAGTCTCAGGTGGCGTTGCCCGTTTTACCTTGTCTCACTCCTTCATGCCCCTCTTTCCCTCCCTTTCCCCCAGCTACCCTGCACGTGACAAATTTATGGGGGAAAAACACTTTTTTCAAAATTGCTGCTTCTTTTGGGGTTTTATCTCCATAGCAACCATTTGCGATTTTGTTTGCCTGGGGGTGACAAACAGGTCTATGTCATTATTAGGAGAATCAGCCAAAGTACGTTTTTGGATTTCCTTGGCAACCGAGGTTTTTTGTTAACCACGACCACATTCCCTAATGTGTTTTTATCATCAAACGTTCTAATTTTAGTAAAGAAAATGTGCAATCAAAAAAAAGAACACCACTTTTGTGAGCTTGTCACGTTAAAGTCATTCAAAATCTACAAACTTGTTTGTTTTTCCCAATGATGCTCTTTCTGCTGCTTTTTTTATTTTAATAACTAGAGTTCACCAGATGTAAGGGGCGTTTTCCCAACACATGTTTAAAAAAATAACACAAGTAAACCAAATGTACTCCTGCCGTTTTTAGACTACTGCCTTGCATGCGACATAATACACAAATGTTAGGTTTGGTGTGAAAAGAAGTAAACCTTTTGGGTGTTTATTTTTTTGTCTTCTGCAAACCAGCTCTTCCTCTTCCTCTTCCTCTTCCTCTTCCTCTTAGGGCTCTGCAGAAAAGTAATAAAACTCAGACACACACCGGAGCTTTTTCCACGTTCATTTACTCAAACAAAAACCTTTTTTTTAAACAATTTCATTTGATTCAAACTGTTTTTCTTTTTCTTCCCCCCAAAGAGAAGTCAGGAAAGCAGACATTTACTCTGCTGAAACCACAGGCGTGTCATGTAAGTTACACACAGCCCTGTCTTTAAAAGCACAGAACACACCTGAGCGCAGGTGCAGAGAGTAATAGTTTCTGTGAGCGCGATGAGACGAGTTGTCATTTACAGCCTTTCCTCTCTGAAGTGGAAATTTCCCCAGAGGAAGTCGGCGAGGAAGCAGAAAGCATTTATGTGCTCAGTCCCCCCCCCATCGCAAAGAAATGGTCTGGTAGAACCCCCCACATCTGCAGGAGCCAAGCCGCCACAACCTTGAGGCCCTAAAGACTTTCCATTAGCTCGTGTGAGAGGCAATCAAATCACAGAGGGCTTCGGGGGGGGGGGGTTCCATACAGCTTCCATGAGAAAACAGACGGCAGAGGCTGCAGTGGCTGCTGGGAAAAGATTCCCTGTTTTAGCGGATTCTCTGCAGTTACCACGGAGATGTCATCGTCAAACACACAGACACGTGACAGCGAGGGATTCTGGGTAAAGTAGACTTTAAAGCGCATGTGGCAAACTCAAGGCCCGGGGGCCAAATGTGGCCCTCCATTTCAGTTTATTTGGCCCGCGAGAGCATAAAAGTTTTTAATTTCTTAAGTAAAACTAAAATTTGGTGTGTATTTATTCATTTCGGGGGGAATTGGACTTGAAATATCGGATTGGACAACTAAACATTAGGACTTAAACACTGTAAACACATAACCTAACCTGACAGATCCAAATTTAAAAGGATTTATGCTAGAGTAACAAGCAAACAGATATTTTTTATGTAACTGTAATTGTCATTTTAAAAAGTTAAAATAAATAAATAATAAGTTATTTAACATTGATGAGTAGTTACGTTTATTTTTCATTACATTTAGTTACATGTATAAATTCTATCTGGCCCTTTGAGGACAGCCACTATGCTGATGTGGCCCTCAGTGAAAATGAGTTTGACCCCCCTGGTTTAAAGGTTTGCTTAAATGTAAAAGTTTTCAGGAAACAAAACTTTTGTCAGACTTTGAATATGATCCTCAAGAATCTAGAGGATCTTCTTCTTCAGAAATGATGGTTTCATCGATTTTCAACAATCCATCCAGATCTGCAAGGCAACCCCACATCATTACACAACCTCTGCCATGTTTGACTGTACTTCTCTTTTTTTTTTTTAATTTGAAAGTCTGTTAGTTTGACTCCAGATGTTTGTAGCGCTCTCCTTCCAGAAAGTTCTTGTTCTGTCTCATCAGAGCATCAGTCCAGACGTTCCTCTGTGTTCTCAGACATGTGTCTCTCTCTCTCCTTGAACTCTTCTCCGGACCCACACTTGTCAGAAAGTCTCCTTCTGACTGTTGGATGACCTCAGACCTGAACGGAGTCTGGAGGTCCATCTTCTTCTGCTTCTCTGAGGAGCTTCCGTCTACCACCCAGAGGTTTTTCCTCTGGGTGGTAGACGGTCTCCTGGTTCTTCTGTGGACCTCTCAGACTGAAACATGGAACGTTTGTTTTAATGGTGCGGAACAATGACAGTCCACAGAAAGCAGAGCAGATAATCCACAGGACTATAAAGAAGGTTTAGGAAAGGATTTGTGTGGATGCTGAGATTCACGCAGACTGGGAAGATGATCTTCAGGAAGCTCCGCCTCCCGACAGAAGAGGACCAGAACAGGTGAGTTTAGTTTTGCTTTTGTAATCTCCAGTGGTTGGAAAGAGATTAGCAGAGGGTAATCTGTGGATGGGCTCAGAAAGATCCTCAAAGGACAGGAGGGAGCCATTGTTCAGGGAGGGAGGGGGGTCACAGCTAAAAGTGTGAAGTGAATCCTGGGAAAATTAAGGTTTAGTGGGAAAAAACAGGTGAGGAAGCAACTAATGAGCAAAAAAGATGAGAGGGAAAGAGCATCAAACAAACCAAAACCCAGATTTCATGAACTCACAGGAGAGTTTTACAGGACTTCAGAGTTCAAGAGTGGTGATGCCTTTGCAGACAATGGGAAAAGAGACCACCCAGAAAAAAAGCCAGCCTTTCTGTTGGACTAATGTGGTCTCATGGAGGTTTTTTTTACATTTTTTTTAAAGCTGAGTCGTGTAAAAAATGCTTCTCAAAAAAAGCAAACCAGCTTTTCTTGCACCATTTGGTTTATTTCTGTTGAATTATTTGAAAGGTTTTATCAGAGAATAATGTCTTTGATGTCTTTGAATAATGTCTTCTCCACAATGTACCGAACGTGAGAGCTGCACCCAAACTTGGTTTTTCTGTGAGAACATGATTTACTCATCAATGACAGAAATGTCTTTACTGCCACCTTTACTGCCAAATGTTTTTACTGTGAGGCAGATCAGCCTGAAAACGGCTTCTTCTGCCCACATGCTGACAAGACCTCCTCCTGCACGTCTCCTGGAGAAACTGCAGCCAAACTGCCTCAGCGGTGAAGTTTTTCCATCACGATCAGACAGGAAAAAAAATCTCCTCAAGCCTAAGAACATCAACACAAACCTCTTTATTCCAGTTTTTCACATCCTCCTCCTTATTTACCATCTCATGATGCATAAACAGCTTACTCCGGGGTAAAGTTCTTTACTTTACTTTTTTTTGCTGTTGTTGTTTTAGGCACAAAAATGCTGAGACAAATTCTGGGCACAGCAGCAATAAATCACTCTGATCCCGCTTCATCTTCTGATGCCAGCAGCAGGATGACACCGGTGGGAGATCATAGGTGGAGATAAGGATGGAGAGCTCGGATCCTCCTTCCCTGATCTCGCTCTGACCCACAGAGACTCTGAAAGTCCGGACTGCCATTACTTTGAAGTTTCACAGGTAACACACTAAAGCTCAAACTTTTAAACCAGAAGAAAAGAAAAAATCCCGGCTGTAGCGGAGCAGCAAACTCAGACTAACTCATACAAATCAGAAAACGGATCAGCTGTTTTGGGTTTTGTAAATCAGGGATTATCTGAAGCCATCGCGGACAGCTGAAGCTTCGCTAATGTATTTGGTTTCCTCTGGTTATCTGTGTTCCTGTCTGCTCCTGGAGAATAAAGCAAACAGACAGAGAACCACTTCCTGTGCAGAACCGGAGCCTGAAGGCTGAGAGATCCAGAGACACTCTGAGTTCAGTCTCCACCCTGAGAGTAGACCATTTAATGGATGGGGGGGGGCTGGGTGTGCGCTCTGCATCAGCATCCGCTGAGTGTGCCTGGCCCCCTGAAACACCTCCTGCCCCCACAGGTCGCTCCCGACACACTGTTCCTCCCACTCCGCTCGCCCTCTCAACCCCAAATCCACATCAGCTCCTTATATTATTTATTTCCTGCAGAGAACATGAAAAAGTCTCAAAGTCACCGGTGACAGGGTCAAAGGTTCCTCACATCCCAGCTCCCGGGACCGCTTTGGAAAAAAAAAACTCTGCAAGCAGCCCTTTTCACTGCTGAGTAATCAGATTACATCAAAGTACTGCAGTATTTTAGAAACACATCATATTTCGTTTTCTACATTATTAGTTAACATAAGAAGCCACAGAAACAGGAACAGTTCAGTGACATTGAATGACCTTCATTGAGAAAATCAATGTTAATAATAGCAAATGTTTCACTTTATTCTGTTAAATCATCAGATTTTTGTTTAAATAGCATTTTGATTTTGAACCAAATATTTAATGGTAAATCTGAAAAGTGTCAGGAAGTACAATTTCAAAAAATTATCAATTAAATAAAAAGAAAAGCAAAATTCTATAGTGCTGCAAGATACAGTATATGTCAGAAGTCCGAGCTCTGCCCCCAACCCCCCTCTGGTCACTGGCCCCAGAGTTCTAAACACACTACATCTCCCAGCAACCCCAGCTCACACTTGCTGGATCCACTCCTGCCTGGATCATGACTCCTCCCGCCTCTCCTCTGATGCTTTCATGTCTGGTACTGACCTCTGCCTGCTTGACTCTGATTTAGCTTCGTGGACTTCTAGCTGAGCTAACAAACCTGCTGCAGGAGGATCCAGCCGTCAGCCTGTTCCAGATTCAGTATGAGCTGGATGATCTTTCCAGTAACTTGATCGACGTTAATGATATTACTTCACTTGCTTCAAAAAATTGATAAATTGATTCAAAAATCTTTCCTAATGTAACATAATTTTGCACGTTTTTAACTTTTGATACTTGATGAAATTTTGCTATGAAAATCTCTGAAACAGTGTTGTGTATTTTACTGATATAGTACTATTTTTTAATCATATGAATGACTTAAAATAACACAATCTGCATATATTTTAGATGACTGATCTGCATTTGTCATGTTGATTTCTAAAATAGTTATTTTTACACAATAATTAAGTAATTCATCCTTGTCATGTGCTTTCTTGATACTTTATGATACTTTATGATTCTTAATTCTGTCTGATAAAAGCTAGGAACCGGATATTGATAAATCATGTAATAATATGGTTACAGTTTAACGGGGTGGGATTATATAAGTTCACTTCCTTCCACTCCCTTTCAAGCAATATTTATTAATATGTCTAATTATCCTAAGTTTGATTAGTTACTGTATGAATGTATAACTGACAATTATATTGCTTTTGTGTATTGTTTCTACTTGATTGCTTGAAATAAACCATTTCAAATCAAAATCAAAATCAAAACTACATGACACGATTGGCGTAAAATCCCAGTCGTGGATGATGTTATCAGCAGATGTCACATTTCCCTGCAATCGGGGTGATTCCACCGCAATGGCCCCTGCGACCACGACGACCCGAGTGACGTACGAACCGCTAAGAGACAGCCGCTCCACAGAGCTGGCCGCTTCTTTCCCCTCAGCAGCGCTCACGGCAGATGCCCCGCCCCTTCTGCTGGTGGTTTCTTCCTGACCTTCCATTCAGAGGAACCTTTTTCCCACTTCCCTTTCTCTAGTTCAGTACAGAGGACCTCTTCCTGTAAACTGTTGGGTCACTTAAGGTCACAAATACATGACAAACCGGCTTTAGTGAAATAATCTGCACCAGAACAAAACCAATCCAAATAAATGATTCGTTTCCAAATAAACTGAATTGTAGCTTTCATCCTCCTCAGACCGCTGATGTGTTCCCACAGGAGGCTCTCCGTGTGATGATAAATGCTTCAGCGCATTAAATATGCTTGTTTACCCTAATGGCTGGTCCTGTCGCTCCTCTGCGCCCCCTCCCTGACTCTTTGATGAGGGGGTGTTTCTTCTGTTCTGCAGCAGATGTTTGCTTTGCTATTCATCAGTGTCCTGCGCCAAAGAAGAAAAAAACCTTTCCTTTTTTCATCTTTGAATGGCTGCCAGCGTCTCCTCGTCTGTCTCCACCTGTCTGCTGCGGGGGAAGGGGGGGGGGCACTTTTGGATACTGCCCCCCAAAAAGAACAAGAAAACAGACAGTAACAGCAGATCATAAAGAGCTGTGTCTAAACAAAATATGGCGTCCGGATCCTCCAGCGCCATCGAGTTTTTCCAGGCTGAGAAGAAGGGCCGCCATTTAGGTCAAAAACAAGCACCTTTGCATGTTTCTTTGAGCAGCTGTTGTAAGCCACTGAAGCTCCAGACCCGCTGAACATCTGTCTCTGCAAATTGATTACCCTGGGGGAGAACAGCCTCTGCCCCCCACCACCTTATCACAGACTGTCTGCAGGTGCGGCTCCTCAGAGAAAGCCAAAGACACTGAAAGAAACAGCTGGATTTGAACCAACAGCCCTCCTCAGTCTGATCCATGCATCACAAAAGAAAAAACACATCTGGGCAAAAGAGCAGTGAAGCACAGCAGAGGTTTGTTCTGCAGAATCCAACACCTCCTGCCAAACTCTAATGTGTTCACAACAAACTGTCACGTCAGCCGTTTACGTGCAGGTCCCCCCGCCGCCGCCACAGATCACCCACCCCTTCAGCCAAAACTTCAGAGGAAGGAGAATCCTTCAGGAAATGAGTTTGCTGCTCATCTGGCCGTCGCAAAGTTGCATCTTCATGGACCCAAAAGATCCTCGGTGCTCCTTTAAAACCCAATTAGCTCTGCTGCGTTCAGCGGAAACGAGGCTTAACCCGTGACTCTGTGGCATTCAGGGACCCAGAGTTCAGCCTGACTAATGAGCAGCACATGCTGTCATTTATGCTTTGGATGGAATTTCATGTTAAAATTCACTTGTTTCAGTCTTGGTTTAAAGACGCCGTAATTTCATGTCTACCTTAGAAGAGGAAGTTTCAGAAAATGTTAACATAAGCACCGTAAGATTTTTCAACTAAAATCAGGGACTTTAGTCTGAAGCAGTTAATCCCAAAAAGAAAAGAAACACATTTGACTGTAAACGTCACCCCTTAACATAACATTTAGCTCCCAATGCTTCAGTCAGTTTTGTTTGCAGACCTGCATGATAGAAATCCTCTAAAAATGAAGCCTCACGACACAGACGTGGTCTGCAACAAGTAAAGGACTTAAGGAAAATCATCGTCATTGATGGAATGAAAAACTCCAAAAGACTTCAAAACTTTGTAAAGACCACAGAGAACCAAAACTAAAAAAAAATGAAAGAACAGATTTAACCAAAACATTTTAGACTTTTGGTGAGAAATGTGTGACTTGAGCTTCTTATCTACCTCTCAGAGAGGATCAGAGCCGGAAGAAAAGAAGGAAATTCTGGAGAGAGATGGATGAAGAGATCCAGAGAATCGAGTCGGGAACTATGATCCGAGCAGATAATGGAGAAGGTTACAGATCAGGACAGAAATCAGGAGGACAGACGGTGGTGGTATCTGCAAAAAAAAAAAGAAAAAAGACCAGAGGGGATAGGGAGACATAAGAGTGGAGGAGAACATACATTGATTCTGTGCAGACGTTCACTGAAAGAGTCATGGGTGAGGAGGGTGTAGCAGGACAGGATGGTGGTGAGGAGGATGAAGAGTGGAAGATTTCAAAGGAAGAGTGCTGGGAGGCTTTTAGGGAGAAACTGAAACCGACTTTAGGACATCAGGAGGCTTTTCCAGAGGACTGGACGTCTACAGCTTAAGAGGTCAGGGCTGCTGGGAGGAAGGAGTGTGGTGCTTCATCTGGAATGAGGAGAGAAGATCAGGAGATTTGGAGGTGGAATGAGGACGCTCAGCAGTGTGGAAAGAGGAAATGGTTGGCTGAGAAAAAGTGGGATACTGAGAAGACAGGAGAACAGGGAGAAGCAAACAAAGGTCGTATGAGGACTTGTACTACAGGTTGGAGACAAAGGAGGGAGAGGTGCATCTGTAGGGGGGAGTGGGAAGATGGAAGGTGAAGCGCATGAACTGTGGTGATGGACAGACTGACGGATGAAGCTCCAGGAGGACCAGTGACGCTGTTGGTGAAAGGGAGCCGTGGTTGGAGACACCAGGAAAGAGGAGGATCATGGATGCGGAGAAGGAGGAGGATGCAGAGTAGGGGGTTAGAAGGAGCAGATGGTTCTCTGTGATGAGCCCCAAAGGGAGCAAAAGAAGAGAAAAAGAAGAATTTATGTCATCTGGTGCAACAAGGCCAGAGTGTCCTTCAGAATGCTGCCTCACGGTGAAACAAACAAATGCCAGAACCAAAAGGGTTTTAGCTCACTTTCTGATCAAAATGGAATTTTTTAAAGTCGAATCACAGAGAGAGTCCAAAAAACAAATGATAGCAGCTCCTCGTGGAGGTGTGCCAGCTGCAACCCGCCTCTCATCATGGGATGCCGATGACTTTTTCTAATTTTTGCTCAGAAATAGCCGGCGCGCTCCGTGACCGAAAACAATGCTGCCGGGACATGAATTATTCTGCTGTGACAGACCAGAGAGGGCCGGCTCCATTTCACTCCCCAGAAAACATCGACGGACAAATAACATTACATCGATCCAGAGCCGTTCCTGGAATGAGAGAGACTAGGGGCTGGAGAGGA
Organism: Oryzias curvinotus; assembly: GCA_023969325.1. Taxonomy (NCBI): domain Eukaryota; kingdom Metazoa; phylum Chordata; class Actinopteri; order Beloniformes; family Adrianichthyidae; genus Oryzias; species Oryzias curvinotus. The sequence goes on along the minus strand of CM043713.1, from coordinate 1,649,375 downwards.
GACGCCAGAAGAGGAGGAGGAAGAACGTCTTTGGATGAGCGCACAAAAAAAAATCCACTAATGGCCAAACTAATAAACAACGGCTCGGGGTCTCATGAAAATCCCCTTCCTGGTGCTTTATGTGAAGCAGTAAAGAGCAGAGCAAAGAGGTCATGTGCTGGAAATGAGCTCGTCTCTCTGCTCTGAACAGTCATTAATTTTATTTTCATCAGCGGGAACTTCCCACAATGCTCTTGGTGTGTGTAAGCGTACAGAAACGGAGGTCTTTACAAAGGTTTACACACTCAGCACTGCAGGACTCCGTTTGATGTCGCCCTACCTGAGGCCTGCAGAGGCTGAGATGCTGGATTTGTAGGTTTTTTTGCTGAACTTTGTTTCACGATTAGGAAAGACCGGGACCAAGAAGGACTTGAACAAAATCCAAATATTCACAGATTTAGTCCCAAAAACAGAATCTACACCATTACAATAGAAAGTATTCTATACATTAGGGAAAACATTATCAGAAAACCCACTGCCTTAAACAATGAAACCTAATGAAATCCTTCCAGCTGTGGACGGGGCAGGTGGGCGGGGCATCCAGGAGAGTCCCGGCTAACCTGCACAGAACAAATGAAAACACTGACACCAACCATGACACGCTGGCTGAATTTGGAAAGGAATTACATCACGGTAATCATCTAAAAAGGAAATGGCTGTCTCTGCTTTTGTTCATTAGTGAATGGTTCCACAGTGGAGGACATGGAGCTCCACTCCAGAGATGATCTTCTTCCCACACAAGCAGCAGAAGCTGGGAAACCCTGAGGACTCTCGTCTCCACGCTGCTGCTGCTCTCACTGAGCATTCCTTCTCCAAACAGCAGGCGTCGGCATCTGAAACCCTCTGAGATCTTCACACATGTTCTTCTGCATTCTATAATGAAGGTCTGCACTTTCATGAGGAACCCACGTGTTCAGTCTGAGGAACAAATACGTCCCAAAAGGAAAACTTTACAAAGAATCAGAGCTGCAGAAATCGGAGAGTTTTCACAAAAATCCACATTTTTTGGATCAGACTTTTAAGCTTTCATCATTGTTGCTTTTGCTCAGAGACTGAATTATTTGGAAAAACTGAGTAAACTGCAATGTCACACAGCAGGATGTACACTTTGCAAGTTTCCCACGTATGGAATCTTGGTCTTTGGTCATACACCCAATGATATACTGTACGTACATCACTTTTTCCACGTAAATTCACATCGGTCCAGTTTTCATCACTAAGCGGTGGCTGTGTGACACGGCCTTGAAGAAGATCAGCAGCTCCGTTTTGAGCGTTTTCGGTCAGGACGGTTTATTCTTTTTACTCTGCAAATCCACTTCATTTCATAAACATAAATAAAAACACGTTCTGCAAAAACAGCTTCTCCTCAACAGTTGTGAAGCTGCTGTCCTTCCAGCAAACCCATCAGAAAGGATCTGTTTTAACTCAACATGATCAAATCACGAGCCGAGCAAAGTGCTCAGTTCATAAATCAGGAGTGTGGCGGAGCAGCAAAGCCTCTCTGCATCGTTTCTTCTGGGAGAATAAACTCCAGTACGCTGAAATTAAATTGCGTGAACTAATAAACTGAGACTCAAACATGCCGTGTGACCTTGATATTAGATTTAGTTCTGCATTTGCAACAAGATTCAGAAATAAATCAAACCGGTACTGGCCACAGATATCATTAAATCAAGGTTATTTTCCAAAGAATCACAGGCTCGCCCCCCCACTGCTTCAATAAACCCCCCATCATCTGCTACACAACTTCACAGAGAGGCCCCCCTCCCCACAGCTAGAGCCCTGGGTTACCAAACAGTCCTTCATTACCGCCTGAACAATCTTCTTCCTCCTACACAATTAGCACCGGCGCTCCCAGTGGAGCGGAGGTGGCACTGAGCCTCCGTCTGTCTGCCCCCCCCTAATTTACAACAGCCGGTAAAGTGAATTTCCAAGAGCCGGCGGGAAGGAGAAGAGCCGTCTGCAAAGGACAGCACAAAGATCTGAGGACACCGAAAACTGTTTTTCCATCGGGGAGACATTCAGCTTTTCTGTTTCCCCTGCAGACAGTCTGAAGCTCTGAAGCTCTGAGGCTTTGAAGCTCTGCAGCTCTGAAGCTTTGAAGCTTTGAAGCTCTGAAGCTCTGAAGCTCTGAAGCTCTGAAGCTTTGAAGCTTTGCAGTTCTGAAGCTCTGCAGTTCTGAAGCTCTGCAGTTCTGCAGCTCTGTATAATGTCTGTGCTGCTAGCTCCGCCCCCAGGCTTTTTGCTGCCGAGCCGAGGCAGACTCTGGGATGATGTCATGAAATGGGAGGCACCCACACAGAGAGAAAGGCGGAGCCTCAGAATTTGAGTCGTCTTACTTTAGGGTAGTAGTTTACTCCACAAAAACCCACAGGACCAGGGTTAACACCCCCCCCCCCCACACACACACACGTACGGGTGCAAGCAACTAAGACTTAAACATGGCATTATAGAATACAATTAAAATACACAAGTGTGAGTTGAAACGTCTGCAAAGTCAAACCTTACGTTTGACGCACTAGATCTACATTTCTTTGACACCTTTTTGCTGTGTGAAACAAATACATTTAAAACTACAAACAACCGAGATTTTTCTAATTTCTTTTAGCTGTTAATTTTATTGTAATATTTTCTTATAATATTGTGTTTGTAGACGTCTCAGTTTCCCTTTTATTTGTCAAACACATTCATCTTTTGGGTGACAGACGGATCCGTTGGTGAAACTCCTAAACCTTTTGTTTTAGGCTTTTGCATCAGTTTCAGGATCAACAGCAGCAGCGTGGTTCAGGTCAGTTTCCATCTGGACTCAAAGCCAGTAAAAGTCGTCTACACGTTGAACGCTCCTCAGTCGTCTGCGAGTTTTCAGCACATCAATCATTCTGACATGATTATGCTTGTGCTGAACCTCCGTAAAGCGGTGCGTCGTTTCACTGCCAAATCGTCTGTTTGCTGCGCCAAACCTGGCGATTTCTGGACCCAGAAAACCGCAGCTCGTTCCCACCCTCTGAGGCCGGCCCAGCCCAGACTGAGCACCACGTTCCTGTCGGGAAATGGATGAGGAACACAAACAAGACGAGCAGTAATGTGCTCATCCATAACGCGCTGTGCAAATATCCCATAATTACTGCTGGCGTCAGAGTCCAAGCATAGATTAGCATTGATCATTACAGCTCCCATCACGCTCTAATGAGCCCCACTTAGCTCTGGCGGCTAGTTACTGCAGAGTGATTCCATCCACGGGCTCCATGTGTCAAAGAGCTCCTGATGCCGCTGCCGGTCCGAGCAGCGACCCGGACCGAAGGTCATCCAGAGGTGAAGCCACTCCCGCTTTGTCTGCAGATAAAAACACATTTGCTCACTCGGCCAGTTTTCAGATGAGCCCTCAGCTGAACGGAAACGGAAAAGTCGTTTGCATTTCTTTCAAATCACTTTGGTCACTTAGTGAAGCGGCGAATTAGTACGAGAAAACGACTTTACGAGAGGGTGGGTCTACAGCTGGTGGGGGCCGAGGTCAGGTCTGCTCCAATGCAAAGCAGAAATCCTGTCCTGAGGTCTTTTAACTCCTGATTCTACAGGGTTTCCTGCTGAAGGGTTTTGAACTTACATCCAGACCTGAACACCTGATGAGGGAAACGACTTCAACAGATCCTCTCTGACAAGATAGAAGCTACAAAAAAATGCACACAAATATATATGCATCTACCCCTTTGGAACTCCAGACAACCTTGGGCAGAACCGTCATCCACTCAGGGAGGAAACGGGAACCAAAAAGAGTCCAAGAAAACAACCAGGACCCATCCAGGAGACCGTGGTCAGAAGGTCCAGTCCGACCTGACTGCGTTCAGGTCAGAGTTCAACCGTCAGAAAGAGACATTTGGACAAACATGGATCTATGGAAGAGCAACAAGAACGCAGAGGAACATCTGGAAGATCCACTAAACATCTGGACTAAGATCTCCCTGGAGGGGGAGTAGCCCCAAACATCTGGACTTAACAGTCAAGCATGGAGGTGGTGGTGTGATGGTGTGGGGCTGTTCTGTAATGGAAATACCCTGAAGGCGGTTTTATTCTCTCAGTTTGGATTCGTTCATGAATAAAACATAAAAATTCGAATAATTTCACAATAAAATGACGTCTGAACTAAAACTCTGAAAGGCAGTTGTTGCTGCTAAAAGAGAAACGATCCAGTCTGTGAGACGACCTGACGAGAAACAAGGCGATATTTTGTGTTCTGACTAAGAAAACCTTCTGAAAATGCTAAATGCTAAAGTTGTTTTTAGGATTCAGGAATGCCGGCCTTTGTTCCAAATCCACATTTCTGCTGTGGAGGATTCGGTTGAGTCAATACTTCGTCCTGTCCAGCAGCTGAACCACAGCCTACACAAAACCCAGAAGTACAGGTAGCCAGGAACCCCCCCAGACCCCCACGGAGAAGGAGACCTGAAAGACCCCCCCCCCACAGATAAAAGGTCTGCCACTGCCCAAGGATCGTCAAACACTTTCCCCCTCGGATCAGTTTAGGCCCACCCCAAAGGCGCCTGCACACCGGGCACCGGCCCAGTGAAGGCCGGCGACAGAAGGCGGACCCCCCATCCCCAAAGAAGAAAGGAAGTCTCCCCACAGAAGAAAGAATGGAAAGGCCAGCTCTGTCACTGAAATGCATGGGTCTGAAACCAGCCCCCCGGGGAGACAAACTATCCCGAGCAAGGATGTTAGATGATTCTGTACTGTATAAACCAAAGTTACACCCCCCCACACCCCCATGCAAGGGCCCTGTTATCGGATGCAGCGACTTTTGACATTTCTGACTTGGTTTCCAAATGTGCTCCGTCTGTGAGACGCATGTTAACATTCAGACAAACGGAAGGTGTCAGTATTTTATTAGGGCCCGAGCACGGAGTGCAAGGACCCTATTGTATCTGTAAGAGTTATTATTATTATTATTCTTTTTCTTCCGACGGAAGAGTCGCCTTTTTGAGGCCTTTAACATACCCCAAAACTCACCAAATTTGGCACACACATCAGGAGTCGCGAAAAATTTCGTATTTTATGGGAGACAGGCATGGGTGCACAAAAATGGCTCGATAGCGCCACCTACAAAATTTGTTTTCGCGAGCCCCGCCACATGCTTTAACGTACAAGCTTGATTTTTTCACGGCATATTCATCAGATGGAAACCTACAAAAAAGTCTCTCGGTACCAAGCTGTCAGTTGCACAGGAAGTCTGCTATATTGATGACAATATGTCATTTTTGCTCTATTTTGGAAATTTGCAGGCCTCGTTCTAGAACGAACTCCTCCTAGAGATTTGTGAATAATGACTCCAAACTTTGGTTTTGTAAACTAGACACATGTCCGATGTTAAATTGCAAAGCTTTTAAGTTTTTACGGATGTTTGTGACCGTGGCGGCGCGTAGAAATTCGACGTTGTTTCAAAAACACGCCATGAAAAGGAAAATGTCCATTACTCAGCCATGCATAATCCAATCTGATCCAAAATTGATGTGCATGATTGTAGTCTGACTCTGAACACATCTGCAGTGAAAGAATCTGGAAAAAGTGTAGCGCCACCTGCTGGCAACAGGAAATGACATGTTTGACTTGGAGCATCACTGCCCCAAGTAGGATGAGCAGACACACCTGAAAATGATGTCCACCTGTTAAAAAGCCATTGAAGTTTACCCTGACAAAAAACCATAACTTTCTAATCAGGGGTGTGGTCGTGACAGAGCGGCAAAGTTGGGCGTCTCGCCATGCACACAAAAGTTGCTCTCACGTGCACATTCCTTGTCCAATCTCACTGAAATTCAATGGATATGATGAGGCTTCCATTCTGAACCCATGGATATGACAATTCTGGACGAGCTCCATAGCGCCACCTAGTTATTGAAAAACACAGTTTTTGTCGCATTCTTCCCTATCTTTTCTCTGCGCTTCGTCCGACGTGCATGAAATTAAAACTGGAGATACTCAGAAGGGTCCTCTCTCATCATCTAAAATTTCATGGGTGTACATCTGACGGTGCCTTCATAAGGCCCCCCCAAACAGGAAGTGGTCAATTGCACGTACTCATAAAACAAAGCTTCATAGCAAATCAGCCGTTTGTCTCAGGAAGCTGAGATTTCAGAATTAGATGCCTTTAATAACCTCCAGCTTTGATATGTAACACAATAGGGTCTGTGAGAAACTTCATCACTTGATTTTTTAATTAAATTTTGGACTAAACAACTATTATTATAATAACTTCTGTTTGGGTTATCAGTACCAACAATTCCACTTTCATAGGCATTTATGTGCTACTGCTTCCTAAAAAAATTCAGAATAATTGAAGTTACAGGTGACGTCTGAGAGAGCTGTTTATCCAAAAAGGTCCGAAAACGTCTTTTTAGGCAAAACTGCAAACACCTATTTTTTTTCATAACTTATCTTTCAAATATCAACACAAAAAAATTAGAAAACGGTAGGGATCTGTGTTTGCTGCCTTCCATATTTTTTTCAGACTTCTAGGTGAAACAGATGCATTTATTATAAATATTTTACATCACAAAATCTGTGCTTTTTCCGTCTGGACTCCAAACAAGTGTGTTTTATTATAACTTATGTTTCAACTATCCACACCAGATTTTACAAGCATATACCTGAACATGTCTGAGTGGTCCCTGGATATTTTTTACAGATATAAAATGAACTGGTCAGGCCTAAGATTTTTTTAACATCTTACATGTCAAAGCCTCTCTCAGTCTGTCCTGCTGCAGGAGTCGTGTTACAACCCCGCCCCCTCCTGCTGCTCCCTGCTCTCATGTAAATCAGCAAGCAGTGAGCAGCACATGAGGATGTAAGAAAGTGGGCAAAGACAGCCAGTTATACACTGAAAGACTTCTTCTTTTATACATCTTTAGTATTAATCATTGTTTTTTTATTAATCCAACATGCAATTAACTTTAAATGTTATCTTTTTTTTTTTTTATAAACAAAACATATCCAACTTCAGTACACTGAAGCAACATAGAATAATAAACATCTCTTTTATCCTTTTTTATCAATGCTGCAACTTTTTTCCCTTTCTATACATCCAATGAAATTTAACTACAACAGCAACAAAAAACACAACTGATAACAAATTTCTCTAAAAAATGATGTGCATATACATAGCACCTTTAAACACCAAACAAATAACAAATCCTCCCAATAAAAGCACAAAAAAATGCAACACAAAATGTAAAACACACACACTCAAATGTTAAAAACACACCTGTTAGCTGCAAAAATGTCCATAAGTCAACATGTACGCAATACAGATAGTGTTCACACATCCACACTTGTGATATCAAACCAGCTAGTGTGAAATATTTCATTCATTCACACAAACTATTAGTGCAAAGGTGAGCTAGCACCTGTGCTCAGGTGAGTGTTCATGTTCTTCTAAAATGGGTGGTGGAATGTGAAAAGAAGGAGGGAGAGTTACCAGCCACCCCCACACCAAGACCCCCGCTGCAGCAGCCGCGGCAGCCAGAACCCCCCAACACCACACGGCAGCAGGTAGAGAACATCCAAAGTGGAATTCTAACAATTGCCAGTACAACCTTTAACAAAAGAAGCGTCAGCAACTTCTCTGCATTGCAGAACCTTTAACAATGTATTGCAAGTGTCTTTGGACACTGACGATGGGTCATCAGACATACAGGAGCAATGCCCTCATACTTTTCAAAATCACCCTTGTATCCAAAATATCCCACAGAAATTGTGGCTGTGCTGAAACTAATCTATATCCTACAGAGGCAGATGTTAACCATTATTTATGAATACAATAATCATTATGCAAAATGCAATTAACTTTAAATGTTATCTTTTTTTTACAAACACAACAAAAACCAACCTCAGTACACTCCTACAGATGTGACATAGGATGATAAATATCTCTTACATCCTTTTTTATAATCAATGCTGCAACTTCTTTTACTTTCTATACATCCAATGAAATTAAACTACAAATAAACAAACACAACTGATAACAAATGTCTCTTAGAAATGATGTGTATATTTGTAGCACCTTAAAAACACCAAACAAATAACAAATGCTTCCCAATTAAAGCACAAAAGATGGAACACAAAATGTAAAACACAAATTAGAAATCGACATTTTAAAAAGATCATTTTTTTCAGCAGCTTTTTAAAAGAAATCACCGATTCAAACAACTGTTTGGTTGCTTAGAGCTCTAAATATAAAAACAATGCTTTTACAGCGGGGGAAAATAAGTATTGAACACGTCAACATTTCTCTCAAAAAACATATTTCTAATCGAGCTATTGACATGAAATTTTCACCGGATATCGGCATCAACCCAAGTAATGCACACATAGAAAGAAATCCAAACATTTATGTCCATAAATGAAGTTATGTTTAATAAAGTGAAATGGCACAGGGAATAAGTATTGAACACATGAAGAAAAGGAGGGGTAAAAAGGTCTGGCAAGCCAAGAAAGCAGCTGGACTTTGTCAGTATTCAGAAGGTAACCTGCCCCCTATTAGTGCAAAGTAATATCAGCTGGTATAGTCCTGATGCCTTTTAAAAAGGTTTCTCACCAGCAAGGTGTTAGACAAGAAGCATTGCATGATGGGTAAAAGCAAAGAGCTGTTTAAAGACCTACGCAACCTTATTTTGCAAAACACACTGAAGGCATTGGTTACAGGCGCATGCAGCTGAGGTTGTCTATGATTTTCACAATAGGAGTCATTATGTGTCCAGAGCCAATCACTTCTGCACATAAGGCCTGCTGGTGAATGAAGCAGCAGTAATGCAGACATTTTGGAAAGTCTGGGTCAGCTTTACAGTGAGTGATGAAACCTGTTTGTCTATTGATCATAGCAGGAGCCCCGTCTGCAGTCACTGCTACCAGCTTTTCTAATGGTACCTTTTTCTGCACAAAAACTCCTTCACCATGTTATACATTTCATCTTCTCTTTTAGTTGTCTGTTAGGGCAGTTGTGTCAAGAGTTTATCTCTTGATGTTAATATAAACCAACAGCTGCGCTGTACTGCTGCTTTCCACAGACTCATCACACCGGATGCTAGACTACCTGCACTTCGCAATATCCCGGTCCAGCTAATCGGCCAAGTTATCAGACATAGCTGACTCTTGTCTAGACATTGTAGTGGAGATTAGGTCAGTTCCATTTTTCTGATCCTAAGGTACAGTGTTAGTAATTATTATGATTGCTTGATTGACAGCTTCTTAATCTGAAAATGCCTTCTTTTTGATGAGAAAATGAGCAGGTCTAAACAAGGCTTTGGTTGAAGATTTTTTTTTTCATGCTATATGCAAACGTCTCAGTCCTTAATGCCAACAGATTACAACCCCCCCCCCCCCCCTCCACCGACATGCTGCTGTCATGTTAAATATAGGTTGCAACTCCAGAATGGAGAAGAAATAACTATGCCAAACGGTTCGAACAAGGCGTGGCTCGCGGGGCGGTCGCCGTGCCAGGCGGTCGCCCGTGCTCGGGCCCGCTAAATGCTACTTGTAGCTTTAATTCATTTATTTATTTTATTATTATTCATTTATTTATTTATTTTATTATTTAATTTTATTTTTATTTTTATTTATTATTATTATTATTGATTTTTTTATTTATTTGTTTAAATTTCTTTTTTTCTTTTTATTAGGTTTGGGTATTTTTAGATCGACTCGTTTCGTGAAAAAGCTGAACGTTTGAAGCTGAATGATGTTCAGACGTGTGTTTTTCTACATTTGTTGTGTCTGTTGGAGGTTTTCCGCCCTCAGGCCTGATGTTGACACTCCTGAATGGAAGCTGACACCAGCAGGGAAGCATTCCCACACTTCCCCCGTCGCCCCTTTAATTGGCGAGGAAAGACGGCGTCCGGAACCAATTAGGCGCCGGCGTGACCGGGGGTAGACGAGGAAGCTCAGCTGAACCCGAGGAGGCTGACCTGCAGCCGATCCGCCGCGTTCTCACGACCACGAAGCTAACAGAGTCTCACACATGCCAGGACGCATTAGCAGAGATGTAAGCACGCCGTTCCAGATTGTCTCACGGGGGGGAGGGCTGCCCCCCTCCAGGAAAGAGGGACAGCAGCAGCAGTAATCATAGCGTCAGAACTGGGCATCAACAGGACAAACTCTGCAGGTTTGGATGAGAGGTGGAGGCTGTGCTGGGATGGAGCTGATCCTCCACCCTGATGGACACAAACATCAGAGGAACCTTCGGCTCTGAAGGTGTAGCTCTGCTCTACATCCGGCGTCAGACTCATGGATGCAGCGTCTGAACAAGGTGAAGCAGAAGCTGCAGAGACGCGACACAGGAGGGGGGGTCAGAAACAAGGCACCTGGAGACTAATTAAAAATGACATCCTGAGCCTGTTATCAGTTTGTACCCGACCCGCCGCCGCTCCAGCAGGACTGACTGAGACCAAGGGCGAGGCGGTTCAGGATTACGTCAATTATTCAGAGAGGAGGAGAATGGGGGGAGAGGGGGGGGGGTTCTCTGAGGAGCTGATGTTCAGGGAGGAGGAGGACGAACAATAATTCAGATTTTTATTAAAACACTTCCAACCTAAAACCTTCTGTGGAAATGAAACCAAACGCTGTAATTGAGGAAGAACGGAGCTGCTTTGGCCTCAATCAACAAGACCACACATTTAAAACAGCTCTGTTAATATTTAGTGTAGATTTAGGAATGCCTTTATCAACAATCTGCAGGAAAAGGCAAACCAGTAAAGCTGGAGACGCCCAAGTCTGATGCTGTTCTAAAGGAGCTTAAGGTGCAAAAATGCTGGAATGGAAACTAATTCCTAATCCATATTTAGTTCAAAACTAACTAAATATGGCCGACAATAAGTCAAATGGCTGGTGGTGTGTACTTTTACGGCGTGTGACCACATTGTTTTAAGGCCCAAAGCGCTTTACAGTCACACACACATTCAGACTCTGATGGTGGCTCCACCCCTGAAGCCTGGCGCCAACTTAGAACCGCCAGGAGCAACGGGGGGTTCTCTTTAACCATGTTTCCACTGAGCGGTCCGGTCCAGTTTGGAACAGTCCAGGTTATTCAGGTGAGCCACTCAAAGTTGGACTGTCATAGAGGAATACGGACACTTTCTTTGGTTAAACTTCAGCCAATCAACGGTTTTAAAAGTGACCATTTCTCTATGGACACACAACCGACACAAAAAAAGTACGGTTCGGTCCATTTTATAATGGAAACGTTCAAAACACCGGACTGGACCGGGCCGGACGATACCGCCTACTAGAAACGAGGCTTTTGACACACATGTGGGAATGGTATGAAATTAACCTGCAATCCTTTAATCAGAGGTCGACCGCTCTACCTCTGCGCCATGAAAAAAAGAGGTGTTAAAAACTACGTTGTACCAAAAATTGTTCCAAAAATTCTATAAGTGATGAATCTACAGATATGAAGACCATGTTTGAGAAACACCTTCACACGGAACAATGCAGCAAGATCCATCCCATAATATCCACTCATCAAAAGTGATGCTTTTTTTTTCGTGCTTCCATAAAGTTGGAAGTCTGAGTTACCTCACCGGTGTTTCACACATCCGGCTTCATTCTTTCCTGATTCCTTGATTTTCATGGCGCTGTGGAACGGATGACGAGATTTTCTACAGACGTCAGCGGGAAACAGCGGTTTGCATGACAATAACCCCGCCTCGCTGGAAGGGACTGCATTCGTCATGCGAGGAACCTCTGCGGTTGACTTTTTGAACCTAAATGTTGTTTAAGGAAGATAAAGGAGGACAATGTTGGTCATGGATGCGGTGGTTGGAAGGCCCAAACCCAGAAGAACAGAGAGAAACAGAGATAATCCTGCAGATGAGCTTCAAGACGACAGAAAACTGACAACACAAACTCAAGCATGGCGAGAATGAAACATTAAGAGACAATAAGAAAGTGATGATGGAGGCGATTCATGAGAAACAAGAGCAGAGGTGGGATTCAAAATCTGTATGAACAAACATCAGGATAACAGAAGAAAACATGACCAAAATGGGATTTAATGCATACTGAACAGATGAATTCACTTTGTGAAAGATTATTCTGCTCCCCATCCTCCCACCCCCAGCATCCTGGTTAGCATTTTAGACCCCTAGAGCCTCAAGTAGATTAATCGATGCATGCATTCAGACAAGTATGAAACATACAAATCCATAGAGTAGATGTACAGAAAACTGACCAAAATCGACCACAAGTAGAAGAAAGAAACTAATCTGGGTTTTCAGTCCAGAAGACGGCTGCGGCTGCAGCTGCGGCTGCGGCTGCGGCTGCAGGACAGAATGAGGCTTTTCTGCAGTTTTGGCTTCTGTTTTTGGAGGCGATAACTCTGAGAGCAAACAAGTGTCGGGTGTGGAGGAGCACAGCAGCAGCAGCAGCAGCCCTGAAACGGGGGTGGGGGGCACAGATGGCTCTCAGATGGGAAGCGGTGGGGGGTGCACGGCCTGTCCTTAGATCATTTGAAGTGAATCTTAGGTGATGCACCAGCGTGCCAATCATCCCAGCATCAAAGCAGCTCCAGAGACCACCAACCTGGTTTTTGAGCTTCTGGGAACTTCGAGAGAAACTTCTGCAGCACGGATCTGATCCGTTGGCGGGAGGCGAAGGCTGCTGGGTACGGCATGGGAACGCGCATTCAGCCAGTGATGCTCACACCGGACCAGCGCCAGGAAGGGGCAGTCTTCTTCTTTTGCGTTTTTACTGTTTACTTGCTTTTAGGGAGAAAAAGGCAGAAACATTGAGGGATTTACGTGAAATTTTCAGAGATTTATCACGAAAGAAACACATTAAAACCTTGGAAGAAGTACGAATAAACCACACTTTGGGCCCCAAACCCGCACATTTATTGAACTTCTGACATTCGGAGCACTGAGCAGAAATGACTTCCCATCAGCACCATGGACAGCTCCTGCTGTGGACCCTCGTGATTCTTTAAGAACCCACACCCCTTATGTCTTAACAGAAAAATGATGTGTATTTTACCACAAACCAAGTGGACCACAGAATCCATTCCTGATATTTTCCTGCTACCCTGACGTCCCCGTGGGTCCTTACGGGTTAAACTGCAGCAGTTCTGAGTCAGGGCCATGTTGAGGTGTGAACACACGACTGTGTTTTGAATAGCTCTAAACCAAATTCGACCCGTTGGCCGAAACCCTCGACAGACATCTGAGCACGAGGAATGACTTATGAGTTACGTATATCACGCATGGATCACGTGGAAAATGTGCACAGTACACTGTGTGACACGACCTTCAGAATGTGAATCAATGCGTGCTGAGACAGCAGAGCGTGAGGGAGAGGAGGTCGGTCACCGGGGGACCATCAGGAAGTTGAAATTGATCAGACGGAGACAGTTCAAGAACATCCAAACCCGCCGGAGAACCCGTTCTGGCCTCATTATCCGTTGTGGTGTCCGCGGCACGCTGGCGTTGGGAGTGGGGTCATCTGGAACCCACAAGACAGCAAAAGGGTTGAGAGCGTTCTCACCTCAGCCATCACAGCAGGAGCACGAGTGCATGTTCATCTACAGCCCACCTGTTAATGATGAGAACATCACAGAAAAATGCAATTCAAACACAGGGAAGTGTGTGTTCGCTTCATCTTCTGCTCCGCCACCAGATTTCCTGAACCTGAAGACGAATGGAAAGGAAGCAGGACGCTTCTGACAGGACAAGCCCCGCCTCCGTCTGCCTGTTCTGAAGCCATTACAGCATTTTTCAGTTCATTCTTTCCTCTTCTCTTCTATGTCCCCCACACCCACAAGTCCACACAAGTTTTTCACCGCTTCCACCGCCCATAAATCCAGGTAAAATGCGGTCAAAGAGCTGCTCAGATGACACAGTAAAGTCAGAGTTTGACCACGGCGGCCTTGTGTCACCCCCCCCCCTCTTCCTTCGGCATCTTTGGCCGCCACTTCCAGCTTCCTGCATCCTGACGGCAAATCCTCATGAAGAGCTAGGAGATGACTAAGCTCCTCCCCCTGCTCCTCTGTCTGACCACATCAATCTGTCATCTGATGCTCAGACCTCACTTCCAAAGGGGGAGGAGTCAATCAGGAGTTACTTCTTATTGCGAAGGGGGGTCTAAGGGCAGGAATGTCCAGTTTAGCTTAGTCACATTGTTAGTTTACTTCAGTATTTTCCTATTGAATTCTTTGTATTCATGATCCTTTTGAGTTTATGTTTCACTCTTTCAATTACCGATACGAAGCCCATGGAGACGACTGTTGTTGTGAATTTGGGCTACACAAATAAAATGGAATTGAATTGAATTGTTTGTGGAGATCAGGTTTCATCTCCTCAGCTAAGAAGCACCGTCTAAACAAAGGAAAAGTTCTTCTGCAGTCATGACAGCCCTGACCTGGCACAGTCCTTCATTAGGGAACAAGTCTTTCCCATGATAATCTGATCTCCTGTTTCTGTGAAAGTGAAGCACAGACTTAGATTCACAGAGGAAGAAATGATCTGAACCCTAAATTTAACAAAACTGTTTTTTTGGAGAGAAATCTGCTAAAAATGAGTGAAGATGAATCTTCCAACCTGGACCATTAAAACCGGACATCCGTCTTGTCTGAGTTTTTCTCTTCTGGGTTCTGTACAATAATAATTATAAGTCCTTTTGGACGCCCCCCCCCCCCCGGCTTCAGACTCCCTCATTAAGGCGAGGCCCCCCTGAACCCGGCTCGTCCGCCACGGCGCCCTCAGGAGGACGTCTAAATATTAAATCATTAACCTTGTTAACCTGCCGGTGGATTTCCCTCAGGTGAGCCGCAGGTTCAGCTCGTGAGCAGGAGGTGAATCCTAACAAGCTGGTGGCATACCTGATGTGTTCGTCTGCAGAGCTGCAGGTATGAATCTACTGCATCTCATTCTGAGATCATCCTCCAGAAAAGTAACGACGAGAATCTGAACAAACATCCTGACACTGGAAAAGAGCAGCAAGGTGAAGATTTTCCTTCAAACATCTCTGAAACTCGGCTTTTCCTCCTTCTGCTCTCTTGTGTTTGATGCGTTTGTTTGCATAATTTACTGTTATTTTGCTCAGAAAAGTCATATTTTCTGTTTCCATGCTTTTATTTTGTTGTTTTTCTGGTTCTGCTTTGATTTATCGTGTTTTTTGTACTTGGACAATTTCTTCTATGAAATGATATTTTCTGTTTGTTGTCTTCTCTGTTGACTTTGTTGTTGCTGTGTGTGTGTTGTTGTGTTCATCTGAACTGTTTTATTCTGTACTCTTCAATGTTTTCCTATTTTTTCTTCAGTTTAATGCCACATCTTTTCTTAGTTTCATTATTTGCTTCTTTTGAAACTCTAAATAGATCTAAAACGTTCAGAATTTTTTCTCTGTGTGTTTTATTGAATGGAACTGCTCTCTAAATCCCCAACAGCTGCTGTTCATCTGTTTTTAAGGCCGTCATTAAAGGCTAGGATAGTTCGGACGGACTGTGGCGCGTTCAGATCACCTGGAATCACCTTAAACAGACTAGAATTGACGTTTTTTTTTTCTGCAGCAGGTTTAAGTCCCGACAGGGAAGGACAGTTTCAGAATAAAAACAGAAATCACAGACTTTGTGATGCATTTTTCAAGGATTAGGACGGTAAATCTGCAGCAGCTTCTCTACACATGTTGGAGGAAAGTCGGAGCAAACCAAGAAGAAAAGCAGCAGAGATGCTGCTGAACTGATGAAGAAGAGCTCGGTCCGAGGTGAACGTCCAGTCCGGATGCAGCTACGTTCTCTCCTAACGTGAACATCCAAAAACCAAATATTCTTTGGTTTTTCTCCTGAGGCAAACACCATGAAGCTTTTGGAAATCAGTTTCATGTGGCGCCCCCATGAAGCTGAGCATGATTGAAGGAAAACCTAAAGGGTCCATATCGTGCTAAATCCACTTTTTGAGCTTTTAAGTGTTGTATAATGTTCATTCCTCACAAAAACAAAAACAACCTCAAAGCCGTATTTTGATCCTTTCATTTCTGAGAAATCCTCTAAAATCCTGCTCTGAGCAACAGCCCCTCCCAGTCCACGAAAACCAGCGGGTTCTCACATTGTGACATCACAAAGTGAGGACCCGCCCCTTCCAGGAAAAGTCCCTCCATTTAACACTCACACCCACTTTCTCCGTGGAGCTGGCCGTGATCGGCGAGACGCTTTCCTTTTATATGAACAAACGCACATCCATCTTTGCAAAAGTTCAGACTTTGTTTATTTTCGTGGAAGAAAAGGCCGACTCTAGGATGACGTCATGAAATAGGCGGCACCTACAGAGAGAGAAAGGCGGAGCCTCACAGATTGAGTCGTCTTACTGACATGCTGGAAAGATAACTCGAGTTTAATAAAAAGAAATGGTTCTTTAGTGTGCCAAAGGTAACATATGATTGTATACATGGATATAGTTTACTCTAAAAGGCTTAAGAAAGGCCGGATGATGGACTTTTCACTGTCGCCATGACAACAATGTGGGCATGGCAGCACAGACGGCAGTTTCTAAGGAAAACTGGAAACTTCTCTTCAAGGAAATTAAAAAACTCCAGCGGTTCTGGAGTTTGCAATTTTGATCAACATGAGATTTCTTCCATTTTCATTCCAATGAAACGAATCAAAAATGTCGTCGTGAAGCCAAACAGACACTTTAACAGAAATGACAGCAAAGATGTGGCGACACATAGGACAGGGAGGAAATCCCTGTGAAAACAGCACCTCTGTCAGACTGTTTGCTCTCTTCTGCAGGATGATCCTCCTGACACCCTGAGAAAATAGCAGCTGCCGCTCCGCTGCAGCTCTGCTCTTTGGGGCCCCCAGCTGCCTTCTGGGTACCCAGACGGAGCCGAGACCCAGACTGAGGGATGAGAGGACCGAAGCGCCGGGTTCTGAACTCTGCAGCTGCTTTGGGTTTTCATTTGAATAATGAGCAGCTGGTTTTTCATCAGCGCACCTTTTTGATGATGGCCGACCTTTCCCTGAGCATCGCCGCCGGCGGGCGGAGATGTTTCTTCCTCTCTCAGGAACAATCCTCTCCCAGAGACCGAATCTTTAGATTTTACAGACACTTTGACCTTTCCTCCAGGATTTCTCTGGCAGCGTCAGACCTTCAGAAGGTAAAAGCATCAGAACTAATCCTGCATCCAGAGCTAATCCTGCATGATGGGAGTGTAAACCTTCACAGCTTTAAATGTAACTGAATCTCTCTCCTAAGCTCTAGCTCTGCTCTCCTGTGGAGAGGCTTGAACTCTACAGAAGAGGTCTTGTTTTCCTCGTTTGCTCCTGCGGCTCGGGCCTCAAAACTCTGAGTGGATCAGGACAAAACCAGCAGAAGCTTTAGGAATCTGAGGCTGAACCTAAAGGTTTTTAACCAAACAAAGCCACAGCCGTCCTGCCAAAGGGTCCAGGGGAGTGAGGATCAGTGACTCCCTCAGGGAAGCCTGGAAAGCAGCTTTCAGGTCATCCCGTGACTCTGAAACACTGGGAAAAGAGAGATCATCTTGTTTTTGAAGGGATTGAGGGATAAACGAAATGCTGGTGCTGTTTTGACGTGGCGCTGCGAGGGGAAAGAGGAGTGATGACGCACCTCTGGGGCTGGTTGGGTCAAAGCCAGGAGTGAATGCCTGCAGAATGCAAACACTGCATTAGTGTTCATCTGCATGCTGACAGTAAGGCTTATAAATCACGCGCTGACATATGTTCTCAACGCCACGCCACCAGCATGTGCAATGATTCAGCGCCCGCAGAAGATGAGACGACGCCAGAGCAGGAGCAGGAGCGGACGCCACGAGAGCCGCTTCCATGGAGGGAAAGCAAACAGATCGATGAACACGAGGAGGACTCTGTCACTCAGAAGTCATCAGCAACGTCCAACTCTGTCCTGCAAGTCTGTGTTCACTGGAGACAATCAGGAATTAGTCACGACTCCGTCCATGCTGTGTTTTCAGTCACTGCATAAACTCACGCTCAAGAAAAAAAGAAAACATGTCTGAATGTCTGTCTGCAGGAAAAATAGCGTTTTTCAGTAACAACGTAATGTCTTCCCCATTTAAAGAAAGATTTTCCAACACCCACTCCAATGAAAATGTGTTTCTGGTGTTTTTAACATGTTCTTTTGCATTTTTCTCATGATGGATGACATATGTGAAGTAAATAAGCATAAAATTGCATTTCTGAGTATTTCTTTATTCAAACCATTGTGAGCAGGCAAAATAAATGCAGTTGGTTAAAGATTTGTGGCAAAAAAACAAATGCTGGGCGGAGCCACAAGGGAAGGGAAGGGGAGCGGGATTGCTCCATCAGAGGTGAAGTCCCTATGAACTCCTGTTGCTATGCAGAAGCTACAAAATGACAGGTTTTTAGATTTTAGCTCCAGATTGCATCATCCTAATGAAAAGATCACCAGGAACTCTTTGACCACAGATCAGAAGATGGTCGGAGTGGAACTTATTTCTACGAGGCCTGTGTTTAAAAATGATTATCTTCATCATTTAAGGCTCACATATCTCAGGCGTGTAGAACTGCATTTTTTCACCTGCGGAACATTGCTAAGATCAGAAATTTACTTTCTAAGAGTGATGCTGAAAAACTCATCCATGCATTTGTTACGTCGAGGCTGGATTACTGTAACTCCTTGTTAGCAGCGTGTCCTAAGAGTTCCTGAAGAAGTCTCCAGCTTGTTCAGAACGCAGCAGCTAGATTGTTAGCAGGAACTAGCAGCAGAGATCACATCACTCCTGTGTTAGTTTACCTTCACTGGATCCCAGTTGACTCTAGAATCCAGTTCCAGATCCTCCTGTTAACCTATAAGGCCTTACATGGAATGGCCCCGTCCTACATTAATGACCTCATAGTCCCTTACCATCCAATCAGAACACTTCACTCACTAAATGCAGGACTGCTTGTGATTCCTAGAATTAGTAAAAGTACAGTTGGAGGTAGAGCGTTTAGCCACCAAGCCCCTGTCTTATGGAATAAACTCCCAGCTCATGGAAGAGAGGCAGATTCAGTTTCTACATTCAAAGTTAGACTGAAAACATTCCTCTTTGGACAGGCTAATTGTCAGACTAGTTAGTATTCAGAGATTATTTAACTTAATGTTAATTGTTTAAATTAAACTAAATAACAATAACTATTATTTTAAAAGGCTGCTAGAAGTTGAAGCTGGGGTAACTATGGTGCACTGGGGCTCTGTCCTCTTTTCTGTCCTCTTTTCTTTAGTTCTCCGTGCCTCTGTTTGGTGCAGTGATTCATGTATTGTCCCTCTATCCCTCTCCCCTCCTGGGGAGTGGGAGTGCTTCCAGATTCCAGTTGGCCCATCCGTACTCCTGTTCCTGACTGTGTACCTCCTCTCTGCTCCTGCTCCTACACCTGGCTGTGGTTCCTGTCTCCGGCTCGACTCGCGCCCCTGACTGTCCCCAACCCCGGCTGGATGAAGCTCGTCTGCTGGACTTTAAATATGTAGATGTAGAGTTAGATAAGTTAATTCTTCTCTAAGAGTTCTGGTAAATCGCCTGTCCGTCCTGGGGGAGGATCCCTCCTTCATGTGGACACCCCTGAGGTTTCTTCATTTTCTTCTGAATCCATTTTTTTAGGAGTTTTTTCTTATCACAAAGGGGGGGTCTAAGGGCAGGGATGTCCAGCTTAGTTTAGTCAGTTTGTTAGTTTATTTCAGTATTTTCCTATTAAATTCTTTGTATTCATGATCCTTTTGAGTTCATGTTTTCCTTCTTTAATTACCGATATGAAGCCCATGGAGACGACTGTTGTTGTGATTTTGGACTATACAAATAAAATGGAATTGAATTGAATGATAGGACCCCCCCTCCCCCAAAGATATTCTACCAGCTCACCGTGGTGGGGCTGGCTAAATCCTGGCCTGTCTTTAGGTCCGTTGAGCCAAAACTCTAAGAATTAGTTTCAGGATGTGACGACTTAAAGTCCAATTTACCAACATCGATTCCTCACAGCAACAGAAACCAAACAGAGGAAGAAGCCAGAGGGGGGGGGGGGGGGGCAGATTTCAGCTTTTGATTCGTTTTTATGGATCGTAATGAAGCAAACAGATTAAGAGAAAAAAGAAATCCAATATTGTTTCTCAGGAGATCAAATATTTATTACAAGAGGCGCCGTCCTTCCCGCCCCCTCCCCCTGCACAAAAACAATAAAGCAGTTCTACGGCGGCTGAATTAATTAAGGCGTGCCATGTTTGCATTTCCAATTAAAGCTGTGCCCCCCCAAACATGCAGACACTCCCCACATCCATAAAGGGGCAGAAGGTAAATGAAGCCACGCCACAGCAGCCCTGCAGATTGAAATGCAGGGGGGGGGGGGGGGGGGGGGGGGTTCACCTTGCTAATAAAAACTGCAATCTCTTGTATAAATAAAACACTGAGGTGCTTCAGAGACGATGGAAGCGAGCAGGAGTGTGAAAAAGATGCCAATTACCTGCAGCGCTCCTAGAAACACAGCACTGTCAGGGAACGGAGGAGGAGGAGGAGGAGGAGGAAGAGGAGGAGGCGGGAATGCGGGCAGTCAATCTGCAGCAGGGAGGCTGCCACTTTTACTGGCTGCAGAAGAACAAATGGATTTGTTTGGAAGTCTGCAAACAGCCCGGGGCGCCATTTGTCTCTTTAGAGGTTTCCCGCCGCCAACATCTCCAGCCTGCTGTTTTCACAGGACCGGGGTGTTTAACAAGACGCAAAACATTTACGTTTGCACAACAGACAATTCAACCCACGCTCCACCAATCAAACTCTACTGTCATGACATCAGAGCGCAGAGGCCCCCGAAGGCCAGAACAGGGGGGGGGGGGGGGTGTTCTGCAGTGTTGGATCATTCCTGCTTCTATACACTCATGTTTGTTTGTTCCTGCTGGTACCTCACTTTATCCTGTTTTAGTTTCTATTAGTTCTGTTTCTGCATAGCTGTCCCATAGATGAATAGTTTGAAACTGGAGGTTTACAATAAAACGAGGAAAAAAAGTGAACAAGGAGGAAAATGTCATCTAAAGAGACGGTTTCTGACACATCTCCCAAATAAAAGGTTGAATGTTTTTTTAATGAAAAAATATTCTTTCTTCATTTTTTTACCATGAGCTTAAAAAGTGGAAACATTAGTAATCATAAAATGTATTTTGAAAATCTCAAGAAAGTGATTTTGAACTAATTTGATGTGAGACAGTAAAGTTTTCTTGCATCCTTAAACTCTATAAAGTGATAATTCATTTTAAATCACTTTTTTTGTTTTTACTGCAACAAAATGTTTACGTTTAAAACGAGACGAGCAATGTTCAATTCTGATTAAATATTTATGAAACACTTTCATAAAATGAGAATATAGTGATACTTAACTGAGGACAAAGCAGCTGATTGTACTATGAAAGTACTCAGATTACTGGGTTAACCTGCCTTCATGTTTAATCTAATGTCAGCAGGGACTTTTTTAAAAGATAAAATGAACTTTTATTTAGCAACAAATTACTTTACTTTTCTGTTTTTGCACTTTTTCTGTATTTTTATGCATTACTACCTGTGACAATAACTAACATCTATTCTAGAAGTGCAGAACACATTTACTTAAGTAGATTTGTGATTTTTTTTACTGTTTTTTTTTTTTTTGTCTTTACATTTTGCTCTGCAGACAAACTCATTTCTTTAATTCAGAAAACAAAAATCCACTATGTTTTGTCTGAAAGATCAGATAAATCTAAGCAAAGAAGCAGATTTTAGGTTCAAACCCAGTACTCGAGTACTTTCCCTCAGTTACTTTTTTTACCTAGCAGGATAAGTTGAAGACCCACTTCAATAAAAATGTTCTTGCAGCATTTTTCTGATGATGGAGGACATACAAGATAAAAACCTTTAAGCTACAAACTTTCACGGGAGGAGGGGAAGGGGGGTCAGGGTTGCTCTATGCCCCGCCCACAACTCAGGAGGTGAATTTCGGATGAACTCCTGCCTCTCTGCAGTAACTTTAAACCACACAGGTTTTCAGATGTTGGTTAAAAATGACAGAATCATTACTGGGAACAATTTGAAAACAGAAGACGATCAGAGTGGATTAATTAAAGCAACGTTTGGAAGCCCCGCCCACCTCTGAAAAAGCAGCAGTGCGCTGGTTTCCAGCATAAAACATAATCCTGTGAGATTAAGCAGATTACAAATGTTTAAATGAAAGGATTTTACAATCCCAGTGTTGGAAAGTTTCTTATCTGATGATGTTTTTGTCAGACTCTAAACTCACTTCATGAACATAAACACAAACGTCTTCCATTCAGATAAAGTCTTTAATTATTTCAACCATAAAAAATGAACAGAAACAAAATGAAAACTGTAAACATTTTTAGAAAAGGTGAATCATAATTTCAAATAACGAAGAATGAGGCAAAGGCTGGAGCGGGAAAAGAAAAACATGGGAGGTGATTTTGGCACAACACAAAAGGTCAATCAACCGAACCTGACGAGAACAAATGTAGAAAAACACGATCTGCACACACGGTTCGATCCTCGTCTCCGGAGCGACCGCTGAACATCAGCACCCTCGTGTCTGATGCTCACGAGACGCTCTGGATCTCCGCAGGAGAACGTAGAGACACGGGTGGAAAAACGACGTGACAGGAAAGTGAGGACGACCAAAACGTCAGAGGGGCGGGGCTTAAAAAAAAGGACTCGAGAGGCGGAGCATTACCTTTCAATTCCAGCTACATTACAGAGAGCAGGAAATGGCAGCATCAGTCATGCTACCGAACCGCATGGTCACCACTGCGGCTCCTTATTTTGAGTCAATCCTTAAAAGATTAACATAAAGATTTGACTGATTTCCAATACGGTCCACGGGTTTTTACACTATTACTAGCTCGTCTTTAGCTCGTAGTAGTACTGAGATATGATGCTAGTGTTATGTTAGGAGTTCCTCAGGGATCAAGTCTGGAGGCCCTTTGGTTTAATGCTAATCTCCAAACTCTGTTAAATCTTAATGCTTAATTGATCCACATGTGTGTGATTTTTTAAATCTGTACCATCAGTTTTATTTTCTACAGACTCACACACAGCTATAAAGAAACCATAAAGTCCTAAATTGCAGCTCAGAATAGTTCTTTGGACTGGACGTGTGCGACACTAAACTGCAGTTTCCCCTGTAGGTAATGCCTGGGTGGATGTGAAACAACTGGAATAAGGTGCAAACCATCAAATGTGCTGTGTTCTCTGAATAGACCGGACTGAAAACATCCCAGATTTCTGGGACGTTCGCTGGAGACGAATGCATGAGGTCAGAGGCCGCTGTGGATCAGTCAACCGCTGATCGACGAGGAACCGCGCCTTCGCCATCACCAACGGGAGGACACGGCCTGTGTGAACTACCGTTTGTGCCCGTTTATCAGTCAGCAGGTCCGACTCAGACAAAAGAACACCAGTCGCACTTTGACAGACACTGTCTCTTTTCCTGCTGCTTGATTTCTCTGCCTCAGCATCTCCACAGCTTCGCTCTCTCATGAACACTGACAGGAAAGACTCGAGGTAGAAGGCGCCGCACTTCTCTTCCACTGTCGTCTGGATTTTGTTGGGGTATCTCGTAAACGTTTTTCCAAAAAGGTGAAAGAAGGTCTCTGTGCCGATCTAGAAAGACTTCCCTTTCTCTGCGCTCACGCGCCGCTAAAGCTTTCGACGTAAAAATTTGGTCCTGTTCAAAAAGTGTCATAAATCAATCTTTAATTACACGTCATTTATGCAACCGCGGGACCACAGAAAGGCACGCGGTCCATCCACTAAGGCCTGGTGTTCGGAGCCGGGACGGCTCACTTCATGGTGTCCGTCAGGATGATGTTGGCCGTGACAAACATGAGGCAGAAGGCAGCCCACAGCAGGACAAACCACACCCAGAAGGCGTGGCGAAAGGGCGATTGGTGCTTGTTGACGCACTCTCTGCCCATCACGGGCTCCAGATGGCGCCTGGCAGTAAACACGAGGAAGGCCGGGACGACGTACTGGATCCCCGTGCCGGCGTAGGAGCCTGTGATGCCCACCAGGGACTCCAGGTTGTGTGTGCAGAAGGCCACCACGATTGGGGGCACCAGAGTTATGAGTGGAAACACCACCCGGTCCACCACCCACGGGTAGGTGCCTCCATCCCGGTGGAACAAGGTCTTCCAGTTGTTGCGCAGCGTCACGGCAATGATGGGGAAGTTGGTGCTGATGGTGAAGACGGGGAAGAGGCCAAGGAAGTAGCGCAGCACCGGGATGTCCAGCACGTCGCAGTTGTCTGTGAAATTGAGCGTGTACATGTCATGCAGCAGCGAGCTGTCGAAGCAGAAGATGGCGGTGAAGGACAGCAGCACGTAGAAGCCCAGGATCAGAGTGTAGTCGGCCAGCACCAAAGCCCCCACGCGCTTCTTCTCCGAGATCGGCGTCACCAACGAGGGCAGGGAGTGCTGGCACATGAAGGAGTACACGCACACCCCAAACAGGTTCGGGACGCCGTGCAGGTTCGCTAATGGCGGGCGACCCTCGCCTGTTCCTTTCCCGATCCGGACGAGAGCCAGGACGATCATCATGGTGAACGCTGGAAAAGACAGGAAACAACAATCTGTCACACAGGAAGGAGGCCCTGGAAAAGGAGACACGTTCAAGTTAGAAACGCCATCGAACGCATCGTTTCCAGCTTGCTTTGACAATTTGAACACTCCTGTCTGTAACTTTAATAACTGATGTACCTTCTAGTATTTTTAAATCCGTTTGTTTTTAAATGACTTTAAGATGCACAGTTTTGTTTATCAGTTGCAAATTATTTACTTTAGTTTTACTCATGAATAAAGCCTGAGAGCGTTTTTAAATTTTGTCAGATTATTATTTTTTGTGGTGCTAAAACATGATCTACTCTGGAAGTGTAGAACTCAGCAGCACCTAATACAATCAATGACAAATATGTTGCTGTAACACATTTTTTCTCATATGCTCTTATTTTGAACTTTGTGTTGGTATTTTAAAATATATTGATTTAATCAGATTCATTTTTGATTGTAATTCACATCTCTGAAGGCCGATGTTAAGGCTGTGTCCCACTAGAGGGGAGAAGTGACTAACTTTGAAGTTAACACGCGTTAACACGTAAATAAAAGTTAAAGTAACCTTTTGTTTCAGACAAAATGAAAAATATAGACAACTTTATAACGCGAGTATGTGAATGTTTGCTCCCAGAGAGCTGCGCCGTCCTCCTTCAACGGCACGAGGAGTAAAACGGGAAGGATCCGCATGGCGTCCGCCGCATGCATCAGCCGAAGACAGGAAAGCCTCGGCGTGTCAGCGCCTTCTGCTCCTCGCTCCTCAGATTGATTTCCGGAGGAGCCTCTTTGGCAAACAGCGCGAGTGTGTCGAGGGGGGAAGAAGTCCCGCCGCCGGTCGACAGTCCACAGACACGCTCTCAATCAATCGGCCGCGACTCCAGCAGTTAGTCACAGCCCTGCCGTGGCCGGCAGCCAGCTCCTCAGCTTTCATCTTCCACTGTCTTTTAAACACAGAGTGACATTTAGAAAGTGTCACTGCTGGAGCTGTGCAGACCCGTGTGATAGGCCTGCATCCAGGTGGAGACCTCCTCCAAGTCTCCATTAGTCAGGGAGATGAAATTACACATCAGTGGAAGAACCCACAAACAGAGGAACAGTCCACTACGCCCTGCTGGCTGGGCCTTTCACGGCCGGCTCTAGGTTAAAACATTCTTTGAGACTAGTTTAATGGTTTGTTTCTGTCTTCTCAAAAGCTTCAACACCAGTTTTTCCCGACGCTTGCTTCCTAAAAATGTTCCTGTGCTGCATCCTCACCTACAGCCGCAAATGTACCTGAACCTTAGAGATGTGCTCTCATTACACCACTTCATCAGATTTTAATTGTTTCAGGTGCAGCATCATCTGTCTGCATCTCAAGGACACGGGACGCTCTTTCGGGACCATCGTGTTTACAAACTGGAGGAGGCAGACAGATGGTGGGAGATGGGCGTTTTTCACTGCTAACAAAAAACTTCAAGCTCTTAGGAGAACCCCACTGATTGGTTTTGTATTACTGAGCAGATCCTGGTCAAAACACAGCTGTTTATCGGTGAATGCAAAGAAACAACCAAGGGAAAGCCTCACGGGGGTTTTTAAAGGGCACGAAGACAAATAAATATGCAAAAAACATCTTGTTTCGAGAGCGGTGGTCCTGTTTAGGACTTTGATGCACATCAGAGTTGATGGGAGCATTCGTGCACACATCAAAAGCCTATACTTGGAAAAACCTGCTGTGCTTGTGTTCAATATTTAATGCGTCTTTGGCTTCTTTCCAATGTAATCTCTGTCCCCGAGGAAAGCTCTGCTACTCCCAATTTAAAGGCTGAGCCCCGTGTGCAGAGAGGTCAGATTGATGGGCAACCGACCAGCTTTCAAGGACAAGGAGACAAATCCTCTGATTATATCCGTCTTCCTGCTTCACCTGAAGCTACACCCACACTACGCTAAGTTTCACTTTGTTCAGTTTGTTTTTATATTTGACTTGGAGACGTCAGTCATCTGTCTGATCCCCAAACCCTCGTTTGTTGGTCTTCCAGAGCCTTCATGCATGAGCTTCCCCACAAGCTAGCAGACAATAAGAGCCATGGTAAGACTGCCGGCTGATGTTTGGGGACTCGGGTTAGGATTAAAATGCTGTGGAAAACTGTAGATGCTTAGGAAAGTCAAAGATGGTGAAAGAGCTCTCTGGTCCAACAATGACAATGGTGTTGGAACCGCGCAAAGCTGGAATGACACTGAGGCCCAACACTCCAGCTGTAGTTTTTCCTACTGTAAAATCTTTCCCAGTGATCTTTTAATTATGATTATGGAGTTTTTAGCTAAAATCAAAAAGCTTGTGTTGTTCCTTTAAACACATTATCTGCACATTTGCAGTAGCTTATTAGACACTTGCTGTTGACTGGGCTGACAGAAATTAGCCTCGCTAATTTCCCAGCATGCCTTTGTTTACACTTTGTCCCACTAGCGAAAAGCTCCTCATAAACCCAGGCTACCATTAACGTAACAAAAAAACGCAGAGCTGTGTGACTGAACCCTTTCTGTACAGACCCCATAGGGTCATGAGGAAAGGGTGAGTGGCAGCACACACCCGTGTTCTATGGTCTTTCCCTTCCCGCCCCAGGTTGCCAACCCCTGGACTAGAGTTGGGAGAGCATCACCCGTATGTCATTAGTGCGTGTAACTTCCGTTAGCCTATCGAGGACCTCACATTACACTTACCACGCGCATGACAATGGTACGTTCCATTTTCATGAGGTGACCGTGCGAGCCTCAAGGGAACCGTAAGACCCCTGTATGACCCTCCATGGACTGATGTTCACATAGTGGAGGGGATGGAGGCTTAAACTGGTGGTACAGTAATCACAGTACAACACGTCACGGCAGACGTCCTTCTAAAGTCCAGCCTTCACAGATTCCCAATTACCAGCAGACCAACTCTGGATGTCTGTTGACTGATGGAGAAAGTGTTGTTGAATGGACATGATACTAATCTCAGTGAATCATCCGACACTGAACGGAAGAGCTAACACTTGTGGTCACAAACGTTTAAGGTTTCCCCCACATACCTTCAGTTACAGCACATTGAGGCCCCAACTGTTGTCCTTCCATAAACAAGGGGTGTGGTCAGGTAACCCAGGAATACCCATTAAAACTTTATCAACTATGATGTCAAGAAATCCAGATCTTTCTGAGAACGTAGATGGGAAAAATAATCCTGCAAAAGCAGAGCCAGCAAAAAGATCCACTCCAAAAGTAGAAAATGAGGGGTAAATAATGGTGGGGAGTGTTGCCTAGGAAACGCTTATGGGATGTTCTTCAGCAGCCAGTCAGACAAAGTCAGTCAATTACAATGTTCTCCATTTAAGTCCAGTCCTTTTGAAGCACAATCACAGCTGTTGGACCAATCCCAATGAGATCATTGAAGGGGTCACATGACCATCAAAAAGCAACGCCGCCATGGGCAGAACCACTACTGTAGGTTTGAGCAGAACCTTCTTCATTAGCAGCATCATGAAAGTGATCAAAAACAGGCAGTTTACAGCCGGTAAGGCCTCGCCTCTCGGTGTCTTGTCACCTCTACAGCATAGTCTGCTTTCATTCAGATGAAGAGAGCCATTTTAAATCTGCAGAAAGCTGTCAAGATATGCTGATTAGATGAGCTTTCACAGAACTCCGCCGCCACCTGACATGTCACAGCAGGAAGTGAATAAATTGAGGGGGTGTCAAACAGCCACATATCACGTCCGCATAACTAGTGCCCTTCAGTCTCGCAGCCTGTGGTTTATTTTACCTGAAAAGGAACGGCAATGACCTTGCGAGGAATGCTTCGAGTTAACAACCCCCCCCCCAGTGCTGTGCTGGCTGGTACAGCTGTATTGTCTTTGGCAGAAAACACGAGGGCAGCGGCTAAGCCAAGGCTGACAGACAATCTCAACGCTCCGAGGAGTCATCAGCCGCCTCGGGAAAAAGACTCAGCTGCAATCTGCGGAGAGATGGAAGCCTGGACTCGCTTAACGCCTAGAAAATGGCAGAGGGCGAAAGGTGATCAATCTCATGAGCGAGCGAGCACGAGAAGCTGAAGATCGAAGGTTGTCACTCCACACTGACAAAGACTTCCTGAACCAGAGGAGGAAGTTTGGGGCTTCTCATCTACCTCACCGTCATCCAGGATGAAGGGTTGGCGATTCCCCCTTTAAAGAGACTGTGATCACATTAAACCCTGGAAAACCCAACAATCTTCCTCTGAGCTTTTAAAGTTAACTTGGCAATTATTGTTTGTTCTTGAGTTCTATCAATTAACAGCAGCCAAAAAATAAAGGACTACAAGTAAAAAAAACCTAAAAAAAAAATGACATAAAAAAACTGCAGACACATTTGACCCTCTGGGTTCTCCAGGGTTAAAACCATGACACGCACAACAAAACTCGGATTTTTGATGAATAAATCTTCTGCATGTGCCTGAAAAGCCTCCACGTTCCCCTAAGCAGCAGCTGTCTTTCCATTTTGTCACGTCAGGTTCAAATTCGTTCGTTTGCACAAACAGATGAAGAGTGATTTCTGTTTTTACCATTTTCCCAATCGCAGCCCAGTTTGAGCGTAAAACTTTAAAGTTTGTGTGTTCAAAAAATTATTTTGCATTTGAAACAAAAAACTGGAAAAAAAACACAAAGTTTCTGCTTTTGTGTTGTAAAGGTTTTCCGATTTGCAAACATTTGTCTCCATTTTCCCTGCAGGTTTGCTTCACATCATAGCTCCTAACTTGAGTAGTGTGTGGACGGGTCCAGCTGACCTTAAAGCAGGCCGGACAGCAGGCGAATGCGTCCTCCTGCCACAAAGACTCCAACGATCTGTGAGCCTTTATTAGGTTTCAGGACCTCTGCACTGTGCCTGTGCTGTACAGTTCATTAGGAGTGACTAATATTTCACAGTCCCACAGTGAGCTGCCAGCTCTGAACAAAATTAACTTCCCACTCAGCAAACCACCAGGGCTCCCAGCCCTCCACCTCGACCTTCGGTAACAACATCAAGTCTCTAACATGGCAGCGGGCAGCAGTCAATATCCCTGTGGCGGATTTCCTCCCTCTTCTGCCCGACAGCTCTATGCCTTCTTAGAGAAAACCGACACTTAGGACAACTTTAAGCCTGAAGCAAGAAGTGCTTTAGTCTGTTCACATAATTCTGGCTGCAATGACTGACGGCACTTTGGACGCGTCTGTCCGTTCGACAGTGACCCAACACAAACCAAAGTCAGAGTCACAGCTTCTTTGCTTAACGGATTTAAGCCGTAGTTACACACAGCCAAATGGGGGTTGACCCGTCTGAACCCGTGGACAGTCGCTCAGCGGACCTGCTGCATATTCAGGGGAGCACAGGTGTGTCTAGCAGTCCCCGTGAAGCTCGCATGACCACCCCAAGGGACAGAAATGGAACACACCATTGGGGTAAGAGTCTTGTGAAGTATTCGTAAGGATATTGTAAGTTACAAACACTTCTGACGTAGGGGTGATGATGTCATATGGCGTCCTTACACCACACTCTAGTCATTAGTAAGGTGTGAGTTTTGGCTCCATACTGACTGGGCACAGTGTGTGCGCGTCATGACTAGGTGCACGTAGGCCGTCTGTAGGATATCCACACAGATTATATGGATTTCATGTCTAAAAGTCAGACTGCACACAAGAAGCACGCATGCATCACTTGAACAGCACCAATGGGCTCTTTGTACAGGACTTGGGGGGGCATACGACTTGCCTGTGTCTCACCTACTTCCCCTTTACGTGTTATATAAGTGTCCAGTATGACGTGTCGCGGGCAGCATGCCGGTAAAAAAACAAACATGCATGAATATTTTCTCTCCACAGGTTCACTGTGGTCTACAACGCTTAAATGTATTAAGGGCCCAAACGGTTTTAACCATTTTTCACCAGCAGACAGTTTCACTTTTACTGGCAGCTTCTGCCCTTGTTAAGTTTTATCCACTGTGTTTGGCCATTTCAGGTTAAAATCCGGGCTTTCCCTTGTTTTAACACATTCTATGCTGATGACATTCAGATATCTGGTTTATGTAAAGACTGTATTCTGCACTCACTGACAGATTTACTGGTTCTTTTCTCTCATCTTGACTATGTCTATTGAATTCAGAGAAGATTTAACGTCAGGTCATTTGCTTTGATTATTCATTTTCTCATAGAGATAAAAAAGAAATTCCATTGAATGCTTTTAATATTCAGTTAAGACTCAAAACTTTGGATTTTTTAAATTAAGATTAATCAAAGTCTTAAAGAAATCTGTTGATTGGAAACAATTGGGGTCCCTTTCACAATCATTTAAAATAGAGAAAAATCCAGATGTGATTTATCCTTTCTTTATTCTTTCTTGTTTAGATTATTGTAACACAAGTTTGACTGGTCTGAGTATAAAACTAACTCATTGTCAGGTGTTTAAAACATCTGACAATGAGTCATTTAAGTAGACTTTTCTTGTTCTTAAATGTGTATTATTCCTACTAATCATCAAAAATCCTATTTTCACAAACATATTTGCTTATTTCAGGATTCATAACTGTTATAGCATTGGTGGTTTGAGGAGATGAGTCTAATTCAGACCAGGTGATCCAGTCAGACTGTTCTCCGTGATGTAATGATTTTACTGTAGACTTAAGATGGATAACTGTTAAAGAATTTAAAGCATTTAGGTTTTTTGGTGATGAAATAGTTTAAAAAGACAGACCAGGCTGCTGGGCTCTTTATGAATAATTTGAATTAGATGCACAACCTATTTGTTTCATTACTGACCGGCTCTGGCTGGATGGCAGCCGGTCCAAAGGAATAAATACTTGCCTGTGTTGTTGGCGAGAGCATTGCTGCCCCATTTTCTGGTCTGAATAAGGAGTAATTAAGTGGCTCTGTTGGGAAAAAAGTGACTAAATGGCTGCTTTCACGGGACGTGGGCTGTTTAAAATGTGCAAAGGCGATTTGGGTTAATGGTGTTGTAAACCTTCTGGAGTCCTAGAATAAATGACAATAAATACAGCTCAGTGGAGAGAAGGCGACCCGGGTGATCGGACCGACAAGGCCAGAGCCAAGGGCAGCCAGCGCCCCGCTCAGGTGAGAGCAGGTGCAGCCCTGAAAGGGGGGAGTCAGGGTGAGGAACAGGAGAAACTGGAGAAACTGGGCAGGAAGGATAATAAGGTGTGCAGACTCGTGTCTGTCTACTTTACAAAAACTAGACGAAATTCACAAACAGACCAGACTTCAGCGTTCAAGGACCGTCTCAAGAAGCTCCAACAGCTGCCACACACACTTTGCATATTGGCCAAATCATTTTTGAACTTTAATTAAAGAGTCTAGGTTGTGGAGGGAAGTCTTTCATCCAATAAGAGGCAGGATGCATGACAAAGGCAGCGTGGAGAGCTAATTAGACGTTAGATGTGAGGCCAGATGGCTCAGTTTGGTAGTTGGCTGGTGATTTGCTCTTATGTTTGCACCATTAAGGAGCAGGGTCACCTAAAGTGCAGCTGCTCTGAGGAGGATCTCATGGCTCCCTTTTACCAGCAGAACTTCAGGTGGACAACTGCGTCTGAGAGAAAGCATCTCCAACAAAGCAAAAGGTGTCAGACCGTACTCCAACTGGCTGAAGTTTGAACAGGTTGAAGACGGTCTAGAAATATAACCCCACTTCTGTTTGAACAAGTAAAGTGACGCGAATCAACGAATCGTTAACGAGCAGCCGCTCTTCCCGTGGCATTTTGCAGCTCCTGTGGCAGCGGGCAGAACAAATGCAGTACTCATGGAAGTGGGCCGAATGTTAATGGGATAATACGTTCTGACGCAGGAGCACTTGGATCCATAACTCAACCAGTCACAGCCCCTCAGACGGCACAAACAGACCCACAGCCGCAGACAGAAGAGAAAACAAGGCCATCGGTCAAGATTAATAGTGTTATTAACGAAATAGGCCATGGCTTCATCACCGTCTTCCAGCGCAGCCAAAACATCCAATCACTGCTGATAATAAAGCACGATAATTCCACACGCTGCACCGTAATTTAGCAATTTTCTGGGAATTCTGCTGCTTCTGACGGCTGTGGATGGAAAAAGATGGTGAGTGATGAGGTGAGGAAGGGGGACCTGAGAAAGAAAAGCCGGATGTGACACTGGGAATGCTTTTGTGGTCACAAGTTAGAGCAAGTTCTTAGCAGTTTAGGTCGATCTGGCAGGAAGGGATCAACTCCACAAACTGGACTGGTCGGAGCAAGCTCATGCTCTGTATAAGAGAGGGCAGAGTAGGCTGTTCTTCCTGAGAAAGCTGAGGTCCTTTGATGTGTGTACCGACATGTTGCTCCTCTTTTATCAGTCGGTTGTGGCAAGTGCTGTCTTCTATGGGGTTGTATGCTGGGGTGGCAATATGACCACAAGGGATTAGGTGTGTGCCAAAATATCGATATGGTGATATATCACGATATATAGTCCCGCGATTGATTCTCGATACGTCTTCATCAAGTATCGACCTTTTATATACATTTAAAGACCCTGTAAAACGTTATATTAACCATCCTTTGGTAAGGCAATTCTTCGGAGGGTCGATAGGGGGCGCTCGTTACGAGACTGGCTGTTGCGGGCGGACGAAGAAGAACACACATTCAAACAAAGATGGCGGAGCTGAAAAACACTGGGAAGCGAGAGCAGCGAGTTAAAAGACGCGCCGGCAGCATTGAAGCTGCATCACCCGGAGTTGTGTGACAAAGTCATGGCTGCTGCTGGTCTGAGCCGACACAGCCCGGCATGGACACCTTTTTCCAGGCGAAGCTACCGCCGTCTACTGCGAGAGCAGCGGCAAATAACAAACGGATACGGGCTCTATCCCTGCAGCGAGGTGGAGAACGAGGGATTTCAGTTTTTATTGAATGCATTAGAGTCATGCTTTGACATTCCCTCTGGGAAATACTGAAAAAATTATTCCTGTACTGTAGGCCCAGACCGGAGCTATAGATGAGATGGAAACAGCAGAAAGTGGCATCCCTGCCATTAGACCCCCCTTCTCCTCTAAGCAGAGGTAGACGTCTTGATGTTAAAAGCCTGAGGTTCTCCAGAAAAACATGAACATAAACATACATCACATGCAGCTTTTCCCCAAACGTGTTGTTCAACAAGACGTTAACTTTTAGATGCACTTTAAGTTGTTCATGTATTTTATCCCTGGTCATTTATTTTAAAAAGCAGTTTATGTCTTAAATAACTTAAAGGAAAGGTCCTAGATACTTGATTTTTATTTTTCTGTGAGAATTATATTTTTGTTTACACCACATTTACACTAAATGGTGTCATTTATTTTTTAACAAAGACACTATAATTTGTTCCCAGAATTAATATTTGATTCACAGCTATTTCTTTAAATTAAGCGATGGCTATGGTTTTGTTTTTTAAAAGTTAATACCAATGTGTCTGGCAGCTACTTGACTCATTCATTTTTATCGATTATCACATTATCGCCATATCGTGATAGTATCGTTATCGTGAGTAATGTATCGCAAATCGTATGGTGAGGTACCCAGTGATTCCCAGCCCTACAAGGGCTTGCACTCAATTGGACAGACTGATTAAGAGGTGTGCATCTGTGAATGGGAGGAGGGTGGACTCTGTGGGATCTTGCTGATCTTGCTTTAAGAACTCATCAGTCCCTTCAGCTATCAGGCTGTTTAATGAACCTGCCTGATATGAACTAATATTATTTTGTGAACTGTCTTTTTAGTGTTGTTTTTTGTGCGTGGTTGTGTGTTTTGCTACCGGACACCTGAATTTCTCCTCTGGGAGATTCATAAAGTTTCTATCTATCTATCTATCTATCTATCTATCTATCTATCTATCTATCTATCTATCTATCTATCTATCTATCTATCAACTTTCTGTTGTCATGGAAACTAACCATGATCATGGTAGAGTGTCCTAAAGACATGAAGTCCAGTTTCCTGCTTCTTTGTGAATGTCTTCTGTAGGAATGCGTTTCTCCACGCTGACTGCTAACGATTTAACGTTTTTGTCTCCTTCTTGATCCGTGTGTCTTCACTTTAAACATGGGTCATACATGTGATCGCATTAACCCTGAGGCACCAAAGTTGTCGCCAGTGGTGGCAAAATAAGACACCATGAAATACAAGAACTTTTTGACTTCTGTTTTGTGAAGCACCTTGAATTACTTTGTGTACGAATTGTGCTATACAAATACTTGCCTTGCCTTTGACAGTTTTTGCGATTAACTTAACTCCAACGGATTCAGACCCGGAAAAAGGCGACGGGCAAAGCTGCCTTTTTCTGCGCATAAAATCAGCGGACTTTTACGTAATAAACCTGGATCAGTTACATTAACTGGTTTGCGTTACTGTGTAAAACTTTACTACTTTAAAGTGACGCAGACAAAAGCTACTACTAAAGCCAGACCACTACTAACATAAAGTGTTTACCCAATCCCAGTAATTTACTACTATAAAGTATTCACGCAATTAACGTAATTTATTACTATAAAGTATTTAAGCAATTAACATAATTTACTATGCAACTAATGTGATTCACTACTGTGAAGTTTTAATGCAATTTAGTAATTCCAATCGATTCTGACGAGAATAAAATTGGCTTAGTACCGCTACCAACGTAAAGCTGAATTTCTTTGCTTCAGAATTAACCGATTTAAATTAGCTATGTTAATTGGCTAATGCTACGCAAATAACGTAAATAAATTATGCTGACTGGTTGATGTTAATTGTGTCAACGATACACTACCTCACAGAAGTGCATACAAAGTTAACGTATATCAGCTACTTCAACTGATTTACACTACCGGTAATCGTGTAAACACTTTCCTGCAGTGAAATATTGATACAATAAATATAATTTAAACAGATTCTAATACAGAGAAAACCAGCTTTGCATCAAAATCACTGCAAAGCCAATTTCAAATAATTTATTTACTTTAATTGCGTAAACACCTATGTAATTAATGTAAACTAGTTCACTTTAATTGCATAAACAGTTAACTAAGCACTTATCTATTGTAAAGTGTTCATGCACTTATGTAAATTAGACATGTCATTAGCATAACTTCACTACTGTAAAATGTTGCACATCAGTGCAAAACTGCTTTTCTCAACTTTGGCATAATTTTGTTAACTACCTGAACAGTTGAAGGGTTACAGTAATTTAAAGAACATCAACGTTGGGGCTAAATCTCTGCTGTAAAAGGGTCAATAGCACAAAGCAAATATTGAATTTAAATAGATCAAATGTGTAGACTTGAGGAGAAAATGTTCCAAAGGGTTTCAACAAACGTTGAACATCTTAAGAAATGTGAAGAGTTGCCTTCAGTTGTGAGAACGAGGCGCTTTGGTCCGAAGCTCTTGATAAATGGTGAAATGTGGAAGCAGCTGGTGGAGAAAATGGGTGACGGTAATGCTCCAGGCCAGCCTGACGCCTCCTCACTTTCCTTCCCGGGTGTGACAGCGCCAACACATGAAGGACACACAGCTTCCTCCACGGCCATTTTGAATCGTTATGCTGTGCTGTGAGGAGCGTGCCGACACCCCCAATCAATTACAGAGGCGGCGCCAAAGTTGCAGCTCAAACCTTTGTGCTGTTTAGCGGACAGTTAATGGATGCTGCTGTGTTTGTGTGAGGGGGCGGGGCTGTTGTGATTCCAACAGCAGGTCCAGGACTGGCGCTTTATTTTCACCCGTCCACCCGTGAGTGACGGTCCAATCAAGCTTGGGACGAGCTGTCAAACCTGTCAGGCTGAGAAATGAGGGGAGATGGGAATCAAAGGCACGGAGCGGGACCGGACCGTGATGGACGGACCCGACCGCCAGCGGGAGGGAGGGGCGAGGGGAAGGCAGATAAAATGGAAATGTGTTTGGGTCCAAAAGGAGGCGTCAGAGGGAAAGTCAGAAGGAAACGTCTTACCAATCCAGCGCATGAGTGAGGTGAGGATCTGGAGGTATTTGGTCTTCTGGGCGTTGAAGAAGGTGAAAGGTCCCAACAAGAGAGTGAAGATGCTCTGCAGAACAGAAGAAAATGGTTTTACCTGCCTGAGACACTCCCAGTCAAACAAATCAAAGTCAGAGTCGCATAAAGGCAGATCAAACACCTGAGTATGTCTTCTCATCAAATAAATCATGCTGTAGATGTCAGACAGGGAGTTTGATTCACAGAGTATGAACCCCTCAGTATCATCACCGACGTCTTTCTGACTGCGTCTAAGGTTGCAGGATGTGTCAATCCCAAATTCCTGAGGACGAACTGCAGAGTTTGACCTCAGATAAAATCAGATGAAACCGACTGAAGGTACCAAAGATCAAAGAGCATCAATCAGCAGCTCTGAAGGTTTGATCTGACGCCTGAACGAGTGTAAAGTTGAAGAAGCTGCTGTTTGGATTCTTCATTCCACTCTGACTCGCAATTTCAAACTCTGGCCCAGATTCATCACTCCGGAGGAGGTGGACCGATCTATACCAAAAAAAAACCTCACCTCTTCCCAGACCGCAGCTCTGATTGCCCATCAGACACCTTTTTTATCAACAGCAGCAATCAGAGGCAGCAGCCCAGCCTCTGCAGCTCCATTAGCTCCCTTCACTCCTTCTCCTCCACATGGATTTGTCCGACACTCTCAGGTCAGTTTGAATGGCGTGTGATCTCACGGGCGGCCACTCGAGCGCCGTTTGATCTGCAGGCGGCCCACGGGCTTTCAGGGAAGACATGCACATGATGGCGCTCGCACTCGTCAGGAAGGAGATGGCAATTCAGAGACGCCGTCAAGGCCAGAAACAGATCCTTTCCTCTAGACTCTCCTCTCTTATTTGACTTTTCCTTCTGGTTAAGGTTGGTTTACCGTTTGTCTTCGTTCACATCGGAAACAACCAAAACCTGCAGATTTATTTGATGGAGATTTGACACACAGGAAGCGACATAAGCTGCTGAAAGTAAGAAATAAAAAATAAACCTGCTGGACACAAATAAAAAAACTGAAATTAAAAAAGCTAAAAATGAGTTTCCAACAGAAAGGTTTTAAAATTAACCGAATAAATGGTCTTAAAAAATATAATTAAAGAGAGCTAGTATTAGCAGATGCTGAAGAGTGATAAATATCCAAAGGTCGATGTTAGACTGTTTAAAAAAAGAAAGAAATAAAATAAATATGCAAATAATAATAATAAATGTTAAAAGGAATGCTAAATAAACTCAGGACAAATTAAGAAAAAACAAATCATCAAATCACATAAAAGATTCTTAAATAAGCATAAAAACGAAGGTGGAAAAATGTTGAATCTACTAAAAGATAATGACAGAACAGAATGCTAAATGAGTAAAAGAAATATGAAAATAAGAAACATTTAGCAGCTACATTTATTTACGGCAAGTACAACTTTGGAAATCTATTGCATTTTTTCAGGTGAGGATCTGGAGGTATTTGTAATTCAAAATTTTTCTGAATTTTTTATTATTTTGACCTGAAACATTCTGAGTAGATTCCAGGAATTCTCTTGAAGATGCTTTTTTCATAAAGGATAAGCGAGGAACACGCTCGTATCTAAAACAAGAGGGAAGCTGTGATATGGGTGGTTTTGACAGGACAGAGAAATCAAGACAGACTAATTCTGCGCTGTACCGATAAGGCCTCTCTGTCCATACATTAGATCAGCGCCTTGTGCACTCCTGGCAAAGTGCAGCCTCAGCTCCAGCCCAGCCAAATAATAAATCTGCAAAAGCCATTGGAGGTAATGAATGAAACATTATGAAGAGAGATGTGTCTGAAGAAAGAAGGGGAATTAATAACATCTGCTTGACAGAGCTGTATTTCACCTCCTGAATCCTCAAGTTCTCCGCTTTCTGCCTGAGGAGGAATTTGCCATTTACTGCTCAACATCCATCTGCCTCCAATTTTACTTTTTGTTCTGATTTAAAGACATTTTTGCTTAAAGGAAGCTTCAGGATGATGATGTCATGTGAAATTCTGTATTTTGGATGGGGGGGGAGACCTACGGCTTACATCTGCATCAGTTTAGGACCGATGGCGTTCCAACCTGGAACACCTGAACTGCATTGTTCTGTTTAAACAGCGGGAACCTTCTCCTTCCTGGAGCTAAAATCTGCTTAAACAGAAGCATCATAAACAGACCTGACCAGAATGGAATCAGCAGCTTGACGGACACATTGATCTGATGCATTTATTCATTTAATAATCACGCCGTTTGAACAATTTCCTCTCATTTGTTCGGCAGACATTCAGATTTTCCTTCCTGCAGAACTGCTGCCGTGTCTGTTGTTTAATACATTTTGCAATGAACAAAAACAAATCTTGTGAAAGAGGGGAGAGGGAATGAATCCGTTTTGTCCATCAGCCACTCCTCGCCTCAGTGCTTTGCATACATCTTTTAGAAAAAAAATAAAATCAAAATAAAAATCACTCCATCCTCTTTTTGAAGCCAGAAGAGGCTGCAATCACTTCACTGAGACGCAGCGAGGGCCGAGATGAGACGGCGAGCAACGTTCAGATCAACGTTTGAGTCCTTTCTACCAAAATCTTGAGACAGAAACATTTAGAACGAAACCAAAGACAAGCTGAAAAAAAGAAAAATCTGGAACATCTGCGAAATCCTGACTGTCAAAAACACGAAACACTAAAGCTCCCATTCTGATTGTTATATTATAGAAACCTAATCAGTAGGGTTGTAACAATGGATCAACACAGAATAAATGATGGACCGCAGGCGGACCGGTATAAATCCGGGCTTGGACGACATTCACACCGGCAACGTGCGCTCAAGTGGACATTTCCAATAAAAAGTCCATTAAATTGCTCTAAAATGCGCATTTTGGGCTTCCGGATTCAAAGCTGTCGAGTTCACGGCCACTACACAAGTTTTTTTTTCTGTTTTCAAAGTCTACGTACAAAACATGCGTCCATTGAACGCGTGTCAAAAATTAAACCATTTTAACTTCGACCCAGATTTGGTACTGACATACAGGTAGTGTCCTTTGCACAGAAGTGCCAACCATTTGAAAATTAGTTATGGAGGAGAAATAAATCAATGCGATTTGTGCCGCTACATTCTATGACGCCAAGTCTGTCATGTATCGGAATAGAGCTGTGAAAGACAAGCCTGGAGAAAGACTAGACCGCCTTGACATTTCACACGTAGTCTGTGAGCGCATGCAGCAGTATCAGGTAGCGACAGTCCAACGTGAACACCGTGTGCTAAGGGCGCGTTCAGGAATGTGCACATTAGAGTCAATCTTCATGAAGTAGTTTGTTTTGTTTTCACTCAGGTTATTTATCTGTATCAGTAAAAATAGTATATATTTTTTTATTATTTTGACACACTGATTACTCAAAAACAAGAAAAGGGAAGGTGTCCTGGGTCACAGCAGGACCGAGGCTCTACTTTCATCATTACATCAAACCTAGAGGGTCCAATAACCTGTCGCCTCCACCTCTCCATTACCGTTACTCCATTTCCTCCCACAGCGCTCCGTGTTCCTTCACACAACCGGTCGGACTCAGACTTTCTGCAGAAACGCGGTCCGCTTAAGGCTTAGATGAATTACTCAGAGTGGCCGGCCTGGCAGCTCCTTAATGTGAATGCATAGCTTTGCTCACAGCAAAACCCACTTTATAAAGGAAAGCCTTTTTCTTAAAGGAAGTGAAACAAGCGCCAGTGGAGGTTTAAGACTATGTAACCCCTCAACATCTCCACTTCCCGTTCTGCACTTTATCCCCATGTCCACATGCATTCCTTTGGTTTTTCATTGGGATTTAGTGGGGAGAGATTAATAGAGCTTAGATATGGTGAATGATCTTCGTGATGGTGAAAACTGGGAAAGGACGGCCCAACTGTCAATGTGTTTGAGCAGAAACTTTGCAAAAGCGTTTAACTTCATGCTCCAACCAGCACGCGAGCGTTTGTCCTGAGCCACGTGTTGAATCCTGTCTTTATCCACCACAGTTGGGCGAAACCTTCAGCCCATTGGTGTAATTAATCACCAATTACTTCTCTTCTGTTGGGACGGTCAGCCAGACGTCCATGACGCAGATGTCCTGCAGCGCTTGGAAATCACTGTGGATGAATGTATACCCAGGAGGACGGGTGGACGCTGTTATGACTGCAGATGCTGCACAGTTATGAAAAACCAGAGGTAAATAGGGTTAGCGCTAGAACACCCCGGGGACGGATCAGTGTGGACATTCGAAGAGGCCTGATGGTTCCATGAACATCCAGGCCGACTCCACTAATCCACCAGACTTTAACTTTGGAGAGATTAGGATTCCCAATCCCCGCAGCCCCAGGCTCCCAGACCATTTGTTTCTGATGTTCATCTTTTGTTCTAAATGGATTTTGAAGTAAAAATGCTGCTACTGTGAGTCCACACTAATTTACCGCCACCTGGTTTGTGCAAAACACTGAGTTGGCAGATTCATGGACAGGAAAAAGTACTAAAATACTGGAAAAAGGAGCTTCATGAAAGAAAACAATGGACTAAAATGATCTCCTAAAACTGATGAAGTGAACGAACACAGTCTAAATAAAATTGTTAGTTTAGATACTTTCACGAAAGAAGTACAAATGAGCCACATCCAGAGTTACATCTGCGCCTGTCATACCCAGAGCCTTCTGCACAGCACTGGACACCGCCCCGCTCCCCCCTGTCGGTTGTCCAGATGGGGGGAGCAGTCTATACCCCCACTCAATATGGACTCAAAGATCGGCCCATTTATATACCCGTCACACAATACGCCAGTCGAGCATAAACTGTGCGTTATTATTGTGCTGTTTAGATTTAATTCGTTAGTGACTCGTGCAGTTACGTAATTTTTACATGATATGTGCGCCGTATACGCAACGTAAAAGTTATACATCAGTGGTTCATGTGTGAAAGGTGTGTTAGACATGCAAGGAAATGCCACAAATTTGCATATGCATCTCCCAAAAAATCATGCACAATTGCGTAAGATGTATGTAATAATTGCGTAAGAACTATGTATACTTCGCATGAACTGTGTAATTCTCAACAGACTAAAAATTTGGCACAGCTCAAAACCGAATTCAAGTAGAAACCTGTCAGCAGAAACCTTCGACGGACGAATGACAAATCCAAGAAACACTCGTGAATCACGTATATCACAAATGTATTACAAAAAGATAAAATTCCATCCATGGAAAAACCTTAGTGACCTTCTGATTTTTGCTGCTTGACCGCCTAAAGCTCAGATCTTTCTGGATCCTTTGGATCAAGAAGCTCAGAGAAGAAGAGGAGCAAACGCAGAAAATGACATGTGAGTAATGTGGCTTCACCAACAAGTTTACTTATTATTGACGTTTGGATACAGCAAACACCTAAGTCAACTGTGGGTCCGTCCAACAGACGGCAGAATGAGTTCCCAACAGTACAATGGCCCCAATGGCTGGCAAAAAGAAGCTCCACTGTAGTACGGATGGTCCTTCTAAAGAGAGCTCCATGTCATTTCTGAACAAATGAGATCAGAAATACCAGCTGCAAAAATGAGCTTCTTTGAAAGACGGTTGGTGTCATACTTCAGGAGGACATGAGGGGCTGTGGTTATTGAAGCTCTCAGAGAAGAACACTCCCTCTGTTCTGTTCCCACATGAAGCAAACAGTAAGAAATAATGATAAACGCCCCTTCTGAACAAAGCAGAAGACTGGATTTTGTCATGTATGGTGAACAGAGTACCTGTCTGTGCAGGTACGGGGCAGAAACAGAACAAAGCAGGCAATAAAAGCCCTGAAGATCTGCA
This sequence comes from Oryzias curvinotus, assembly GCA_023969325.1. Taxonomy (NCBI): domain Eukaryota; kingdom Metazoa; phylum Chordata; class Actinopteri; order Beloniformes; family Adrianichthyidae; genus Oryzias; species Oryzias curvinotus. The sequence continues at coordinate 1,606,985 of CM043713.1, read as the reverse complement.
CAAACCCTCATGACGGCAATAACAAGTGATTCATTGAGCACAGAGGCGGTGGCGAGGGGAGAGGCTCTGAACATGATGGGGGGGTAGAAATGATGCCTGGTAGGCAACATCTGGGCAAAAATGTTTATCAGGATGAAAGAGCGGTTTTCCTCAGCATCATTCATCCAAGAACATGTCTTTATTGAGAAGAATTAACATAAATGCTGGAAAAAATGTGTCTGAATGGTCATTATTTTGTTAAAGGATAAATGTTCTCACAGGGAAGGAAATCATCATCAGAACAGGGCAACAAAAAAGCCCCGGGTCGTGAAGATGTGAGCTGAAATGTTGGATTTGATTGAATACAGATGCAAGATAAGTTCCCCAAATGACCACTGGAGGCTGGTTTGAACAAGAGCAACGAACTTGAATTTAGACTGGTGTCCAATACGTTTTTAAGCTTTATTGTCTGTTCATGAAGAGAGTAGTTACAGTTTAACTAGATCAGATTCCACCTCCTGACTCACCATATAAGAGATAATAGAAAATACTAGCAACATTTTGACACATTTACAACAATTTAAAAAAAAAAAAGGTAAATTAAAAAAAGGCTGATATGAGATTTTATAAAGAATATGAAATGAAGAATGAGCGTTTCGGTAAAACACTGATCTGGAAACCTCCTTGGCTCTTACATCACGGGTTAAGAAAGAGGACGAGATTAAAAAAACAAACTGCTAGAACTGTTTTCTTCTTTTGATTTTTAAAAAAATCAGTCACTTGATTCCTATGTTGGGAATAAAAACGAACAAATATTGGGTCGGACTTTAGATCGCTAAAAAAACCTGAAGTTGTTGTTTGAACCACTGCTGCAGCAAAAATCCCACTTTTAGAATTGAAGGGAGCTTAAGTCTGTCACAGTGAAAACATGACCAAGGTGGAGTGTCACCCACAAGTCCCACTCCCATCATCTTATGATTTATTCTCTAAGCATCCCAGAGGTCTTTTCATGCAGATTATGACTTTTTTTAGGTAATGTTCTTTAAACTGTTGATTTCTAGGACATAGTTTCTGCAGAGCAGCAGGAGTTCATTAAAAATTGCCCTTTGAGATGTTGGCGAGACTGTTGGGACGGAGTAAAAACCACTGTCCCTTCCCTGTTGCTGATCTGTTTACACTCCTGCTATCTTACAGCCCCTCCAACCCCAACCAAACATTGGTGATCAATATCAGATCCAGATTCCAGCTCAGACGAGGTAAACAAAGATGTTCATGGATCTATTTGTCTGATGGTGGATGATCAGAATGGAGCAGAGCGGGGAGCTTGTGGCTTGCCGTAGTAACTTGTATGTCTTTTTCAAACTGCATTTTTTCATCTGCCCCTGATTTAATTGAACAATGAAATACTCAGAAATGCCGTTTTCAGCTTAATTATCTTTTTTTTATGTCATCCCTTATTGGAAAAATGCCACAAGAACATGTTAAAAACACCATAAAACTATTTTCATCAAAGTGGGTCTTTGAAGCAAATAGAAAACAAGAGAATCTTCACAACTCCAGTTATTTGAATCCCAGAGACATAAATGTCTGCAAACATCAGACATTTAGCAAAGTTCTGCTTAATAAAGTGGCCTCAGTCAATACAAAAACACAACCGGTTAAAAGAACTTCCGACATAAACGTATCTATACATAATTTTAAAGCAACTGTAGTGAAGTAAAAAGGAAAAACGTAAGAAAAAAGACACAAAAACTATCAGTCCGAGATATAATAGACTTTGAAATCTTGGTACGGATGAGTATTTTAAAAGGACATTTTAAAGCATTTTATCCCACAGCTATTTTGTTTTAGATGGAATTCTCAGAGGAAAACAAGAAAAGCATCAAATCACCACTTTTTACAGAGAAAAATAACCAGTCATTACCAAATCCTACCGTATTGGTGCCGTCCATATAAACTATGTCTCATTAGCTCTTGGGTGGTGAATGAAATCCATCAGGTACACTGACAGGTCCAGAGAAGATACCATGGGGCTCTCATGGGTTTACGGTCAGCTCCTGAACACGCCACAGTGCAGCATGAGCCACACTATAGATAAGATCAACCATCAGCGTGAGATGATGAATCATGAGGCATTCAAGTTCAGACGACACAGAGATATGGCGCAGAGGAACCATCATTCCTCTGTGGTTCCACTAAATCACACATTTCTCATCACCGTCAAACAAAGACCGCTGGAATATGTGAGTGCAGTTAATGAGCTGCCTGGCTTGTTTGCAGCAGAACTGCTGTGTAAAAGTTAATCGCACCGTGGTCATCGGCAGAGTGATTTAAAAGGTGATTAGAAGGTTCCACTTGAATGGTCTTAATAACAACAAAAAGGTTTTTTCATGGAAGAACTCTCAACTTTTTCTGTAATGAGGCCATATTTCCTTTATGTCGTCTTCACAAAGTTTAACGCCGCAATTAAACCAAGATAATTGGACAAAAGAAAAAAGTAAAAGAGCAGTTAAAAATAATCAGGCATCTAAATATAGTCCAACACCAAAAAAAACAAAAGCTCAATGTGAGCCCAAATTCTGAGGACTTGCAGTCAATTATGAAGCTATCTCTGTTTGGAGGGACAATCAAGGGCTTTTTATACCTGATGTAGACTTTCCCGAATGAAATCTAAGATGACATGAGTCAAACATCGGTTTTTAGCTCATTGGAACACTGACTCAGACCGACTGGAACCAATCACTTCAGACCGACGTCGTCTGACTCCAACATGGCGGCGTTGCATGAAGAAATGACGACTGAATGGACTTCCTTTGATTGGAGCTGAAGTAAGTCCATTTGTGTTAAGATGATTTGACAAACTGTACACAAACGTTTACAGACGATTCCGAAAACACAGTTAAGCAACGATAATGTTGGTTTGTTATAGTTGGGGGTCCAGATCCCTTAGATCAAGACCCCCAACCCCTCTACCCGCCCAAAATCCTCTAAGCTGCTTTGTATCAAAGGGTTTGCCACATGATGTGTCAATGTGAGGAAACAATCCTGGATAAGGGTCTGCAGAGCCACACTGTCCTTGACGTTGTTTAATGGAAGCATGATGCATGAGTGTATCCCGTGTGCTATTGAGTAAAAACAAGCCTCCACAATGAATCATTCCGTTTATCAGGCCGCACCAAAATTGCCTGAATAATGGAAATCCATCACTTATTCCCCTGTGACCGCTGGATCTCCTTGAACAGTACTCGCTCATTTCAACCCTGCAACGGCGCCATGAAAGCGTCTCCTCCCTGTCCACTGCTCTGACACGACTTCCTGCCGCTGCTCAGCGCGGACTACCCCCCTCCCGTGGATCATCGCAGCTCTAACTCTTCCTCCTGCTGCGATAATCTCCCTTAAACCATCTGCACTGGCCCTGATAGCTGCTGCGCTCCTCCTTAGCGTGCAAATCAAACCCAGCTGCGGCGCACAGCGGTGGGACGGTAGCTGGAGACGGTTCTGCTCCTTAACCACCACCACTGGGTTCACCAGTTTTCCTGAGTCGATCTGATGTTTGACCTCTCTGCAGAACGGGTCATCAGGACTAGAACCAGCAGAGAGAACAGTCACACATGCAGACACGGTAACTGCACGTCCTTTAGCTAATTGAATAGATTTGGTTGTTTCAGGATGACTGTATTTCTTTAATTAAGATGATCCTCTCAAATGTGATAAACATCTTTGAAACGTCGCTGAAGCATCAAGAAGCTGTTGTAGCTGAAACGTACCGATCCCCACAGGACTTCTTCAGAGACGCTTGTACCTGTATGCTCAGTTAAACCCAGATGGAGGCTTTTCTTCTATTTTTACCCATCATGAAACCTGTTTGCTTCCATTCTTCTTCTGCTGCTAACGAGGTGCAACAAGCTCCAACACTTCAACAACCGCAAGGAGACAGGCCTTCAAGGTCAGAGAAACTCCTACTGGAATAAATCTTTATTAGTCAGTTAATTAATCAATCAGAGCTTTATTGGGGAAAGTGACAGGGTGGGTCATTTTGGAACTTTTAGGGGACAGACAACAACTATGCCATTCAAATTAACTTTATTTGAACAGGCTTAATAGAAAGCGTGTAATTGAAATATCTGCATGAAGTCAAGCTGTGAAGAGTGCAGCCTCAGCATAAAACCCTGTTAAGCTTGTACGCTACATTGATTTTCCATCACTTCCCTCATACTGGGAGAACCATGCATCAGCCATTAAACCGGACTGGCTGCCCAGCGGAGGAGAATGGACCCGCCGCCACCCAGCGAGCAGCCGTGACAAAGACGCAGCAGGAAAATCCAAGAAGAGAAAACTTTGTCAGGGACAATCAAGGACAGAAAGTTGAACTGAGGTCGTGGGAGTTTCTACCGGAGCGGATCAAAACCCAGAAAGACCCGACAATTTCAGAGGGGCTTAATCTTTTTGATCAAAGGCCCAGCTTCAGCACCCTGTCCTGTGTTACACAACAGCTTCCGCTGACTCCCTCTCAGAGCCAGGAAGTCGGCACAAATCCAGGACATGGATGGAACTTCCACTCCAGAGAAGAACACCCACGTTAACAGTAAAGGGATCAAATGATTCTGTCTGGAGCTTTCAGGACTCCCGACCAGGAACCCGGATATCTGAGGAAACGATGTGAAAATGCAGAAGCGGTGACAGAAGTGTTTCTGCCTTCGACTTATCCTGCGGCCGTTAAGATTGAAACTCCAACATGTTTTGTCTTAAAAAGACGGTTTGTGCTTTAAGTGTGTCTGTGCAGATACTCCAGAAAAACTCTAAATACAAACATGAACATCGGTTGCTTTTCATTTTTAGTCCCTTCTCTCTCAGCCTTTCATTTGTAGTGAAAGTTTACCACGTCTTTTTGACCAACAGATGGCACTAGTCTTCCACTCGGCTAAATCAACTACAAGAGAAGCAAATAATTATAGATTATTAAAAAATTCTTTACCCTGGTTAAATTCAAACATCCCACCAGCGTTAGTTTGAGTTATTCCAACAACTGTCCAACAATTGCCTAAAAAAACAACAACAAAAAATATAATTTATACTAACTTTGGGCACAGAGCCTCATTGTTACGATGGCGTTGGGCATCTGTGGAGAGGAAAACCTCTTTTTTTTTTTTCTCTTTTTCTCCTCCTCTTAACGATGCTAAATGGAAACTAGACAAAAATAATGAAACACCTTCAGCAAAGACAGAGCGATAACTTCCCAAAGGACACTACAGATTCTAAGATGTACTTCTTGTTGGTAAGTCAAATGGTAAAAGGCGCCAAACCTTAACCACCAGGAGCAATGTGGGGTTCAGTGTCTTCTTTACATGAACAAGGACGCTTTAAAACGTGGGCAGGCAAGGCCGGAACCGAACCTGCGGTCCTGTGATCGCAAAATCATTCAAAAGTAACGATCCTACTCCTTTAGAGTGCTGCGGAGAAAGCAGGAAAGCAGTAGATTAGAGGGATTTATTACTTAACTACTACTATGGTAGGGTTAGTAAACATGTTGTAACAAAGCTTACAAATGAGCGTCAACTCCAACACAAACAAGTCAACCAGCAGGGTAGCTAGCTGTTTCTGCTTTCTGTAAAGTGCAGTCATGTTTACTGGGACAGCTGTTCTCATTCCTAAAAATATACCACAATCTGTGGTCCACCGCCAACGAAGCACCCAGACTGCTGCAGACGCTCCAACAGGAGAACACCTGCCAAGACGGTAGAGAGATTCACACATGGATGCTCCAACACACAGTAAAGCTGTGGCAGCTTAGCTGCTTCTGGTGAGAAAATGGAATGAAGCCATAATGGCAAGTTTCTAAAAACTGATGAAAGAATAAAAAACAGCCCAAACCTCTGTGGTGTCGCATAAAAATAAAGGCTGTAACTCCTGTCCTGGGTGTTTTTTTTTTGGGACGTGACCTGCAAGGACCAGTTCTTGAAATGTGTGTGCTGGGAAAGCTCATGGGGTCAGCTAGGTCCAGTCCCAGTATCCAGGGACCGGCTGGGTCGATACCACTCAGTCTGAATCCCGCCTGTCACCCACGCAGGGATTAAGGCTCTTCAGACCAGCGCCATAATCAGGCTGCTTTCTCATCTCTTGTCAGGGACTAAACCCTAAATATGTAGTGGCTGCCTGTTGCATCACCCCATCTGACTGCTGTGGAAGCAGCAGGCGGCCTGCCTCCCACAGAGTGACCCGGCCCGGCCCGCTCATCCACTTCAGAGTTATGACTACAGCTCCACTCACATCCGATGGCTTCTGCAAACAGGTTCTCACTGAAAAATGGGACGATCCTTCATCTGCGTGGTCTTTTTGAATAAAGGAGACTCTAGATGACATGTAAAAACATGTACACATGGAATGGGATTAGAGAGAGAACATAAACCCACTAAACTGTTGATGCTGAACTGTAGAAGTTTATTCTTTAATATTTATCGACTAACAAACACAAATCAGTAGATTTACTTTATACGGGCGTTTGAAGGTCTAAGCCTCTTCCTTCAATTGTTTTGTCAATCCGTCTGTTAAAAAGTTCTTATAGTATAATGTGTGTTGGTAGATTGGCACCCCCTTGTGTAACGATTACTGCGCAGCAGGAAAACATAAAAGTTTCCAATCAGGACAAACAGAGTCCATTATTGACCCCAGTAGGGGAAGAAAGCACACTTTTTTTCAGCTCTAAGGTTGACTGCTGACTCAGTGAGCTTTTGGTTTATTTTACCCTGAATCTCTGACTGACCACCAGAACAACCTCGTAATGGAGGTCAATGGGAGTACGTCCCATTTTTGTCTTTTGCTGTTCGCTTTGCTTCTTTAAAGTTTAGTTTTTACTTTTATCAAGCTTTTTCCCCAATTCTTCTGTAAATATTGAACTGAACTGAAACTGTGGGTTCCCTTATCCCAAACAAGCCAAGGTTGAGCCAAAGGTCTAAGGATTTTCAGGTTTCCTCACAGTCTTAAACCTTAGTCACATGCACCCGTTTGGACGGTTGACCCGTACGACGGGTGCATGTGACTTCTGGATTGTCTGGACGGAGAACAGGTGTGTCTGCAGGTCCCTTAAGGCTCAAGGGACGCCATGAAAATGGAGCGTACCATGTTTGTGATAAGTGCACCACGACGTATTCATAAAGCTATTGAAAGTTACACACACTTCTGACGGATGGGTGATTTCTATCACACAGTGTCCTTTGGCCACACTCTAGTAAGGTGTGAGTACTGGCTCCTTTATGACGGCACTCGCATGCTACACGTGCACATGTACATGGTGTGCATGTGATATGTAAGGATGACTGAAGGACGTCCACACAAACTACACTCTGTCTAATTTCCTCATTTCTAACAGTCAGGCTGCGTTGAGGAGCGCGCACGGATCACGTGAACAGCACTAACAGGCTTCTTGTACAGGATTGGGGGGGTTGGAAAAGGGAGAAATCTGTACAACACGCCTACACCCCCCTTACGTGTGTTCCAAGTGTTCATTGCGACCCGTCGCCCGCAGCACGCCTGTAGAAAAAATGTTGATGAATATTTTCTCTCTAGGGATCCACTGAGCGGCCTTGATGTTTCATGGAGTCGCCCGTGGGACCCCAAGAGGTCTGACCAAGGGCTCAAACTTATACTTTACAGACAACAAGACAGAGGCCTTCAGGCCTTTATGGTCATTTCAAGACTGAAATGACCATAAAGACCGATTCTTGCGTCTGCGGTTCAGGAGGAAACTCGGCCGGGACTCCCTTGAAAAAGAGGTTTTTAATCTCAATGGGACTTTCCTGGTAACATTAATTTCCTAATAACATAAAATAAAACTGGAGGACGATTGTGTCAAACGGGGCTATAAGTGAACCCCATCATCCCGTCTGTTGTCATGGTTCCAGCTCAGGGATTCAATTGTAAATTAATTTACAATTTATTTAGGCTAAATTAAAGTGAAGACAGCAAACGACAGAGTGCTGACAAAACAAGGAGGGCTGGATCTTCTTCTTCCCAGTGGAGCTCAGCTTTGAGATAGGAGCACCATAAAAGCTCATCCAAAATTTATGACAAGGACTTCTTTCCAACCTTGTTGACTAAGATGAAGTGCATCGTTTTTGTAACACAAAGGTAAGAGCAGGGCTCATTTTCCCCTCAGCGTGTAGATGCTTTGAGCCCTCCACATGTCATTTGATCGTGTTTGTGCCACTGTCGCACGTTCTGAACATCCGTCTCCTGCTTATCATAAATCACTCAGCAGCGTCACTCGGCTGAGGAGGGATTAGAGAACGCAGCTGGAAAAAGATCCTTCTTTCTGAAAGATAAAGGTCAGGACAATATATCATAAAAGTTTATCTTCCAGCAGACGTTCCTGTAAATTACTTAACTTAAAGTTTGAATCCTGGGGGAACATGGGGGGGGGGGGGGGGGGGGGGGGGGGGGTCTGAGGGCCAAATGTTGCAGCTTCGCTTAAAAAAAATCAGCGTTTTAAAGGTTCAAGCCGTAAATGTAAGCAGTTTACTATTTCAAATTTGGGGGCGGAGTTTCTGAACGGATCCTGGTGACAGATGAGATCTAGTGTTACTTTTCCTGAGTATAAGTGGCAGTTTTTGCATAGTTTGACCATAGGAGTGACTTCATTGTGATCTTTTATTTTAGACAAAAATAGGCTCATATATAGTGTTTTCTGACCAACCACTGGTTGCCCTTTAGCAGTGTAGGTGTGTGTACCAGTATTTGCTACTGACAGCAACACAGAAGAATACTTGTCGTCCGACACAAACATGGAGGAGAATCTGGTCATTCTCCTCCTGAACTTTATGACATTTTTCTTATTTACTTTATTCTTTTGAGTCCTCAGACTAATGTGGGACAGCAAGTCATCAAACTGGGTCACAGTGAGATGGAGGCACCGCTAAAAACGCCGTCATTCAGACTGAATGATCTCATGAACCCAGACGTGGAGGCTTTGGTAGAACTCTTCAAAGTAAATCAAACTGATATCTCAACATCCTCCAAGACTTCCATGTATTGTAACTAAGACACACAGTCACTGCTTCCATGTAGTGATGAGGCTAAAACCATGATGACAGCTCCTCCCACACAGGGGAGTGTCTAGTGATTACACACATTGTTAGACAGCCATTGAACATAGTTTGACCGGCGTCAAAAGAGGCAGCGACATGAATTTGACGTGTTAATGGCATTCGGTGTGAAAGGGTTTGGTGAATTTGTTAGAAGCATTTCACTTTTGTACCGAAGTGAGACTTAAACTCCAGAGCGACTTATACTGCGGAAAATACAGTATTAAGAAAATGAAGCTTACAACTGCATTTCTGGGTGATTCTTTATTCTAATGGTTGTGACTGAGGAGCAGACGAAAATATATCGTTTGAAAAAAAATCATACTTGTGACGTAGAAAAAACAATGGGCGGGGCCACAAGCTCCCTGCTCTGCTCCATTCTGATCATCCCCTGCAGACCAACACATCCATCAACGTCCTGGTGTTCCTGGTCTGAGCTGGAATCTGGATCAGAACTGGACGGCTGGATGGCTCCATTATTGCTTATCGTTTCTGTTGCACCACTAACGTGGTCATCCCTTTGTTTACATGCCGCTAATGAACTCCTGCTGCTCTGCAGAAACTATGTCCCAGAAAAAAACACAGGATTTAGGATTTTGGCTAAAAACTGCATAGTCATAACCACAGGGCAACGGGGAACGCTTTGACAATGGTGAACCTTTAAAGACCAAGGTTGAGAAATGTTTGGACGGTGTCCCCGGTTTTAATTAGAAATGAAGCTGAAGGTTTTTCTCAGCCGGTGGAGGTTTTTTTCTTGCTAATTGCTGTTAGCAGAAAAAGAGGCGCAGAGCCGAGAGGCTTAGAACTGAGCTGTGAAATCGGGACATACATCACTGTCGCTGTTCAAAGTTAAACTCTGTTCACTCCAAGGACAAAAGCCTTTTCCCGTCAGACGCTCAGGCTTAAGCAGACTCTCCTTCTTATGCCCCATAGAAACTTTCTATTCAGCACAGGTTGGTGTCAGCGTCCAGAGGTCACACGTTCCTTCCAAAACCGATTTAAGCCTTAGACACGCCACCTGTGGGGGGGGTTGACATGTTCTGGGGTTGTGCGTGTCCGTGGAGGGTGGCACAGAGGAGCGGCTGCATCTTAAGGGCAGCACAGGTGTGTCTCAGTTCCCTTGAGGCTCACCTGAAGGGATGCAGATGGGAGAGCTCTGAGAGCTGCAGTCTGGTACAGAGCATCTTCTCTTTGGTTAATGCTCGTGCACATGGTCCGTGTCAAACAAACTAAATTAAATTAAATGAATAAAAAAATGTGTTTGGATCTCTATTTCTTAATCCAGACTTTCCAGCGCCGCAGAAAGTCCAAAACCAGGCGGTTAGAGATGAGATCTTTTTGCAGTCGTTTTCATCCACATCCAAACAAAGACACTATTTCTGTCTGGGAATTCTGGAGAAGCTGATCTAAAAACTGCCCTGATGAAGGAAGTGTTTCAGGACTTTTTTATTGATGTGTATTAAATAAAGATTTGGAATCAAGAATCAAAACGGGGGCTGCTTTAGACCAACAGTCCCGCCCACAACACAGAGGGGGATTTCTGATGAACTCCTGCCGCTCTGCAGAAACTACGTCCCAGACAACCACACAGGTTTTTGAGGATCAAAAGACCACTTTGAAGACCTCGTGTCTGGAAAAGCAAAGCGCCGCCGGAATGTTTCTCACCATCCCTGCCCCCCACCCCCCCCGCTCATGGTCCGATCAGCCGGAGAACCGGGCAGGTCGGGCAGAACTTTGTGCTACGGCTGTTTGGAGTGAAGATCTCACCAGAAACACTCGGTATGCGTCTGCTCTGGTCACCGGGCCCCAGCAGGTGTCCGTGTCGTTGAACTTCACGCCTCCAGCGCTGCAGGAGCGGTTTCCGCTGCACGGACACACAGGCACAGGGTTACGACCAACAGGATCTTAGCTACAAAGGAGCAGTAAGACGAATGATTCCTGATGCCTCTGGTTGAGTAAAAAGCCTGGATTGTTTCGCTGGTTGCAGAAATCCCATTGGAATGATGGACGAGTGCTCCCCTCCCCGCCTGACGGGCAGGAACGATTTCTTCGCCGAGATTATGGAATAATTAGCTTTTTTCTGACGATTTTTAGAAGCGAGCAGCTGTTTGGGGGGGGGGGGGGGGGCGTTTCAGACAGACAAGGAAGAGTGCGTGAACTGAAACTGACGACTGCAGTGCCGTAAATCTTCCCGTCTGAAACATCTGTAGCCGTGCTCGGCGTACGGTGAAGAGCGCGGACGGCGGGGAACGCCTTCGGAAGGAGCAGATGGTTTCAGAGAGAATGAGGCGACACAGTGAGCTGTGTGGAGCATTAACGCCCACTTAGACACCTGTCAGGAAATTCAGGATTCCACCTCATGTGACAGAGATTTACTCCGAAATAAAAGCTTCGAGTGTCGTCTACTGCTTGTTAGTGCTTCCTAAGTACATTTGTATTCAGTTCTTTTGGATTTTCATATAAACTAGAAGGAGCTGCATTTCCAGAAGAAAATGCAGGTTTGAATGCTGTATAAATGCAGGTTGAATGCTGCATAAATGCAGGTTTGAATGCTGCATAAATGCAGGTTTGAATGCTGCATAAATGCAGGTTTGAATGCTGCATAAATGCAGGTTTGAATGCTGCATAAATGAGGTTTGAATGCTGTATAATGCAGGTTTGAATGCTGCATAAATGCAGGTTTGAATGCTGCATAAATGCAGGTTTGAATGCTGATAATGCAGGTTTGAATGCTGTATAAATGCAGGTTTGAATGCTGCATAAATGCAGGTGTTGAATGCTGCATAAATGCAGGTTTTGAATGCTGCATAAATGCAGGTTTGAATGCTGTATAAATGCAGGTTTGAATGCTGTATAAATGCAGGTTTGAATGCTGTATAAAATGCAGGTTTGAATGCTGTATAAATGCAGGTTTGAATGCTGCATAAATGCAGGTTTGAATGCTGTATGAATGCAGGTTTGAATGCTGCATAAATGCAGGTTTGAATGCTGTATTGCTGAGAAAATGAAACTTTAAAGGTAAGAATGGGCAAAAAAATGTAAATAAAGAAATGATCAAAGTTGACCTTAAATAATGGAAAACAG